>CM060844.1:55792500-56380000 GCA_030762175.1 Metallyticus violacea
GTTTTAAATGGTCCTCGTGAATGACGTTATATCGAACTGCGCCAGACAATTCTAGAACATTTGTGGTGGAGGTAACTTCTCAGCTGTATAAAGGTAACAAACAATTGCAAGCGAGAAAATTGAGAGGGGTACAGCTGTGCAATAAACCGTCCCTACAATGTGCTCAGTGCTCAGTGCGGAAGTAAGAGAGATACTAACCTGATTCCCATATAACGTTAACAGAAAATGGACTCGACTAGAAATCACTGCGCAACTTTTGCTCATTCGCCAGGACGATTCAAAATTATATATTTTACTTTGTCTTGATACACATTTCAACTTGATGTCTTGAATGGTGAAAGTTGTTACTGGTATGAACCCTTCTGAGATAAATTGTTTAAAAATATGCTCCAAGCACTTAAGTGGAAGTAGAACGTTTTTTTTCCATGAAGAAAAATGCTCTCTCTGACAAAAGGCTTACTAGGGCACTTGATATCTTGAAAAAATCTTGTTGTCGCTTGAAACAAAAAAATTAAGTTTAAGTTATTTAGTTAATAGATAAATTATTATCTTGAATAACTGTTTTCATTAATAATGAGTACTGTCACGAGTGGGCGCGGTCTTTAAGGAGAGGACTCGTGAGTGGGAGGTCTGGGGTTCGAAACCCGCCAGGACCGTTCTCCGATTGAATTCCTTCCAGGTTTTCTCCAGTCCTCATAAATGCCAAATGCCGGGAAGTTACCCTAAACTTAGGCTTGGAACTTTCCTTTCTTAAAAAAAAATCCTTTCCCAATATATCATTTCATTTCATGTATCATCAGTGTCCACCGCCTGTGGTGCCTCAGTAGTAAAAACGGGCGTTGAACACTATTAAAAAACGTAAATGACTATTTTAGGTGCATTTATACCTGCCTATTTTAACCAAAATAAATTCCCGAACTTCCGGGCTCTAGTATTACATGATTACACTATTTTAACATTTCATGTTAATGTATTGTCTATGAAAGTTTGTATTAATGCTTGAATAACAATAATATCCCAGGAAATTTTCCTAAAGCATATACAAGCAAACAATATTCCACACCGAAATATATCTGTGATTTCCGTGGAGACGAAAAATGGGGCTTGTCAATACAACAATGTAATTTCTGTTTGAATGCATAATATTAGCTTATTAAGAATCGTTTCCGAAAGTTCGCTGAAGTTGTCCTTTTTCCCCATGTTAGGCCTACATTTCTATTTTAGAATAGCTTTGACATTTCCAGGATAATTTGAATAGTTTAATTCCCAGTGCCTCTTAAGAGAAAACTTCTGCTTGTACAATGACTAGTAACTTCAATTTAAAACGAGAGAGTAGCTCAGGCGGTAATGCTAGGAGGCCCGACTGGTCGCTTAGGCGAACGCTGGAATAGATCCTTCCTGTTCACGAATTTTCCGCTCTCCCATTTGTATACATTTATTTCCTTGGTTCTGTTACAGGGTCGAAAGTACCAGAGAGATGGACTGGTGTAATGTGATGATGTCTTGCACTTGAGAAAGGTTTCTGCCCTGGTGTCTGGTCTAAAAGCTGCCCTTCTGAGGGGCTAGGGGAGTCCTCCACCAGTGTCGTTGCGTTCTATTTTGAAACAATTCCCAGCATGTGAAGCCTGGCTGCCAAGTGTCTCCCTCACTCATCCCTTCCTCCTGGAGGTGAGACACGAAAACACAATCTAATCCAAACATCATGTTAAATTAGCAAAATACCGCATTTTTCTTACTTCTTCTTTATGCTGTAAATAATTTTACACAAAGGCTTATAGAAAAGATACGAATTTATGTTGTTTTCACTTCCTTCAAGTCTACTCATTGAACTGAATAGGTTTTTTTTTTTTTTTTTTAATCACCATAACCTTCAAAGCACTATGCATATTTAACTGTGCTAATAGCGTGCATAGGTAGCAAAATAATTTATCAAGTGCATTGAAATTATCGGGTTATAGCTCTATCCTTCTATAGCAATGATAATTTTGGTCTAGGGCGTTCAGGTATTAAAATGTCATTTCTCAATTAAAATAATGCAGACACACGATCAACTTAAAACACATACAGAAAATAACAGAAGCAAAAATCATCGCATCATTCATCAGCCTTCGTTTATTAAACATTTCTCTCTGTAACAACTACAGCGTTTACAAAATCTTCTAATACCTCTTCTCTCCACAGGATGATATTCTCAAGTTATGCGTGGAAGTCTGTAAGTGTCCAATTCTTTCTAAAAGTAATCTCTGGTTGTTCCTGCATATGACAAAATCTTTATCATTTATTTAAAAATAATTTAACTCTAGGCGGATATTTTGATATATATTTTTGTGTTCTACTGCGATATATCTGAGAACATTTTTTTATTTGCTTGTAATCTTAATTAGTCTTTTTGTTGCATGATCCATATTTCACCTTTTCCTAAATGTGTCATTGTTGATCCAAAATTGTGTACGTATTAAGTCGTTAATTTGATTTATGCTTGATAGTTTAGGTGAATTGCGTTTTTGCTTTGAAAAATGTTGATTTTTGCTTTTTCTTCTTCGTTTTAGTGTATGTTTTACATTCCCATTCAGTTCTTTTTCAGTATATTGTCTATATTTCAGATTACTAGATCATCAGCAAAAATCATTGTCACTTGCAGCTCCTATTATTTAAATTATGTAAATAATATGTTAATTTGTTTATGCATTATTCAATCATTTCATCTATGTAGATGTTGAATAGTATTGGTGACATGCTACAACTTTGGCAGTCAACGTACCCTTACGAGATTTGTAACCGGGACCTTCAAGACCCAAAACTTTCCAATCGTGACATTGTACTATATGTACAGTTATAAATAAGAGAAAATTAAACATTGTTACAACATAAATCTGACCAAATATTTACTACAGAGACAGGGTGTGATATCTATCGTCAATTTATAGAAAAAACATCTGAGGATTAGTTCTAAAGGATAACCAACCGCGCCCGAGAGCATGGACATCGGCATCCACCTCTGACCCTCATGAGCCCGTGATAAATGACCTGTGGTGAACGTCCGTGCTTAGAAGTTTCTACCTGAGTGATCGGCTGGGAGTGTAACGGCGGCATGTACCGCAACTTTCCCCGTATGAAACACGCGACATCTCGTCATTCTTCGAAATGGAGGTGGTCCCACTAATGTCACCTTCGGGTCTGAGGTGGACAGCGCAACAAATGCGTTTCAGTTACACCACATTCAACAAAAGAATGGCGTTGTTCGTGCGGGATTACTACTTTCATCTTGTGAGTGATATGTATCATTGGAAATAAATTGCTACATGGATGAAAAGAACTAAGAAAGGGACAAAGAAAAGTATTACTAGGGTAATGTCTATCATTTTATAAAATTGCTTTTCATCAAGACTGCAAAAAACGTTTGTTGCATTTGGAAAGACAGAGCGATATTCAAGATTATAACAAACAAAAAAACTTTTAGAACAACCTATTTGATTATAATGAGTATTTAATATATTTAGATTAAGATATTGCACGAAAAACCTTAACCTTGAGAAAATTTCCCCAAATAAATCAATAGTTTTGGAAACTAAATTGCCATCTTTGTTTGTCTTAACCTGCTTTGAATTTATTTGTTTTAGATATTTTATACCATAGTGAAAAATCACATTAGAAATGTGAAAGGGGATATAACCATGATGAGCAGCTTGTTCACTCTTTCATTGATACTACCTGAGACATAGTGCAGGAAATAGGCTAAAGGAAACTGCTAAAACCATGAACTATAGTACTGATTGAACAGTTTAAGCACAGTATATACAGTTCATTTTGCTCCCAGTTGAATGTACTTCTCAATTAATCCATCTGATGTCGCTGCTATTACCAAGTTAACGTATATGTTTAAAGAACAATTCTTAAACGTAGAGAGTGCACATTCATTAACGGAAACTTTAAATGTAATGAAAACACAATTGTTCTTTTCAACATAGACATGAAACTCCAGTATTTGTCATGGAAATAAAAGGTAGTAGTAGCAATAATGGACTTTTTATTATACTTTTTAGAATACACTCAACTAAATACAACTGTTGCATGGGCCTTACGGCCATACGTGGTAATATCGTAATACACACACACACACACACACACACACACACACACAATACATACATACATACATACAAATCTACATGCATACATACGTATTTACAAATACTTCGATATATTTACGTTTGCTATTAATAATGTAATATACAAATACATATACTCTTGAGCCCCACATCCATTTACTCACGCCCACTCTTCAACTCCCCCCTCTTCATTAACTTCTTTGTCGGGTCTTCTCTTTTCTTTGTATTTGTCCTAAATCCCTACTTTATGTTCAGCTAAGAAAGTATAATAACGTTTCTGATATAAAAATCGGTTAAGGAGCTGGAGAGCATAGCTTAGTTTTTATAATTCTCGTAAGTGACAGATCTCTAAGGAGCGTATAGCGCTTTCCGCACTTTACAGCAGATTTACCATTCATACCTATTACGGGATCATAAAATGGGCGAAGGAATTCAAGTTCAAGGCTCAATTTATTCATTCAAATGATCAAAAATATGCGGACACGTAAGTTTAATAAGAATATCTAAGAGAGACATGAGCGGTGTTGCAAAATGACTGTATAAACTACGCCTTTATCCAACAGCAAATTTCACTGCACAAATACCATCTTCATTAGTTAATTTTACGGTATTCGTTTTTAACAGCATTTTATAACAATAAAACAATCTAACATAACCTCAAATTATAACAACAACAAGGAAGGATTAGCGATTTTATATTATATTAGTATGAATATTATTCTGCGGAACACTTTTCAATGTGAAAATTTTCCAGAAGTGAAAAGTTTTAACTAGGATTTTCTAGGATCTTTGGTCAGAACTATTCAGAACGATTCGATTCAGCATCAAAATTTGTATTATTTTCGTAACCCGTGCAATGAGAAAATTATTGCATGCTTTGAATCATGAGAGCGGATGGCAACATAATCGCCTACTGCCACTAACCCCGTCACTTAAACTTTATCATCAATAGTAAATATACCAAAATGCTAGCATTTGACAATAATTATAATTAGGATTTAGATGATACAGACATGCCTGAAACCGTTTAATTTATTTAAAAATAGCAATAGATGTTCTCGGTTTGTATTCAGTTATTATTATTATTATTATTATTATTATTATTTTATTATTATTATTTATGCAGAGCTATCGGAAGGAGAACACAAGCAGTACAGTCAATTTCGTGACATGCGCACTCAGAATTCGATACCGCGAAACAC
Source organism: Metallyticus violacea (assembly GCA_030762175.1). Classification (NCBI taxonomy): domain Eukaryota; kingdom Metazoa; phylum Arthropoda; class Insecta; order Mantodea; family Metallyticidae; genus Metallyticus; species Metallyticus violacea. The sequence goes on from CM060844.1 coordinate 55,797,812, forward strand.
TACTGTGGTTTAAGCACTTTGCAAAACTACGTGTTTCTGATTACTGCTTGTAGTAGAACGGAACTTAATCAAAGAGGCTATAACATGTTAATGCTAATATGCAATAAGTTTGAATTATTTCAACTGAATTTTTATTATTTTTAAAACGTTTTGAAACCAGAAAAACACTTTGATGGCTGTTTATTAGGAAAATAAACAAACATATTTGTAGTAGCTGAGATGCTATTTTTTTCAATAAACTTGTTAGATGGCATACTTACATTTAAAGAATAATAACTTCCTATGTAAAAGAGCTGTATAATGCAGAATTTTACCAAAAGAATTAATTTTCTATAAAGATTTTGTATTTAAAATTATTCAATATTAGATGGTATAAATATAGAATAAGGTAGGCATATACTGATTATTTATATACATTTAAATTATAGCATGTAGGTTTAAGTAGTGAAAATTTAATCACTAATTTTGTAACATAATACTGATTTCACTATTTCCATATTTAATTCACGAGTGGGTTAAATAAGTTACTTCGTATTATGTATATTAGTTTTCAGTGTTAATTTCAGATAGGTGACAAATTCAACAGTGTAAGTAACAAAGTTTAAACATTTGTCTGTCTGTCTTGTATCATCCATTGCATTAATTAGATCTGTCTGAGTGGAAGAATGGAAGGGAAAACCTTAACTAAACTAATTAAAATAAAAAATACTCCATTAGTTTAGTGCGTCCACATACCTTTTCCATGCAATAACAAAGATTATGAAGTGGTCTAAAGAGTGAAAAGCACAAGGATAAACATTCCGGTCAACAAGTCTTCAACGCCCAATAATCCGGCAACACGCAGAGCAGGAACTACAGCTAAGAATAGAGAGCTAGTTACTTAATTATGTATTGCTCTTTATTGAAGTCTTTGTTTCAAAACTTTATAGCTGAAACTGGCAAGCTCATGCTTTGTACTTTATTTTAAATAGAGTTGAATAAATTTTGGTTTCGGCAGATAAACGTTCCTAACCACAGTGCAGTAGAGTACATCGGGGACATAAAATAATTTTCTTTATAGTAATTATTTTATATTTTATTATTAGAAAGGTTCTCTTATTACTTTAAAACATACTGTATCAGGTACCTAACTAAATTTATTAATCGATAAATTTTCTTTAACAAATATAGGATTTTCCTACGTTCAAATCGGATTTGCATTATTTAATCTGCAAATAGGCATTAGCAATATAGTTATTACCTTAATTTCGTGAACCAAGTGAAACATTTAGAAAGAAAACAGTTTAACAATTTTGAAATATAGAAGTAAACTGGAAAGTTCGCTTAGATAATAAACTAATATACACAAAATGCTAACAAAAAGGATGTAGATAATACAGAGTTGGACGAAATTAACAGGATCCTGGAGCCAGAGCTGCTGTATGACAAGAAGAAAATATTTAAGCCAAGTGTAACGTGTTAAGTGCTACATTTACATTTCAATCACTGCAAATTTATATGTATTTGTTGTTTTAAACCTTATTTGCTTCGTTATCTCTACCGCTGACATTTGGTTTGAATAACAATACAATAAAATCAATAGTGTCGACATTATACTTTCAAAACACGTTTAATTATTGTCAGTTGTTGAGTTTAAGAGCAGAATGTAACTGCGTGTGTTATCAATAGACAGCGGGTCTTCAGGCAGGTGCTTATTTTATTTTCTTTAATAAGTATAATGATGAAAATCAGTATATTTTTATGGTTTATGGCATTAAATGCTAATTTTATAATGCATAGCCAATAAATGTTTATTTTGACATCAGTACATATTCTTTAGTTTCGTGCTTAAAAATGCATATTTACATATAAAATTCTTGTTGCAGCTAATCATACATATATAATGCATATACTTCATTATTTTTACTGACTGAATTGCGTCTAGTTGAAAGTGAGAGCTCACATAAGGCAGTAAGTGTTTCATTCGACTTCATACCTCCCCATTGCTTTTTCTCGCATTCAGTGCGTTTTAAAGTGAGCAATTAAATAATGAAGGGAGCTATCCAAATATCATGTGATTTGTGTGCCCATTTTCGTTATTATTTCTTTTTATGTGTACTTCACACCTATATATAACCTTATGCATTATACTTAATATGTTTTCTATATTTATTTACTACATATTGTAATGGTTTCCCCGTACCACCCCCACGGAAATTCATTACAATATATATTTATGTAAACCCAATCATAATATTTCATGTATTGTAATTAGTAAGTAGTTATCATATATGTATGACGCGGCATAATGCTAACATGTGAGATGAATGTCAACAAAAAGAGAAAGCTCCTTGGTGTTTTGTTGCAGAAGTTTCGAAAGTCAACAAAAGGGTCATAAAACCTCTATTCAGTGGAAATAACCCCAAGGTGGCAGGTGAAGCCCATTTATTTTTAATAGACCTGCCGTGACAAGGTTAATAAACCTGAAGTACTTTTAAACTCGTTAAGGTCTCTGAACATGCCGGACGTTGTACTATCAGTCCTTTAAAATAGCTAATGCCAACAAAATGTTTTAAACTTTCAAAAAATAGCGAATGGCACGTGGCGCAGGTGAACTTGAATTAGTCAATGGAAAGTGTATGTTTAAACTTTTAAAGACATGCGTGAAGATTGCGCGTGCCCTTGTGACCCCGTGGCAATCGTTAAGTCAACGATGTTTTGATTTGAATTTAATATACAAGGTGACGGTTGCTTGGCTGCGGCAGGCAGTCATAAATTTTACACGCCTCAGAGACAGTTATAAGATATACACCGCGACAGAGGTAGTAAGCAGTTTGTAGAAGCAGTTTCGATGTTGCTGAGGTACCAGTTATAAAATCTACACGCCGTTATTAATCTTCATCCCCCCAGATTCGTTATCCAAATGAAGCCAAGTTCTTTCCTTAATGTAAATTCCCATGTCATGCTCCCTTCCAACTAGTTGTTCATGTTATCACAGGCCCTAATAAAACTTTGGTTTCCATGGATAACAATTAGCAACCAGTACTTCATTATTTGATTTTACTGCTATAGTATCATTATCTCGCATTTCGCTGTGCTCCTCTACAGCTCTAACATCCTTTGTCCTAACCGAGTCTGTTCCCATTCCCAAATGTCTGTACCATATGTCACCTTAGACGTGACGTTCCCCATAGATAACTTCCAGTAAACCTTGACACACATTTGGGATTCTGCTGCTTAATATTTTGTCATGCTAATATGTTTTAGTAAATCACAATTGTACACCTTTTAGAGCAATGCAATATTTAACAACAAGAAGCTCACAATAACAAAAATGAAACACGGAAATACAGTACTAAATAAATAAAAAAATAAATAATAACAGTATTTTGGGAATCTGCTGTTTCTCGTGTCTAATAAATTATTCTTCTGAGCATCATTGTTGTTCATCAGGTATGTACGAGTGTATCTCAAATTAAAATATATATTAAAATATGTACTTTTTATTAAAATTTACATGAATTCAAACCAAGCATAGATTAAGAGACATAAAAATATTGTGCAAAGGTCTTTCTAAGCAGTGGGCTCGTTAAAAAGCTCCATACCAAAAAAATGATGACACTCATGGCGTTGTTTTTCACATATCTATAGGTGCTAAGAATAACGAAACTTGAATAGTTTCAGATAAATATTAAAAGAAAGAAAAAAGAAACAAACAATGAATCACGTGGTCTAGTACACATTTAACGCACGCTCGTTTCCGATAACAGATTTGGCAGCAACTCTGTGCGTAAGAAAAATGGGGTATTGCATTTTGTATTCACAGTGATTTAGTTGGAATGAGATAACAGTACGCCATACTGCTGCTAGCTTTCCCCTTCTTTAACCCGCAGGAAGATGGATTTTGTTGTGGCAGGCGGCTCCGAGACCAAGAAAGGAAACAAAATATATACGACACGTTTGTGAAGAATAGCGCAGGCAGTAACGGATCCTTTAGTTGTGAGAAATCGCGGCAGTGTAACGATAACATTTTAGAAACCTACCCACCATGATGATCCTCTCCAACAAAAGTACTAAGAGATGAGAAAAATGCCGTGCCTGCAAAGCCAGAGAGCTGGTAGAGCTTACTTCCTGTCTGGAACAATAGCGAGGCCAGTTCTGCTGTCCTAGATGCACAACGTTACCTTTGCTAAGCAGCTTCGCCGAGCGGACAATTGACGCAATCGATCTTTTCTATGGCTTCACAAGCAGTTGCCATTTCGTGACGCAACTGTCACGTTTGCTGCAAAGGTTTCGCACTGCAAATCAAATCCAGGAAGTCGAACTAGGTGCAACTTGCGCTTAATTAAATGCGATGATGAAACAGGTTAAGCACGTAGTCCCAATAAGGTCAGAGCGACGTTAAACCTGTTCAAATTACTGATGCTTTCTATTAACCTGCAGATGCTAATTATAACTAAGCACAGAACGGTGGCTCGCCAGGTGTCAAAGCCTCAAGCAAAAACGATGTTTACGCGAGCAAAGCAAATGACCAACTCGCTGCCAAAGTACTTGGCAGAAAAGATGAAAGGAAAGAAAAAGAGAGGATGATGCCACCTGCTTTAACCGATCATCGATAAACGTCGCTTTTAAAAGTCGGAATAACACGAAAGAAAATAAAAGGAAAATGAAGAACACATTATGTAATTGTAATTTTTAAGCACTACCTCTGATTTAAAAAAACAAACAGAGAAATTAAAGTCGAAGATTCAGCATACAACTGGAAAAATATACTACAAAATATGGACTTATGAGAACCAATCAAAAGGCTGAGTAAAGAGAGCACTGTTGCGTGTACAGGGATTTTCAAAAGTAAGAGGTAACATCAGTTGTTCATATTCTCTTCACGTTTGGAGCAGTATTTGTAAGGGATGGTGGGGGAGTAAGTTTGGAATGTCAATGCCCCACGTTAGTAGCGTCAGATGGGAGCGGGGTTTATTATGGAGTGTATTTGGTTAGGTGTGTATGGTGGATGCGGTTATGTTGTTGACGGCTGGTCGTCCTCTCGTTGTTTCCCCGGCTGCTCTCTGTGACGTTTGCTCCAGTTTTGTTGGGTTAGATCTCAGGGTCTTCTGGAGTGTTTTGTAGATCAACTTAGGTCTACGGGAACAGGAAATGTATCGCCCAAAAGATACACTGATACTGCTCCATGTTTTACACAAACTTTACAAAATTCTGGCTGTGACTTGTGACTAGAAATATAATAAGTCCTTCGCTAACATATCAGTATAAGCCAGACACAGGGTAGAATACATGGCGTCAGATGTAGGGGGTTAGTTCGTGGCTGCAATGCAGAAATCTCCTGTTATTTACAGTGTTAACTACACTGTATGGTTGATGCTAAGGCAACTTCACATCCATGAAAGAAAAATGTTCCATCACTATTGTTACCCAAAAATGGAATTTTTGCATTCCATCCACTACCATACCTTGATCTTAGATGTTGTATGTATACAACATTTTATGTGCCATAGTGTGTACGAGTAGATCCTTCAACCCAACATCCTTTATGGCTCTGCTCTATCTTTCCGATATCCCCACAACCAGTAGTAATTTGCTGGGATAAAATCTGATGATTTTATCTGTCAAGATGCAATAAAGCGCGTACTGGTAACACAACCGCCAACAACTAAAAATTGTTTTCAGGGTTAAAGATGAGAAGAGATGCACTATTCTGCATGAATGTTTTTTAAACGTTTCCATTTCTTAAAACATACTTCCACTTACGCTGAAAATCTTTAATTCAACTACAATAAATATAAATATGGTAATGTATAAATACATTTTTACTGCGTAGTGCCAGAGTTTTTAAGATTGCTTGAAACATGAAGAAATTTGAAGCATTCAAAGTTACTCGTTACTTTTGAAACGCCCTGTATATCAAAACAAGGGAACTATGATAATTTTGGAGAAGGGGAAGTTGAAGAACAGTAAGAAATAAATACCTCTATAAAGGTCAATAGGTAAAGACAGGACAGTAAGCAAATGTAGTACATATCCGTTTCAGAGGGGTTACTTTCACACCTTTACGAAAGTAGCCAAAAACGCAGGATAATCTGCTTAAGAAGGCAGCTGTATATTTCAGCTTTTTCCTCTCACGAAATATTTCATAAAGGACCGACGATCCCTGCGGCCAAAGGCTACTATGCTAACCACTAGCACTCTGCTAAGATGCCCACAAAGCGAATAACGGTAGATCTCTTTGCAAAATTCAGCCCAGTATTCTTTTCCATGACTCTGCAGTTTCGAAAATTATGCTTAAACTTTCATGAACTTTCTGATGTGACCATTTGTATCACCACACACTTCCTTTTCTCTGGGCCTAGCAGTACGTGCCTGGAATTCTCCAGCGACCCCAGTCCCCCGCACCGCGCCGCGCCGCGGTGTGTGGTGTATCAGAACTCGGTCCGTTCGCCAGCTGACTGCGTGACAGCCAAGCAAGCCGGGCTTGATAAATCGCTGCCGACTTCTGTTCTTGATGCTGATGAATTACCTAACGCATGTTGGAAAGCGACTTTTGGGAGAATGTAGTACCACTCTCTAGCTCGCAAATAAAAAAGAATGCATTGTAAAACTGCCCCGATCTCTGATAGTCCATTTACGCTCCCTGCATATCTGCTAAGATAACGGAACGCTTGCAGCCAATGAATCTGGATCTTCTGTTTAACGATAAACAACAATAACAAAAATATTTTAATGCTATTAGAGAGTTTTTTCCTCTCAATTACCGTAAACGACAGTCACGGTCTACATTCTGCGCATGCTCAGTTTCCCGTAACGAGAAATATGATAACGTGACACGACATTGATGAACGTTTAAGGTGAGACTTTACGGTGTGGAAATTGAGTACTGTAAACGAGGAAAGCTCTCTGCATGTGTACCAAAAACTTTGATTCAACATAAACGATGAATATTTTGCTATGAGAGGTTACTGCCTCTGTTTTTTTTTTTTTTTTTTTTTAATGGACGCTCTTTAACATCTCAGGTCATCAGCGTTCCATTTGATTGAGGTCGTTAAACGGCCGATAAAGATTTGCTCAGAGGCCTCTTTTTTCAGGCTTGAGGTTATTTTTCGTGCCGTAAATGTACGACACGGGACCCACGGCTTTACTTCCCTTCCGAAGGAAACCATACTTAGGATTTTTACGCCGAAAAAATCCATCGATAATGGCTGGGTTCGAACCCGCAATCTTAGAAGGCAAGTGTGGTTACCACTACTCCATCAAGATCTACATTATTGCCTCTAATCCATATGAGATACGTATTTATGGAATGTAATTAACAAGAAAATTGTGATCACAATGGGGAATAAAAGAGCACGTGGATTATCTATTGAAATAATGTTATAGGTTCATAATACACAGAAACTTCATTAGTTATTTATTTAGGGTTATCTGTAGAAAAGTATCGTTCTTCTATTCTAAGTCATAACTCTTATATATATAAAACATCTGCTAGACGTTGTAGATCTACTTTCTCCAATCGGATTCGGCATTCCTTGTTGATAAAGTGATTTAAATCCAGCCTCGTTGCTGGATATTTCTTCTTCTGTGAATATTATGCTATATCATATATGCCTATAATTCATGACGAATGTATATGTGCGGTAAACCGGCAAGTATTTTATGCGGAAGTGACGCACCGTTAACCGCTATCAAAGCCAAGCGGCAGCCGGCTAATTTTAGGCTACATCACTGTTTTGAAGAATAATAAATATATAGTGCCTAAAATAAATAGAAAATAATTGTCCACTTTAATCTGAGAATATCTCCTACACGTTTAATTTAATAACAGTTAATGGCAAGTTATATATATATCCTATTAGGTCTGCAAATAATACTGTTATTTTAATGGAACTCTTAAAGGACAAATCGTCTCTTACTGAGCCTTAAACTAATTTTGGATTTCCTAAACCTAGTCTCTGAGCATTTCTATCCGTTAAGAGGTTGTGTGAAGGCATATTCTTAAGTAAATCGTCCTCAATGCCTCTCAATGTGGCGAGTTGGAGCAAATATTCCATTTCAGTGTTAACGTATTACTCTGACTGGACAAAAACACTTTAACAGTAAACACAGTTAATCTGTGTTACCGTTTTCAGTCACGTGACTCTGTGGTTTACGGTAACAAAATCATGTCATGGCAAAAACTCTCTCTTGACGAACAAATTAACAATTAGAAGGTAGCTGAAAGAAGAGCCGGTACACCATGTTTCCATCTTTTGTTTGTGCTGCCGTAAAATTTGGTTTTATTGTTTAATTTCTATAAGCTGTTACACATTTTTAAACAAGGGATCTCATAATTCAAAGTACATTATTGTATCCCATTAATGACTACATAGTCTAGAATAATTTCTATACTTTTGCTGTGATAATGTTCCGCTTTTACAGATGATTCCTTTACAATGTGACCAGCGTACTATAACAATTGACAGCCTGCGGCTGGTGGATACCTAAGATGAAAATAAATAAAATGTTATTTTCATGTTAAACAGTATAACACAATAACATACTATCTAGTGATCACAATTTCGCCTTAACGAAGGCCGGAATATTAAAGAGATTTGCCATTCAAACGGCAAAGATTTATCTCTTAAATATTGTATTCTATAGGAACCGTCATTTCTCGCTGGCATGAATGAATTAATCAATGAGCGCACCTATTCAAATTAGCATTTATGATAGTATCCTATATATTTACATGAATCCACCAGACCGTAAGTGTTTTCGTAAAAGGTAAACTGTCTTAAATAAATTAGTAAATGAGCATAGTTAAAAATAATAATCCCATATTAACGTGCTAAAACGTCCAAAATATGGAATCCCCACCACCAAAGTCAGTGGAATAAATGAACACAATATCATATCTATAAATAAATTTGTTTTTCCTTCTCCCCTCTCCTCATTTTTCAGCATCTTTAGACGTGAGCGGTCTCACCTTCGACGGGACTTTGCCTACCTACTCATCTTTGCTGCCATTAGAGCCCAGCATGCCCCTTGTTCTCTGTCAGAAGCAGTAAAGGAACACAGTATGTTTCAGTGCTGCTACAGTTTGCCATGATACGCTCCTCTTCACATCAGGGACAGATTCTCACTCCTTCATGATTCAAGCCAAAACCAAGCGGGTTTCTCTAATGAGTTTGATCTTGTTATGATGTACTGCTTCATCCTGCACCCAGATTTTAACCCCGATTGTACTTCCAAAGATATCTTTTTTCCCATAATGCGCTATTGTATACGCCATGTCTATATCCATCAGGCAGTTCCTGACTTTTCTCCATAATGCTTCCGTTTCCTTGACCCACTATCCAAATATTGGCCAAACCCGATAGTTGCCAATCCCTTTCTCCCTTTGGTGTCCCAAATCATATAACCTCCCAAACTAAGCTGTTCATGGAAACAGATTGTTCTAATTAAAGATTATATAATTAATTGGACTCTTTGCAAATAAAACATTTTCCTTATAAAACTATACCTGGGTCACTAGGAATGAAGAAGGCCCCAGCAGAAAAGTTAGATTTACAAGGCCGAAAAAGTCGATTATACCCCTAAGTTAGGTTCTCCTTTGTGCTGTCAGTAGAGAAGTCGAACAGTGTCTCGTCAGCTCATCAAGCTTGCAACCTTTAAAAAAGAAAGCTCCATATATCGAACGAAGAAAAAGGGATGGACGCAAAACTGGCACTTTTGAAAGATGCCGAGTTCGTTGCCTAGCGAGTCGAACAAATATAAGTACCATTGAAGATGTCTTAAGGTGTCAAACACAGTATCTTTGAAGATTTCATGTGCGACATGTGACTCAACATGACTGTAGTGGGAGCTGAAGACTCCACTACAAGTATCGGTTTGCTACCACGATCTGACAACTGCAGCTTCACTTCCAGTGTCTTCGTTAACCAGTGACAAATTCAAGTGTGGCAAACCTGATCTGCGGGAGTGATACGGTGCACGAAACTCTGGAAGTATACAAATCGTCATCATGCAGGCTGTCCAGTATCAGGATGGCAGCTTGAGCAATAACACGAGGTTTTTGGGGTTCGGTCTGGCATGCATTGACAGAGTGAACTGGATCATATGACCTGTTACCCTAATCCTGTCATCCAACCATCAGACACTTCAGCAGTTAAGCTATTTTTACTGAGTATGTGATGACATCATACTTTCGAGACAAGTTAATGTCGCCTTGCTCTAGTAACGAATAAGAATTTACAGTTGAGCTGTACACCAAACTTATAGCTCAGTTAGCATACATTCATTAGGTCTGAAATTGCCATTATCGCAAATGAAAATGACATTACAGAGAGAGTCGAACTGTAAACATTTGCAAAGTTGCAATACCAGCAAATTGATACGCAAAGCTTTTCTAAATAACTGAAAGTGAGAAAGTGGATGTTACCACAATTTCTTTGGTGAAACATCTTGTCTGCATACTTGAAGATTTCATTGTTTACACTCCACATAGAGTTTTCATTAAAATATTATACTAATATAAATTCATTTGCATTAATGAGAACCGTTCTGCGATTGTTGTTGGTTTATTTACGGACGCTCTTTAACATTTTAGCTCATCAGTGTCCCAATCAATTTATGGCGTGAAACGGCAGATAAATTTTACTCAGAGGTCTCTTCTTTCAGGCTTGAGGTTTTTTTACATGCCGTAAATCTACACCTTTCAATAGAAGTCATTTTTAAGATTTTTTACGTCCGAAAAAATCCATCAACTCTGGTCGAAATTGAACCCGGGATCTTGGGTTTAGAAGGCACGTGTGGTTACTACTACGCCACAAGGACCGACCGTTCTGCGATGCGGCTAGGGACAAACATAATAGTCCTCTCTTGGGTCCAAGAACCAAAGGCATGCCTAGGTAAAAGCTTAAGAGTGGGACCACAATACTTATACTACAAGTCATGCCTGCTTATACAGGTTACCACATCCCAAGATGTTTCCAAGGTCGATTTTAATCAAACTGTTGCCCTTCACAACATTATTATTCCATGCAGCTTTCAAAATTACTCTTCTTATTTTCATGACGAGTGTGAACGAATTTTTTCGTAACAATTATCGCATTGAATATTATTTAATATACGAGGGCGCTCTGGAACGTTTTCTGTCTCAACCATGGTGCAATAATCAGGAGCTAAAAGGGTAATGTAAGCATTATGGTTTTGGGAAATCGCATTTAAAGTTAAAAAACAAAGGACACTAAGGGCAAAAACACAGTAATATAGAAATAATTACTGCTAATATAGGGGGTTTAGAATATATCCTTACTGGTCGCAGGAGATTTTGCGTATTGGCAACTCGGCCGCTCCTGTATACTCCGACACAACTATTCTGTTATAACCACATCTCGTCTCAAAAGAACACAAACTATGGTCGATTAACACTTTAGCCACTTATGAAAGAAACCACTGACAATAACGCACACAATCTACGGGATCACCTCGTCTTTAAGGACATGTGTACACTTATAAGGTTTGAGTTTTAGCATTTTGTTGCTATATGTGCAGAAAACACCGAAAGCTCAAATTCTTGTTAATGATTTTATTGAAAATCGTTCAAGATTTGCGCCTATTTCAACTAATTTGTTCCCTGTTAAACTTATTCTTTGTATTATTCTTGTTTTGCCCAGTAGTATCAACTTTATTAACAAGATCGTGAATTGCAGTTGTGGAAGGAGGTGATTATCCAGAGGATTTCCGAACAAATTCCTCACGAACGCGACGAACTGATTCATTTTTATAATAGCAATTACACACATAAATATGTTGCTTTAAAGTAGGCTGCCGTGCCATCTTTGTGAACTGGTGACAGCTCGGAAGTTCAAGGAAAGACAGAAAGGCAGGCAGACAGGAGGCAGTGAGTGGGGAAGGGAGTCCACCTTGGCTGAGACACAAAAGCCAGTGCGAGCGGTAAGGACACATTCTGGAAACCCAGCCCATTCGCTCATACTTTCCAACTAGCTGAAAGCTATGCACGCACCCATTCACAAATGATTTCTTTTAATGCAATTTAGAGGATACTTATATGGTTTTCTACCCAAAACTGTCACCAACACAAAAGTTCTAAATTCATTTTTTTTAACATAGGTACCCTATCTTAGGCATTAAATTGAAGCATAAAATCATTAATTCAAATTAACACAGATTTCAATATCAGACGGGCTGCAGTTATTCCATGAAATAGATAAAATTGTGTACCGTATAAAGATAAAGTTTTTGTAAAATATTATTTTAAGCCACAGGAACTTCATATCAAAGTTTATAAGTTTTCATGAGAACTGTTCTACCTAGTTTTAAACAATTAAAAGTGAGCTGATGAATTTAAACATTGCTGCACCAGCCTGTGAATAACGCCCTAAAAGTGCACACAGTACAATTCATGTAACAAATGCAAGATATGTTAATAGATGACTGGCGAGTTAAAAGTGCGTGAAATTGATGGGGTTAATGTATTTCAACGTGTAGGTTATGTTTTATATTATGTTTTACACGAATAATTGCTTGTAAAAAGCTTTGCAAAAGACGAATGCCGCTCTCGCTAACAACAGATCAAAAAACGCATTGGAATGAAAATATCAACAGTGTTTAGAGGGTTTTAACAACAAAGACTTGGATGCACCATCACATACCATAACCGAAGCAGCAGTCAAAACAGAAACAATTGCGCAGCGTCAAAGTTGACATTCATTTTATTTTTGTATAGCGTCAGCCTTTTGGGTCTTTAAGAGAATTTTACGAATTGATTATCTTCATAAGGGAAAATCGTAACCGGAAAGTATTATTTTGGGATTTTAAAACCGGCAATTACTGATTAAACATCCGGCTTGCAGAAGAAAAACAATAATTTATCTCAAAAATGTCTAATCCATGAAAAAATCTGAAATATGAAGTTTTGGAGCGTTCACCCTACTTAAATTCAAGCTATTCCGCGCTTGTCAGCGTTTTTCACCAAATCATTACGCTATTATAGATACAGAAATATATTTTGTGACCTTCCAGGGAAGCTAGCGAACAATACATTGACATTAAGGGAGATTATGTTGAAAAATATAAAAGGGATACTAAAAGTAGAACTGATACTTGCTCGTTTTATGTTCGGTTAGTTGTTGTTGCTTGATTTAAGGATGCTCTCTATCATCTCAGGTCATCAGCATACCATTCTATTCAAGGGGCGAAACGGTCTATAAATTTTGCTCATATGCTTTTTCTTTCAGGCTTGAGGATCTTTAACGCGCCGTAAATATACGACACGTGACCAATCGCGTTACTTCACTTCCAAAGGGGTCGATCCGGGCGGTCTAGTGGTAACCGTACTTGCCTCCTAAACTCGAGATATATTTACGGCACAAAAAAGAACCTCAAGCCTGAAAAAAGAGGCCCATGAGCAAAATTTATCGGCCGTTTCACGCCCTGAATTGAATGGGACTGATGACCTGAGATGTTAAAGAGCGTCCTTAAATAAACCAAATCAACAACTTTCAAGGGAAGCCATATTTAGGATTTTTAATAGTGTGCACGCTTGTAAAATATTAATAATTTAATGGAATCTTGTCATAAGTAGCTTCTTTGTTCTTTATAATAATTAGAAATGGAACTAAAACGCGGTGAAAGTGTCTTAGGGAAAACGAGTTAGAATCTGGGTAGTAATAAGTCTATTTAATTGGGTAAATATGAAGGAAGTCGCCATTATGGACAAAAAAAATCTTCATGCTTCTAGAATGGTCCTAAAATACTATTAACACATTTGATAGTTTTCTATACTGGTTTGGAGCCTTTGCAATACAGTTCTACCTCATTAATCTAACGCATGTGTTCCATGTATGTAAAGTAAACATGTAATCTATAAAGTGACATGCCTTTTATGAAGTTTCGCTTATTACTTAGCAAGTTACACAATTAATCTCATGGGACAGCATCCCCAACCCTGTCATAGCATGTCACATAATGTCCAATCCAATATCTGCCAATCTGAAGGCAAATACCGGGTTTTCAGTACAGGAGACCACCACCAGCCCGTCCTCCGACAATCATTAATATTGCTCATCGTCTGACCCTGGCAGCTTGACCCTGGCATGAGGAGCTGATAGCGCGTGATTCAATCCGTTATCCTGCACAACTTTAGACAACTATGTGATCATTGGAGAATAACTTTGAAAGGAAAAGCTTGTAACAATGTGTAGCCAAGTTGTTCTTCAGTATTTGCACAAAGAGTTTTAATTACCTATTATTCTGAACGAGTAGAAGTGACGCTTTCTCCACAAATGACTCAAGATTATTTTACAGCGTTTGATGAATACTTTTCAGTATCAACACAACAGCTCAAGAATGTTGGCTGAACTTGCAGCTACTTTAACATGGACTTAATATTAGAAATACCTATTAATGTTCTAACTGCTTCGGATTTCGGATGAAGTCTGCAGAATTTGTCTGGATTCAGCTTTCGGTACAGAGCAATTCTTTTGGTAAGAGATGGATGTTTCAGCTGGTTATGAAGCTATACCATTGAAAATAGGGACAAGCTGAAGGAAAGGACATTTTTCATGTCCACTTTTTCTGGAATTTCTTCACCTTCCCCCACCAAAACACTTACCACAGGGACTAATACAGCATTTTCGTTCCCCACCTTTTTTTCATTACACTCTCCCACTTGTACCTTACTTTGTCCGCAACTTCTACCTTAGCAGGAATAATTTGCACTTCATTTTCTTGCACCATGACACCTGAACAGTTCCTTTGCAGACAAAACACAAGCTGTGCTCTGAGTAGAAAGTTAATTCACCGTAGTAGCAATATCACCCCAATGTTCCTCTCTCCAGGTGCCCCAGCGTGTTAAAATAGGTTGAGGAGCTCCTGGAAGTTTTTTCTTGAAGAATGCAATGCGGGATGGAGCATTGCAGAAAGTTTCCTTCATATTGGAGATCAAGTATTGACTTGCAGAAATTCATTCCTAATTTCTGAGATTCGGTGAGAGGCATGGGCTAAATAGGGTGACAGAGTGTAGCAATATATGAACTTACAGGTGATCATGTTTGGGATTTACATTCGGAAAGCCCCGGTTCAAATCCCTTGGGCCAGGCCATCCTGGCCTTTAGTTCTTTTGTGACTTGCTCTGACAGTTTAAGCGAAGGCTGGGATTTTTTCTTTCCAGTCTTCCATTAGAGTCGAAATAAATGCGAGACGAGGTGAGCTGGTGCGGCGTGACAGTAGTTTGCGCTTTGGAAGATTTCTGGGAAAGTGACTCTTCTCAGGGGCTCGAATCCTTGGAAGCGTTTTTATCCGGAAACAAAAAAGCCCCCTCTACGATCGTGCTTCTGGTTCCTGGCTGTCCTTTTGCCTCACTGGGGGCACAGAGCACAAAGGTTAGCCCTTGAGCAAGACTGAAGTAGCGAAATATACTTCTATGCCTCTAACAATCAATTCAGCTGAGAGTGATACTAGCATTGTACTTCCCTTGCGTTTGTTCTGCTGCGATTATTACATTCACAGCTACTAGTACACAAGCAATATCATACATTAGCGACAAAGTCGCCTATATAACGTCAAAGGAAAAGCAAAGAGTTACAAATTAGGCACTGTGTGTGTGTGTGTGTGTGTGTGTGTGTGCGGGTGTAACAGAGAGAGAGAGAGAAATGGTAAAACACAACATTTTGGCAAAAGATAATTATTGATACCATTCTTCCGACCTAATATTTCCTGACTTTTTGCTGTGGCTTGCCTTAGGTCTCGCACTAGAGAATAATTGGAAACAATTGCGGCGATCAATGAAGACGTCATGCAAATATGTGGTATCACGCTTCCGCTCTGCCTGAACAACGGAGAACTTTTCTAGCTCATTTTAAAACCAATGTTTATTAAATTTTAGGTTTCAGAATTGATTTATACTTACACAAACGCTGTCATATGTTACTCTTTAGTTAACATTTTAGATTTTAACATAATATTAAATAAAATTACGTATAAAATCCAATTACATTGATATATACCGGATGGTCGGCTGGCTATGTAACTACCGTTTCATAATGAACACAGCAATATATCATATCACTTCAATTCGTGGAATGCATAATGAGTTTAGCCAGCTCTAAAAGAGTTTTTCGCAGTCTATGATGTAGATTTCTTTATAAGTTACATGCATTATGTGCATTTTATGAAATTGTCACACATTTCTTATGCTTACACATTTTAACTCTTGTGAGGAGTTTGTTAGACATGGTATTTTTATATAGTTTACATTAAAATGGCATTGTAGAAAAAATATATTAAAATTTATTCAAATAATTATATTTAGCAAATGCAAAATAGTAACTTATAAGTTACATTTATTTACAAAGCTGAATTAATTAAATGCAAAAAGAAAACTAGTACACTTATTTTTTATTGGAAGAAATCCTTCTCTGTATAGAAGAAAATGTGGTTACCTCCGATTTTTAGGCAAATGCCTATTTATTACCTTTAGGAAAACGTGCAAAATAATTGCAAATATTTTCAGTTTATAGAAAATAATCATTGTAAGCGCTTTTATATCGCCTAAAATGATCTAAAGTGGAGTTCAGTGCCTAAAAAAATCTCAATAAATTTATTACAAACATAGTAGTTGGTAAACTCGATGATACGCCTTCCCCTCCACATCTTGTAGATAAAGTAAATAGCTAGTCCATTGCCTTCATTGTAAACAAATTTTACAGTTGATGTTTCGAGTTGGTGTTCGAAGAGAGTAGGGTTATTCTTTTCTGCATAGCCTCTTCTCCCCTAAAACATCCTACCCTAGCCTTATACATGCCACATATTTAACCCATGCCTTTCACTGGATCTCAGATATTAGGAATGAATTTCTGCAATTGCATTCTTCAAGGAAAAACTTCCAGAAACTGCTCAATCTATTTTAACATGCTGTGCACCTGGATAGAGGCAGCATGTGGAACACTGGGATGATATTGCTGCCGTGATAAAAGAGCTTTCCACTGAGAATACAGCTTGTGTTTTGTCTGCAAAGGAACTGTTCAGGTGTCAGTGCTGCAAGAAACTGAAGTGAAAATTAGTGCTGCTGAGGGAAAAGTTGGGGACAAAGCAAGGTGCAAGTGGCAGAGTGTAATGAAAAAAAAAGGGGGGAATGAAAATGTTGTAATATTCCCTGTGGTAAATGTTTTAGTGGAGTAGACAAATTTCAGAACATGAAAAATGTAACAAAATATAAGTTTACTGCTATAACTTCTGCTTCAGAGGAAAAGTCATTTTCAGTCTTTAAAAGATGAAAATTTGGAGAAAATCGTGGTAATATATTATGCGGCAAATTATGAAAACATAAAATTGTAAAAATTCTAACTTTACTGCATAATTAAAAAAAATAGTACCTAATTTAATAATTTTGTGGCCCATTTTAGATGTCAAAAACATAAATATTTTCTTGCCTAAAACTAAAAAATAGTGTCTAATTAAATCATTTTGTAACCTATTTTATGTGCCTAAAATTGCAAAATGTAATGATAAGGTATCCTTTTAATGCTAAGCAAACTATTTTTATAAGTATGAAGTTCCTTTATAGATGATGGGAGAGAATTAAATAATTATATATTGTTGCATTAAACATCTTTCTGGAGTGCCCGCAACTTGTTAGTTTTTTTAATGGTGTTTAACGCCCGTTTATACTACTGAGGCACCACAGGTGGTGGACACTGATGATACATGATATGATACATTGGGAAAGGATTTTTTTTTAAAGGAAGAGAGCGTTCCAGGCTTAAGTTTAGGATACCTTCCCGCCATTTACTAGTTATGAGAACTGAGGAAAACCTGGAAAAAAAAAACTCAGTCAGGGAGGACGGTCCTGGTAGGATTCGAACCCCGCACCTCCCGCTCTCGAGTCCCTTGCCTTAACGACCTCGGCCACCCGTGGCGGTAACTTGTTACTTGATCTATGTAGGTCCTATCTATATCTTATTTTATGTGTATATAAATGTTTTTTTAAATAAATAATTCTGAGTTATCTACTACAAAAAAATACAGCTAAACTGTGCTCGCAAAATTCTAATCTTTTGAATTGTGGTTTAGATCGTTTTGCCCTTGCCATTATTCTTATTACTTTTTTGTATTAGAAGTAACTTCTTTAGCATTTTCTTACTTTTCTCGGAACATTATTCCGTAAGTCTTTAAGAAGTTGAAATAAGCATAATATTCTCCTTTTAGGATGCTCTTATTTATAAAATGAGTCAATGATCTGATTGCCAAGATTAGTTTGGGTAACATGTAATCATACGGTCTTTGCAATTCATATTATGGAGAATCATAAGATAAGACATTTTACCCGTATGTAATTGGATTCCATGATTTAATTTCTTCATATTGTACGCTTAGGTCTGAAACATTTTTATTTTAAATCTTACATGAACTATGTTGCTGTCAAGCCATTTATTTTGTGCACTGAAAATATCATTGGATAAATCTGTGATGCTAATGATTACAGTCGTATCATCTGCAAAAAGAATTGGATAAACATTTGTTTATTACTGGATTTGTAATTTTCTGAATAATTTGCCTTTTATTTGATAAGTAAGATGTAACCCTGTACACATAATAGGAAAATTTTATAAGCGTATGTTATGATTTACACAAAAATTTTTGATAGATTTTTTTTTTGATTGATTTATTTATGGACGCTCTTTAAGATCTCAGGTCATCAGCGTCCCATTCAACTTAGGGCGTGAAACGGCCAACAAATTTTGCTCCGAGGCCTCTCTTTCAGGCTTGAGGTTCTTTTTCGTGCCGTAAATGTACGACACGGGACCCACGGCTTTACTTCCCTTCCGAAGGAAGCCATACTTCGGATTTTTACGCCCGAAAAAAATCCATCGGTCCTGGCCGGGTTCGAACCTGTGTTCTTGGGTGTAGGAGGCAAGTATGGTAACCACTACACCATCATGACCGACTTTTGATCACCGATAGATCACAGAATATTCCTAGTGTATTAAACGTATTATCAATGCATTTGGTAACTTTATTAGTTAACTTGAAAATATCATCATTGGGTGATATATTTTTCCTAACTTACTAAAATATTATTTTTATTTAAATGGATGTATTCTTTTGAACAGTAGTTTTTCAATAGTGTTTAACCCCCGTTTTTATTACTGAGGCACCACAGGCGGTGGGCACTGATGATACATGAAATGAAATGATAAACTGGGAAAGAACTTTTTAAGGAAAGCAACGTTGCGGACGTAAGTTTAGGGTACCTCCCCAGCATTTGCCATTTGTGAGGACTAAGGAAGAATGGATGGTCCTGGGAGGATTCGAACCCCAGACCTCCCGCTCAATAGTTTAACATCAGATATTTTAACATGTCTGGAAGTGTCCCTGTTAAAAAGAAGTTACATAAACGACTTAATTGGTTGCTAGTATTGTCAGCACATGTTTTTAGTATTTTGTTGTTATTTCGTCATATCCGGACTAATTCTTGCTTTTGAGATATTGCATTACTTTATGTACTTCAGTTGTGGGCACTATCTCTTAGGGAAGTTAACTTTTCCAATCGCGTTTCATTTAGATAAGAATCTGGCTCTTTCTTGTTTTGTTTCTTTACCAGTAAAATTTCTGCTACACGAATAAAATATTCATTTAATAAAGTTGGTATAAGTTGCCAAACTTTTGAGATAATTTTGATTCACTATAATTTATTTTATTAATCTTTCGAGTGGTCTAGTGGCTAGATTTGTTGATTGTTGACTAGGAGGCCCGGGTTCAATAAGTTAGGTCTGGAACGGGGTCTACCCAGCCTCGTGAGGACAGTAGGAAAGTTGGAGACCCTCCTGCAATACTGCACTCTATCAATGAAGTCATAAGACGGAGATAGAGGAAGCAAAGGTCTCAGCGGCAGGCCAAGACTCACCCCGCGCTGTAGTATCAAATTAGAATAAAAAAGAACCTTTTGAACGATGTTTACCAGTTTCTTAATAATTTTTCAGGTGGTCTTAAGTTTGTTATGCGAGGATTGTATGTGTCTTTAATAACAACGTTTTTAGCTGTATTTTAATCTTTTTTTTTCAACTTTGCAATGAGACATGTAGAAGAGTTGATCTCTCTAGTAGCAGTGAAACGTTCTCTTTTGTTTTAGCAATATATTTTAACATCTTGTTGTGTTAGTAAGTACTTTCCAGAGATATTATTTAGTTATTTGCTTTATACGAATTGTGGAGCATTGTGAAAGTATTTAAGTTAAATTGTCATTTACATTTTTGGGCTTGTACATTTCTTCCCGCTGGTTATTAAAACGTTTTAAGTTTTCGTTGTTAATGGTTCTATAGCTGGTTATACGATTTTCTATTCTGCAATAGGGAACACAATAATTAAATTTCAGCATTGCCCATTATGATCTGAAAGTCATTTTTAATTGTTTTGGATTCTATTTGTAAAATAGACTGTAGGCATATTTAAATCACCATAGGGGATAAATTCAATCTTTGATTTAAAAAGCATATTGACCCTATGCTTCAGATGTTCCTTGCTTATTTTGTTCTTTTCTTCTGCGTCTGTTATTTTTTCTCCGGGTTAGAAACCAGTTGATTCTATAAAAGTTTCTTTTCAGTAAATCTTCGTGTCATTTGCCTTATGTTAGTGCTCTGTTTGACCGTTTATTTGTAGGAGAAGAGACCATGCGAAATGGTGCTGAAAATATCACGAAAAGTTTGTGTTTTACTTTAATGCCGAGGTTCTATACTTTATTCTGTAGTAAACAAAGTTATAAAAGGACATTGAAAAACAAATGAAACTGCTCTCAGGGATTACTTGTCCGCTATAGCTAGTAACTTTGTTATATCCCTTTAAACCACGCCACAGAAGCTTTTTCCGTACCGTTAATTACAACGGAATGAATATGCGAGGATTTTCAATTTCATGGCTAGGCTACTGGTCTTGTTGAGGAATGCGATACAGCCGTGCCTCCGGCTACAATGTGATCCATTGGTTCGTTCATCCATGCAGCCAACGGGCCGTCCGACGTCTTTGTGATTGAAACAAATCTCCCGAACCGTCATACCATTTGTTGGAGCGGCGGCGACGTCGGCGAGGATCAATTAACCGCTCCCACCCCCCCAGTTGCCTCTCTACAGAAATGATTTGATTGATTTTCCTCTTTGCCCGCGGCAACAACGTGTTGCAAGTATTACATGCTTCCATGGCTATACTTACAGAGTCCGCAGGCAATTCTGTCTCAAGCGATGGCAAGGGGAATTGTAGAATCCATCCCTTCAGGATTATACTTCCCCTTTCTGCAACGTCCTAGCAGGTACACTTCCGGCATTAGAGAAAACACTATACTGTATTGTGCACGGCATATGACAAAAGCTATAAGCATATAAAAGTATTCAATAAGGCCAGAGTTTAATTTTATAACCTTTTAAAATAAAGGTAAAAATATCTTACATGCTATACCGAGTGTTCATTAACTAAACAGCAATAATTTCAGAGATATTATACAAGGTGTCTTATACGGGGTGAACAATCCTTCAAGCAACCGGTTTAGCGGATTGCGGCCGGTCGGCGAGGCTGGCTGCTGTGTCGGCGGTGTGGGTGAAAGGAAGTCCGCAGCAAATATAGTACGGTTTGTCGCGTAAGTTATTTCTAACATTCATAACATAAACACTTAAAAAGAAAAGTAAAAAAATGGCAGCAATTTCTTGACGAATAATAGTTTTAAGTTCATCTAAAAAGTGTAGATTTGTTTTGTAGACTTTCTTTTTTAATGCCCCCCAGAGACAAAAATCGCAGGGGGTCTAATTAGGAAATTCCTCTTGAATTAATCCCCTCACAATATGCGCTGATTCTGTACGCACATATGAATTATACATGAATGCTCTTTGGGGAATAGAATACTTGTACTGCCCCATTTCGCTTGATACACTTTATTAAATACACTGTATTGCGTCGCCTAACAAACACGTTCTACTTGCGCAAGATTTCACCTCACACTGAAGCCTCGAGCAGCGGAGGAGAAATGTACTCTCCGCCTCCACCGATTTAGCGCTGCCGGCTGGTCCCACGGTTGCGTTAGGAGTTGCTCATCCAGTATAAGTAGGGATCTATAGTCTGCCTGTTTAAATTTCAAAATTATGGTATTAAATTTTTAAGCAGTAGTGAGCCACCAACTAATTAAATTAATTTACGAAATAATATCACGCCATAATGTACGGGTCATTGTGAAATCGCTATGATGTTGGCGACAAATAAAAGCGAATCACTGTTATCGAGTTCGAGTCTGGTTGATGTCGCCTTGACCACTACGCCACACAGTCAGTTGGATTGCTCCCTCTACATGTAGTTGTATAATACGACAAATCATTTAACCGTTGTTCAGTAATTAACCTGAGATATTATAATTTAACGCTAAATGTTGAAACTGCTAAGAATGGGCTGTTCAAAACCGAGATTTCCTCGAAGCAATTTGGATTAAAAAAATATTTTACCCTATTTTGCATAAATTTCTGCTTTCTTATCGCATTTTCTTCCTGAACCACAAATTTCCATCTCTGTTGCTTGTCTAAGCCCCATCTGCAATCTCTGAAATATTTGCAGTATAAATCATTAACACTCGATTCGCTAATAGCTTTAAAATATTTTCAATAAATTTCTGTACTTTTACAGGGCTTCAGAATTTTCCTTACTCCTTGCACGGGATTTTTCGTTTCGGTAGCTGGATATGCCACAGCCGACCCCGCCCTATGTCTTGCGTTAACCACACACCAAATTCCAAATTTGTTATAATAAATTGGGGTTTCTTGTATACAATTTGTGTTTTCAAAACACCAATAGCGATTGTTGTAAGGTTTATGGAGCCACACCTCATCTGAAAAGAATACAAGCTGTGATTATTGATGAAAGAAACCACTCATTATAAAGTACACTTGCTACGGGATCACATTGTCGTAGACAATGAACATGTGTGCACTTGTAAGATTTGAGTTTTAACAGTTTTGTTGCTGTATGTGTAGAAGAACTGAAACCTCAACTTGCTGTGAATGATTTTGTTGACGAACTTTCAAGATTTGTGCCAATTCCGTCTATTTGTCTTCTACGTCTTCGCGTGTATTTCTTGTTTTGCACAGAACTATTAGTAGCATATTTATTAATAAGATCGTGAAATATAGTTCTTAAAGAAGGCAGTTGTCCAGAGAACTTGGGAATAAATTCCTCACGAAAACGACGACCTGATTCGTATTTGTATATAATAACATAATGTGCCGGTTGCACTCTGGAAAATTCCATCAATCGACATTTCTTCGTTCGCTTTCTAGTTGAGCATGCTGACTAATTCAAGATGTCATTTAATTGACTGCTACATGCTCTCTCAAAACATACCATAGGGATTAATATCTTGGTCACTAACTCCGTCATACTTGCCTCCTAAACCGAAGATCGCGGGTTCGAATCCGGCCAGGACCGATGGATTTTTTCGCGGGTAAAAATCGTAAGTATGGCTTCCTTCGGAAGGGAAGTAAAGCCGTGGGTCCCGTGTCGTACATTTACGGCACGAAAAAGAACCTCAAGCCTGAAAGAGAAATCTCTGAGCAAAATTTGTCGGCCGTTTCACGCCCTGAGTTGAATGGGACGCTGATGACCTGAGATGTTAAAGAAATAAACCAATCAATCAATCAAAAAAAAAAAAAAAAACTAACTCCGTCACTTCACCTCGTCTTCTTTTCGCTCTGCGCTAGGCTGTAGGTAATAAGTTCCAATGGGGGATGAGTTTTGGCATACTCATTAGAAACAGAACTTATTCCTTACTTTGGTAACCCCAAATTTTGTGTTATTTATTTTATATTTGGTATATTTACTTATGTACTTTGCTCGAAACGTAAATTGTAGTATTGCTGTTCCTGATTTCGAGGAAATGTTCTGAAAAGTTGTAAAGCTCAGCTGGGGCTTGCTACTGAAGACAGTAAATAATGAGGGGTTGGTGTGTAGCTTAATTGAAGTTGTTGTAAAGTAATGCCTGTCAAAGAGCCAACAGAGTAGTTTTCTTGCCTTTTATTGCGGAAGGCTTTATATTACATGCTCTATGCGTAAAGAAAATATTTCCAATGTTTTAAAAGGGTTTAACGCTATTATTAATATTTTATGCTTTTAATATTAAACATTTTTCATGAGATTAATTGTTTACACAATCTTAATTTGTTCAGTTCGTCATAAAATACGGCATTTGCCGTAAACAATTTTAAAATTCCTAAATTCTTATTTGATTTTAACAGGCACACCTTTTCGTAATCCCACAGTGCGCATCATACTTTAGACACAAAAATACGCTCTCTAAAGCATTCGCAAGTGAATGTGCGATGGTGACTCTTAGAAGTTCTAGGATACGCAGAAAGGCAGCCGTGAGTGGGAAGGGAAGTCGGCCTTGGCCGAGAGGCAAAACCCCACGCGAGCGGTGAGGACATATACTGGAAGTCCCGTATTTTTCAGATAAAATAGCTTCCCAACTGACCTCAAGAAGCTAAGTAAGGTTCAGAGCAGTTATGAAGACATATCTAGATGGTGTAGCTCGCAGTGCGCAATGACAGTTACTACCATCTGATGGCATATATAAACACTAACAGAAATACATTTGTTCGTTAGGTTGTCATAGGTTATGTTTACAACACTTTTTACGTTTACATGCAAGATGGAGAGGAAGTTAGGTTGTAGAACACATCTAATTTAACAGTGTTAGCAATTTTTGGTGAGCCTTACTCATTCCCAAGTGTGAATTGAAAATATTTCAACCATCTAATTGAGGGCACTAAGAGATCTCTTGCACGCCTTGCTCTGTTCACCTGTTTATTAAAAACATGGCTTCTTGAATTATTTAAGAAATCTGACTTGCCCTATACAAAATAAATGATTTGCTAACTATTATAACTTATGTTAATATATTTTTGTATTATATTTATGTGTGTTTTATGAGTTTTTATTTTTAGCAGTAACATTTATTAGTTATACTGTTGAGTTTAGAGTGTATTAAAATAAACTTTCACCGCTATCTTATGAGGTTTTTTTTGTTATTTTTCCCCCCAAATATAAGAGAAAACTTTACTGATAGGAAAGGGGAAGGAGTATATCACTCATCTTCTGTTAACACATTTGTTTACGCCAATAATATTCATCCTTTCCTATTGATTCAAACCGAATGGTACTTTGATCCTTTTTGTTGTAAGGATTGAGTCACAATACTCGATTAACACTGCTAATGAAAACTTTGAATTGTTCTGTGTCTTAGTTCTAATTATATTCAGACACTCTAAAACAAACACCTTTCATATTCGGAGGATTGGACATGGATTAAATAATGCAACGTTTTAAAATCATACCTAGCCATTTTATTTCGCAGGCTTTCGTTCATGGTTGCACTTTTGTGCCAATTTTATTAGGACTGAACCTAAAGTGTTTTGAATTCTTCCCTTGTGTCCCATTTGCCGAGATCTTTTACCAAATCCCCCATAACCTGAGGAACGACCGTAAGGTTCCATTTATAGCGGTTTCTGGAGTTCCGTCATATCATTCTTCCACGTCAGGACATCGCCTTCCGCTCCAGCTGTGCTCTCTTTTATGATGTCTAGCCATTTTTACTGTCGTCTTTCAAGATATCTCGAATCCTGATTATTTCAACGTGCCGGAGCAGAGGGGAACAAAATTGAAAGCTTTTCCATTGTTTCCGTGATATTTGCTTATTTTTTTTTTTTTTTTAGGTTCATGGCTGATAAAACCAATTAAACTTAGTTCATATGAAGTTGGAAATTCATAAAAATAAAGCTATTCTTGCAGAAAACTATAAAACGAAACAGAAGCGAAGTTATGCTACTTTGGTAAGGAACTCTGCACTGGGGAGCATGGATAAAGTGTATAATAAAATCAAATTATGTTTATGTTCTCAGTCTTGATCACTGTCTAAAGCATTCATTTGTTTCTTCTTCTTCTTTTTTGGCTAGTGTTTAACGTTAGTGTTTTTACTAATTAGGCACCTCAGGCGTGGACATTGATGATGTACTTGAGACTAAATGATAAGTAAGTTTTTTGTTTTATTATATTTTTAAGGAAGGAAACGTTACAGGCCAAAGTTTAGAGCACCTCCTCGACATTTACCATTTTTGAGGACTGAGGAAAACCTGAAAAAAAAAAAAAATTAATCAGGAAGGACGGTCCTAGCAAGAATCGAACACCAGACCTCCCGCTCACGAGTCCTCGCCTTAAAGACATCGGCCACCCGTGGTGCTAAAAATGAACTGTGTTGAGTATTCCATAAAACAGATACTACCGTGCAGAAAGGGAGGATCTACATGTTCTCTTTCGGGTTTAGTTCAGAATTCTGCACTTCTCACGGACACAATTTTTACATTGTGCAAGGAGGTGCACAAATTGTGCATGGGCGATAGCAGGCTTGTGGAAGTTAAAAGGTGAAAGAAGAGGCTTTACACAAGGGGAATGCCCATTATGTGGAGGGAAAGAAGACTTAGAACATAAGTGTTTGAGAAATGAATTCATTAAGGTAAATTTTTAAAGGGATAATAGAATAACAAAGAGAATATTCGTGAAAGAGTGCAGAAGTGTGGGTTAGTATTTATTTAAAGTTAAACAGAAGTGGAACTGGACAGTGATGAGAGAAGAGGAATATTCACACAAATAACAGTAGATATAGTTGATAAAATAATGCTATAGACAGATCATTTTGATACCTGCGGTCGGGTAAGAACCGGGTCCCCTGAATCCCAGTACGTTGTGCTGATGAACTGGGGTCTGATGCAATAGAAGTGAATAATTGGTATTCTGTTTATTTGGAATTTAGAATAAGGCATTAGTATATAATTAATTATTGTAAAAATTTTAATTGTGAGGGGTACTTCTAAAATGGCCTTGGCCAGATAGATGGGGGCCCCTTATAGTTTGCATTTATATGACTGAGTGGTTGTAAAAGAGTACTGTGGAAACTTGTATTATTAAGTGGAAATAAATTCAATTCAATTCAATACTACCGTGCAGTGGTAAGCTCTTTGCAAAAGTTAGTCTAACGTCAAAGGAAATTCATACCAAATAGATAAAAATGCATGGTAATAAGTATCCTTCATTTTCAACAGCTAAAAAACAAATTCTGAATTCAAACATTGGCATACCAGCGTGAAGAACGTTCAAAAAGAGTAACAACAAGGGAATTGTTGAACAAATGCGAGTTAAACTGCATGAAATGGTTGAGGTTATAGTCATTTAAAATACACGAAGAACTGTAAGTGAAAAATCTATGCACAAGAAAGGCGCCGTGCTTGGGGCGTTCTAACGACCTGATTTTGTGCGTCGACATAACTGTGGGCCAGACCTGGATCCACCGTCACACACGGCAGTTCTGTTGCTCAGCGTTAAAAAGGTCAAGAAAAGGCTAAGGAATGGGTTATTTGGGATGCTAAATAAATTTACACATTGATTATCTTCATAAGAGTAAAACCATTATTCAATCTTATAAACAATTTAGATGAAAAATTTATTAGGACAGACCACGTTTGCAGCACTTTTTTTTCCCATCAAGACAATGAACTTGGCTATAAGATTGTTTTAACGATTGAGGGATCTCAAGTATGAAATGTTGAAGTATCCACACATTCCCCAGATATGACTTCCATTGACTTCAATTTGTTCTTCAACTATAAACTCTCCCTTGCTGCTCATAGTTCATCATCAAACCTGTTGCAGTTATTGAGGAGTATTAGGAGAGTGCCAAAAATCACTTCAGAGATGGGATTAGAGCAGCACTGGAGTGAATATATCGTTCTTAAGGGACATTGTTTTGTAAAATGAAAACATTATTCAAGTTAAAACATAGTTCCTTCATTTTTAGACTGGACAGGTTTATCTCCTATATATAACTTGGCAACGGTGTACAGGACATATTCGAAACAACAAGGAAAACAAGTGGAATATCAATCGGACAGTTGTTGCGCCATTACGGGAACCCACAAAGAAATTGACTTAACTGTTAGTGAGAAAATATTTTTATAACTGTACCGTCTAACCTCTTGATGTACGTAAGTAACTGGCACATAAGTATGGAAGTGGAGGCGCCACTCTTAGACAATAAATAATAATAGTAATAATAATAATACCTGAAATTTATTGCTTTTCTAAAAACATTCATTAGTTTTGTTATAAAATCTATATACTTTACTCTAATTTTGCCACTGCATATTCTTTGTAAGTCGGAAATAGTATAGCGTGTAGGTAGAAGAATATACCCTTAATGTGTAAGCCATTATCAATATTTTACATGTAGAGATATACCGGATACGAATACAGAATGTTTAAAAAATGTCAATTACCGCCTTATATGAATTATGAATACGAACAAATGCCTTTATAGTTTGTAAGAGCTGAAAAGTAACTAAATAAAATCGAATATTAGATCATAAGGTTTTCCACGTCTGCTGCTGTAACTCGTTCAAGACGTATTTGCAAGAAATGCAACCATATTAGTAAGCAGGAGTTGTAATAGATTGAACCAATATACCACGCAGTATACAGTGAGAACATTTTAAAAGTCCCGATATATAGTTCAGCCGGTCAGCGGTTAGACTTCGCGTTGCCGCCGGTATTTTCTTCAGTAGACTTTCGGCGCAAGTGCTTCACAATTTTAAAACTTAGGTACAGCATATTTAATAACAGAATATTTGGTACTCACTCTCCTTACAGTTAATGCTGGGAATCATTAATTTCGTTTCGAATGGTGTTAAATCCCTCCAGCGTGTCAGGGTTAGTTAAATACACGCTATTTTTCGATGTCTCCAATAGGTAAAAGTCACAAATCATAAGAAGGAACGGGTTTTTCCCCATCTCTGACACAGAACGTGTTTCAACAAACGTCTGTACTAACTTTAATGTTATTCGTATTCGAACAGAGCTGCCAGAAAATTTGCGCCTAAATGCGTGTCTCGTTCTGCAACACGACTCTCTGTATGTAATATACACCTTAAACACGAATATACAATGCAGTGAATATCTCACCATTGCACAACAAGGCTGCGTTATTATTGAAATCTAACTTTAGACTACACAACAGAATTGGCCCAACTCTGTCGAAATCCCGCTCGCAACTGAATAGAAGAGAGAATGCGGCACGTTTGGGAAATTTCAAAGATTAGAAGGGCGTTAAGTCCGCTGGTTGTCTACTTAAATTACGGAATTTTGCTCTCCTGTTTAATCGTTTCCTCATTTTTAATTTGGTGAAGTGCAAATGTCATCGTCATATTCAGTTCCTCTGAACAAATAATCCGATAAATATTACTTTCATGACAAGTTCAAGCTTTAGAACCGTTATACAAGCATTTTCTTTATGTTAAAATAGTGATGAGGAAAATTGGGTTAAATTCATTCCTAGAAATAGAACAAGAAAATCGCTGTTATTTATTTACAATGATAGGTTGTTTGATTGATTTATTTATGGACGCTCTTTAACATCTCAGGTCATCAGCGTACCATTCAATTCAGGGCGTGAAACGGTCGACAAATTTTGCTCAGAGGCCTCTCTTTCAGGCTTGAGGTTCTTTTCGTGTCGTAAATGTACGACATGAGATCCACGGCTTTACTTCTCTTCCGAAGGAAGTCATACAGGATTTTTACGCCCGAAAAAATCTATCGGTCCTGGCCGGGTTCGAACCCGCGATCTTGGGTTTAGGAGGCAAGTACAATTATAGGTGATAGCAGCACATTTGGAAAAGGAAAGTTGTCCTTAACCTAAGGCAAATGACATGAACGTTTAATATCCAAAGAAAGGGGAAAGGAAGAATATTTTAAAAATACATCAATGAGCTAGAGGTCTGGGGTTTGATTACGAGACTGTTCTTTAGCGTCTGAGTAACTCGAAAAAGCAATTCATTTCAGTTATAGAGTATTTGAATTTCTTTTTTCGATTAAATACGCCTTTAAATTTCACAAAAGTATAAACCATAAACCAATGCAGCAAAAGACACAACAAATAACTAGTAACTTAAGCTTTTAAATTTATACGGCTTAGATATACTGCGCTCAACGAAATGAGAGCAAAGTCAGGTTCTATTTTCTGCTGCACTTGAAAGTCTGCCGTGTGACTTCATTGCCCTAGCCGCCACTGCACCTCGCACAGCAGGCTTCGCTGACCTGTCTCACGGTATTAGTGTTAAGGAGAGGCGAGATTGTTTACTGCTTCAGGCTATTAAATCTTCCTACGGTACGTCGCCCCAGAACATTCAGTCGCAACAACTGATTGTTAATGACCATGGCAGTAGATCCCACTTATGTCTAATGACACTTCCAAATGAAACAATTACATCATATCATATTGCGTGACCTGCACTTAAAGGTTTTCATTAGCAAAAGGGCATTAGCCAATCTATGATTGGATATCTCTGTTTCGGGAATGCATCTGTGAAACTATGAAATGGCTCAGTTTTTAAGACACTATTTGGAAATTTAATATACACACACATTTTCAGAGAAATTTGAAACTTTCTAAAGGCATGTGCCCTGGAAGAAAATAAAAAGCACAAGCAGAAGTTTTAAACTTGCCTAAAATAACAAAATAGTGTATGTAAATTAGATGAAAAGAACGTATTGAAAATTATTAGCTCACCCGCCAGTCGGAAAATTGCGTTGACTTGCTGAAATCCGACCAAGAAGTAGAAAGAAAGAAAACCGCCAAGGATGGCCGAGGTCGTTAAGGCGCGGACTCGTGAGTGGGAGGTCTGGGGTTCGAATCCCGCCAGGACCGTCCTCCCTGACTGAGATTCTCAGTCCTCATAAATGGCAAATGCCGGGGAGGTACCCTAAATCAGGCCTGGAACGTTTCCTTCCTTAAAAAGAATCCTTTCCCAATGTATCATTTCATCTCATGTATCATCAGTGTCCACCGCCTATGGTGCTTCAGTAGTAAAAACGAGCGTTAAACACCATTGAAAAAAGGAGAAAATGGCGACGTAGTGTGGTTAGTTTGTACCAAGAGCAAGAAGTCCACAAGATAGCAGCGCACAGTAGTAGGGATAAAAGGCACAGCTGGGACACATGGAAATTCCTAATCAGTGCGCACACACACTAAGCTATGTAACTTCCAGTGAATCCTAGAAACTGAAGGACCAAGTTGTTTGCTGAGGCTTACTACGGAATGACGACTTCCATTTCAGTATAAGTTTGTTGAACACGGTGTTAACATTGAAATTATATAACGGTTAGAATTTCTTAAAAATAAACCAGGAATCACCGAAAGTGATGCACAGAATCACTCTAGTTGAGCAAAATGGAAGTCAGGCACGCGAGCATGGCAGCATGGAATTTTACTATATTAATAGGGGCGGGTGCGTGGAACCACGAACTCGAAACCGTTTCCATCATGCTGTGATATATTTCCACTCACTTTCCTGTTAGCTCAGGCAAGGTTAGGTTAAGTTTAAAACTTGTGTAAGTTTCAGGAAGTATTTTTGTTAAGTAATATTAGCCAACAGGGCCAATGTTAACATTCCCCATGAACAATTTTCACTGTATTTATTCCTAATTACAAATGCAAATGTTATGTGTGCAATAAAGCGCTTACTATTCTTAATTTATTTCTTCCTTAAACTTCAATTTTAAATCTTTATGTTTGAAAGTGTAATAAAAACTTATACAGTGTTACTTAATAGTGAGAAACGTCTAGAGAACTAAAAACAATCCAAACGTTCATAAAACCGTTATATGTCTATCATACATAGCTTTCCCAAGCTATGCATAATGGATAGTCTTACTCGGTTGCACATTTCAGGTGTCTACTGGTAGGTTTGGTGTATTTAAATAGCTCAGTTCGTAGAAACCCAATGGATTTGCATTAAACTTATTGGTTCCCCACTATCTTTCCATTTATTTGGTAATCGCTAATCTAGAATTGCTCTAGCAGCAGAGACAAATTGAACGATCCACATCTGCGTATTAAATTCAAGATACCGCTTCCAGAAAATATTTATACGATCTATTAAAATAGCTTCCATCAATGTCATGGGTAAAATAAAAGTGCTGATTAACCTGTCCCAGTCGCTACATTAATGCTAAACTAGTGTTAGTGTCTTTTTTTCTTAAACTTATTGCGAAAGAAATTATATATCGAATATTAATCCTTCATCGCATTCTAAGCATTATTCCTGGCAAATTTATTGAAGAATAGGTAACACCATTTGTGACCAAAAGATAAACAGTGTATCTTTCACCCTCTCTGCCAATAATATTTTGAAACCGATATAATTATATGCTGTACGTTAAAAATAAATTAGTTTCAATGACGCTTCCAAAATAACCATACCCATCTAAATATGGAAATTTAAATTGTCACATGGTGTGATAATAAACACCCGTAGGCAAAAACGGAGAATGAAAATGAAAACAAAGTTTTACGCGTTATAAAAACTGCAAAATAAAGTTTTATTTACTTTTCAATGCTTTATCCCTTCATAATTTACATCAAGGGTTGCGAATCATGTCGCATCACTTGAATATGACAAATTTTTATAAACTGAAAAATCTACCTGTACAATTCGTGAAAACTAGGGGAAGGTAGGAACATTATCTACTGCACCATAAGCCTAATAATAGTAGGTACAATTAAAAACAAAAACCTCTATTAGTACAATCGTTTTATTAATATAAATTATTTCGTATTATTTTTTGGATTGTTAGTTATTTTTTAATATTTGTATATAACAATATTAGTAGCTTAGGATTTTTAGTAGTGTTTTTACTACTGAGGCACCACAGGTGATGACACTGATGATATATGAGATGAAATTATAAATTGGGAAGGGATATTTTTTTTTAAGGAAAGAAGCGTTCCAGGCCTAAGTTTGTCTTTATGAGGAGCGAGGAAAACCTGGGGGAAAAAAAAAACAGTAAGGGAGAACGGTCCTGGTGGGATTCGAACCCCAGACCTCCCGCTGACGAGTCTGCGCCATAACAACCTCGGTCACCCCTGGCGGTGGTAATAGTAACTTAAGTTGAATGCAAGTATACTTGGAATGTCTCTCTTCCCCCCCCCCCCTGAGAGCAATGGCTTACGGTGATAAAATCTGAAATCTGCATTTGAGAGCCTTCGGGTTCCATTTCAGTCAGTGCCCTCTCTGGGCATTCTTTTTTTCTGTGCTTTTCTTAGCTTCTCTTCCCCCCAAAATTACTGGTAATACAGAAAGGCACTTATGTAATTAAAGTATCCATCAGTAAAACTATAGAAGTAAATAACGAAGTTGTTCCTGCAACTAAAGCCATCTCTGTGGTGTTAGTGAAATGAATGTCACTTTATTTCCACCTGTCGCGATCAACCAATGCAGAACTAATTCTCAGTTGAAAGTTACATACAAGTATATTGACGTTACAGGAAAACTGCTACATATCACTATAGCCATCTACCAAAAATAAATAAATAAAGTACACACGAGGAATATGAACAGCTATGATCATCTCTCTGGCAACAAGTTATGTAAAGGTATATAAACATTCGCCGCTCGGCTTAGTTTCGGCATGCTCTTGCTCCGCTAGGAACCTTGCCTTCCTCTCAAATTTTCCAGATCCTCTTTGTCTTACCGCTAGATAGTGTCACGTTTCCTATCCCAATTGTTTGTCGCTCTATTTGTCGGCGTATAGTAGTGGGCTCTTGCTTTTGAGGACTCCGGGCATATCATTGCTCGAGGCTATCGTCTGACTGGGTGGGAACTCGTGTTCTATCGTTTTGCAACGATATCCCCCCCCCCCGCAAGATTAAACCAGGACGTTCTTATTTGATATTTGATAAATGTGGATCCTGATTCATGTTCTGTGATGAAAGCAGTGAACTTGCATAATAATTATTTTATATATATGTTTTCACTGTCTTGGAATAAAGTTTTGATTGTAATTGTGTGTAATTGATTTTATATATGCGGATCCTTCCATCACGGTTTTCTTATATTTGTAACAGAACTTTGTATCTTAAATATTCCTTTTCCAGGTGCTTATATCAGCTGTAAAATACATAAATTATTGCTTCATCATTTGCAATTTAAATTAACAATATAATATTCAAGGGTTTAGGTGAAATAATGAATATTTTGATTCATATGAAACTGGTTTATCTTAAAACTAAAGATTAAAGATTAATAATTAATATATTAAAATTTGCATTTAGTACTTTTTCTTTGCTATAATTTGCATTTAAAACCAACATTAAAGTGCCATCTACCACTACATGGGTACGACCAGGTAACTTGTCCAGTTCCTTCCTCATTAAAACACTTGTCTATATGTAGTCGTGAAATGAACACCGGTCCATACCTCAGATTTCAAGTGTTAAAAAAACCTGGGATAAGAATTCGCATTTTAACTAGTAATGTTGCTAAAATTAAAGTATTTGATCTCCCAACACACTGAAGGAACTCCCTCTAAAATATTAGCCTTCGATTGAGCGCTTCGACACTTTTTAGTAAAAAAGTTTTATAAACTAAAATACTTAACGAATAAGAGACTATTTCGCTTTTATATTCAGCCTCGAAAGAAGTTATTCAGGTCTTGTTTCTGTGATAAAAATGAACATAAAGTAGAAATTTACGTACATTTAAATGAAATGCTACATTATTTAAATAAACGGGTCATATTTCATTCTGGAATTTCCTTATTTTCTAGAAATTCTTCTTTGTACTTGTGATCTCAAATTTTTGTGAATCTTTACCACCGTGGTGGAAGTTTTTAGACAAATTATTCTGCAGAATTGTTTTTTTATTTTCATCTGATTTGCAATTCACGTAAAAGCTATTATTTCCATAGAAATCTTTTTCGTCAAACGTTTCTCCCTCTGTGAGGGGGACATTAAATATCTTCTGTATAAGATCGACTGTCATTCCCCTCTCAAATTGCTTTCATTGTCATTTTCTCCCTCATTCCTTTTATTCCAAGCTCTTTTCAATATCTCCCGTTTTGCCCGTGATTAAGGCGCAATACTTGAGTCACGATCTCAAGAAATCTTTCTGACGTAGCTTTCAGACTATTCTTCTGTGGACATGCATATCTTAAGTGACGCAAAACAAAATCGATATCGCCAAGATTAATGCAATTTCTTAAAAGCTAATTGTAGGAAAATTATTAAAAGTTACGGCAAGACGTGAATAAATGCAAAGTCTATGTCATAGATAGCTTGCATGAAGGGGCAATATTTATACCATAGCGTAACATTTTTATATCGTATTTTATAGAGTTTAAAAACAAATAACGAACTGACATTTATTTCAGATATACTTATCCTGCGGCCAATCACACACACACACGAATCTGTCTACGACGTTAACAGCAGAACATTACTCAGGCATACATGCAAATTACATAACATAAACGATTTTGTCATCGTTCGGCATGCAAATCTATCATAAATTGGTCTCTGAATATAGCTGAGTTATTTCTACTTTATAGAGGTTTACATATATAAGAACAAAATTTCATTTGTAAAACTGTTTATTCTCATACCCTGCAGTGCTTTAATGTGTACGTCTTTAATTTCTGTAGGGCTTTAATGCAAAAGAGACAATAAAATACAGATTTTTGTTGATGAGGTATTTAAAATACATTTTGTAACAGATACGTTCAAAAAAAAAAAAAAATTCAACGGCAGCGGTTTTTAAAAGGTAGTAGTAGTAATGGACGTTTTACGATTCACTGAAATAAATACAACTGTCGCATGGGCCTTATGGCCGTACATGCTAATGTCGTCCTTATAGCAATCAAAAGGGTCATATGCATACACATATACCTACATGTGTAGGTATTTCTATTAATAATTAATAAAAATACATAGACATGAATGGAACCCTTACTCCTGAGCCCCCTTCCCTTTTCTCACACCCCCTCTTCATCTCTCCCCTCTTCATTATGGCCATTAACCTCCTTTGTGGGAATATTTCTACATAGAAATATTCCCAAATTGTGTGAGTATCTCCCATGCACCAACATTTCCTGGCATATGTTCAAATTTCTATTGAAATTCAGAAATTGCGGTGATAAATGCCCATTTCTTAAAATCTTTGTTTCCCTGCATTCTCCCAAAATATGCCTCCAGGTATCGCTGGAGCAAATTCTTTCCCCGATAGCATTAACCGTTTTGCTTCCTTTCCAAGCCCCTAATCTGAACCATGCGAGACCACTTCTTTCTTCTGTGCCACAGATATCTAAATAATCCCCCCTCCCCCACACCGAATGCATTTGAGCCTGCAGGTTAAGCGATACTTTTTCTGCGCATTGAGACTCAATATATTTTGTCTCTCTAGATCGACGTGTAGTATCTGTTCTTATCAGCTTAATTTTAAAAGGTGGTCCGCGAACCCTGGGATTCCACGGAGCATTAGGGTGTTGTTAAAATTCTTAAATACATAGATACAAACAATAAATTATTAGTAAGGGAAAGTACAATAGAATTTAACTGAGCTAACTTGTTCCGGAGAAAGCATTCAAATAGATCAGACAGGTCACTCATACATACCGTCATAGTACGTTAGTTACCGCCTGAACTACCGGCTCGATCTTATGGTAGTTGAAAAGACCATCAGGTGTAAAGTCAGTGATAAGGTAAATGTTAAGAAATTGACGAACACACAGTACTTTGCAGTAGCAAACGTTGGCAAACCACTTCTATTGAGAGGGGTTTTTCTTACAGACTATTTCAAGTGATAATGTGACTTAACAACTCCTATTAATGGAATTTTTCTTGTACTATCTAAGGGCTTTTATTACATAACGAATATCTCCTTTCACAAGCTCACAGTTCCAGAGCTCTCCTCTCAAATTTCGCAAGTGTTGGTAGATTCTGGAGAATTCTTTCGCAAGGTAACTGCTGTCAAGGTCACCTTTCTCCATTCCCAAAATCAAGACCATAGGTTGCTACGCGACTTTAGAATTTCTTACAAAAATTATTAATTCTAAAGCACCCCCCAGTTGATGCCGAAAAGGATGAAAACAAGGTGAACAGGATTTCACCAGGAAAGATAGTTTACAAGTGCGGCAGAATAATTAGTTCGAAATTATATTTATATAACTTCGTAAAACTATACACAATAACAGAAAAAGTAACAAGTTGTGACTTTTTAAAAAAACTGATTTAATATCCACCTAAAAACCCACCGCCTCCGTGGTCTAGTGGTAGCGTTTACGACTATTAGACCGCCACAGGTGGCCGAGGTCGTTAAGGCACGTATTCCTGAACGGGAGGTCTGGGGTTCGAATCCCGCCAGGATCGTCCTCACTGACCGAGGTTTTTTCTAGGTTTTCCTCAGTCCTCATAATGGCAAATGCCGGGGAGGTACCCTAAACTTAGACCTGGAACGATTCCTTCCTTACAAATAAATCCTTTCCCAACATATCATTTCATTTCATGTATCATTATCAGTGTCCATCGCCTGTGGAGCCTCTGTAATAAAAAACGGGCGTTAAACACTATTAATTAATTAATACATTAATTAATTCATACTACTATTAATCCGGAAGCCCAGGGCTGGATCCCAATCAGGTATGGGTAAGTTTTTTTTTCGGATTTTTCGTTACCCTTACGCTTTAAGGCGCCAAGAACCCCGAACTCACTTGCACCATCATTAATTCATTTCATTCGCCCTTACAGAGTGTTTAGACCATAATCAACAAAAATCGCGAGAAGACCAAAGCGACAAATAAATCATTAAGAAAAACTAGTAACCTAGTAAACACTTTGTTAAATCAACTGAGAAAATTTTATGTAACAAAGTTGCTTGTCTGCTCTTTACACATTTAAAATTTCAATGGCATAACTCAATTTAACTCTGAATATTGACCTTAACCAATGCTTGCCTGTGATTTAACAACTGGAAGTTAACGAAATTGAAATTATTACTAATACAAGGTACTAGCCCAACACTCTATATATTAATACACAAAAGCTGAGAATTAAATATTACAATTTATTGGTTTATCCAAATGAAAGTGAGATGTTTTTCTGTAATGATTTATTGGTTGGAATATATGGTGGCATGCACATAGTTACATTGTCTGTTCAAGTGCGTGAGCGAAAAACATCTGTGGTTGATTGAGGAACCGATCTTCAAAGAAACGATACCTCTCTGCTTGGTAACGCACCAGATTCTCCATGCAAGAGCTCATTCGTCGAGCCCTCTTCTCCTCAGAAAATGCTTTGAGACCCTTGGGGTATCCGAACCCTTGATGGAGAATGGTGTAAATAGTTTGCTTGCTAATACGCAATCTCCTGGGTAGCGACTTAGCGTTTCTCCCTTACAAGATTGTCTACGGCCGCAATTGATTCTTCCGTGACGGTCAAGTGAACTTGACTAGGCCTAGGCATGTCTCAGTGTGCACACGTCCGTAACAAATTCATCATACCATCTGCGTGGCAAGACAAGCATTGTCGTACACATTGTTGATACGACGATAAATGTCCATTAACAGCTTCTGCTTTCAAAAATTGAATTACTGTCCGCAGGGCCCGTTATGACGAATCCCTGTTGTGAATGTATCCAGTTCAGTGTTTCTGCGTAGTCAAATCATACCAGCGTTCTTACATACAACGCCACTTACCAGAGCAAACACAAAGTTTCTGTAAAGCTATGACGCTATGACAAAAGTTTTAGTTTTATTTGGCCTTTGTCAGTAGATGAGTAACGATCGTAAAATTTAGAAGCGTGTTCGAAAGTGATTCCATTCAAATCAGGGCGTGAAACGGCCGACAAGTTTTGTTCAGAGGCCTCTTTTTTCAGGCTTGAGGTTCTTTATCGTGGTGAAAATGTACGACACGGGACCCACGGCTTTACTTTCCTTCCGAAGGAAGCCATACTTAGGATTTTTACGCCCGAAAAATTCCATCGATTTTGACAAGGATAGAACCCAGGATCTTGGGTTTAGGAGGCAAGTATGGTTACCACTACCCCCAGATCGACACCTAAGAGGCCGAGGATAAAGTTCTGACGTCATAACACTTCCAGAATATTCAGTGTTAGCATAAGCCAATTAAAGAAAGAAAACGTGGAGCAGGTTACAATTAGGTAGCAAGACGAGAGGAAGGAAACCAAGTATTTGGAACAAAAACGCATATGGAGGCATGCACCGACGCCATAAGATGTGCATATATGTAATTTCATTCATAAAATATATTTTCTTGAGATCTCTTCACTTAGAAACAACAAAAGACAAACGCCTTGGCGTACTTTAAGAAGAAAGTGAAAACAAGTCGAGGGAAAATTATCTTTATTAACTTTTAAACGAGGTATTTTCAAGCTCTTGTTTATAAGGACCTACTTGTAAGACTCTATTTCTAAAATATTAGATATCAATTTACATACACTTTGTATACGATAAATAATACTGAGAATAAATTTTAAGGCGTTTTCTACATAGTTCTTAAGATATTGGTAATTTTCTCACAATATCTGCATCGCTGTTTTCAGAAGCCGCAATAAATGTGATTTCTGAACCCCATGAAAACAAATATGTCTTACTACCATGTTATCTATCCCCATTTTGCTTTTCTCTTGTTCTCTCAGACATCACACCGTAATTCTATCTACAGGCGTGTATATCCGTTCGTTGTGACATTAATTTATCGCGTTTCCGCTTGTATTTGTTATCCATAGTTCGACGAAAATCTCATACCTCTCTTCAACAATGTCCATTTCGCCATTACCATCTTGTAAAACTTTTAGAAACAAATGTAGCTATGCAACATTTACTATAGCGAGTGGTACGATTGTAGTTCGCACGTTTCCTAATTCAAATGATCACGTTCGATTTTCAATCGGATCACGTGTGCTCGTTGAGATAACTGCTAAGCAAATTTAAGTGTCGGAGCGCCCATTCATTTCCGCTGAAATGATACCATACAACTATTTGTTGTCTGTTGTTAAAATAAACGAGATATCTGTACGCAAAGCAAATAATGTTCATTAAATGACAAATAATAACCAAGATATTTGTGTTGCTATGAAAAGTTGCTGACTTCAGCAGTAAATAATTCAATTGAGCATTTATCAGCGCTAAATTAGTTGAGATAGGGCTGAATGTTGTCAAACTGTGATTTAACAGTTATAGCTATGGAGCCCTGTCGCTTTTGTCTAAACTCATTTGCATATGTACAAAATAAAGCACAATATAGCTCTCTGCTGATGCTATTTGATATTTCCATTCTCAAATTTTGTTACTGAGGTTTAAACTACCTCAGAAGAAAACGTTGTTAAAACTTTGCTTCAATATTCATTTGTTAAAACGGCCGAATTCATATTTTTTTTTTCTAAAAATCACTATATTTACTTAAATGCTACTTAGAGCGTATATGTGTTGGTTTATACGGAAATAGCCTTCAGGAAACGTTGTAAGTGCCTACATAGACTGTGTAAATATTGTACGCACTTTAAAAATCGTTTAAGAATAGTCTTTACTTATTAAATATTCAAAATATTTCAAAGAAATGAAGTTGTTTCTGTTTAAAAAGCATTTACACGGAGACTATTAGTTAGAAGTGGCATAAATACGTTTTATCTGCAAAAAAGAAAGAAAAAAAGAAAAGAAAGGGGTAAAAAAGAGTATAACATAATTACAAACTGTCTTTATTGATTAAAATCGTTAATAGAAATGACATTACTTGCCAAATTACGTAACAATTACTTAAATTAATTGTTTTGATTGCTAAAATGCTGTCATCAACTGTTTTAGGATAATAATAACGACGCAATTTATATATTAATAAACAGACTTATTCAGTTGTCTTTATTGCAGAAAACATAATTACAGAGACTATTTTACTTATGTTATGCAATCGTAAAATGGATCAACG
Organism: Metallyticus violacea; assembly: GCA_030762175.1. Taxonomy (NCBI): domain Eukaryota; kingdom Metazoa; phylum Arthropoda; class Insecta; order Mantodea; family Metallyticidae; genus Metallyticus; species Metallyticus violacea. The sequence goes on from CM060844.1 coordinate 55,838,643, forward strand.
AAATGAAACATTTTGAGCTTTGACCAATCACAGCCCGATATCGCTGTGATATTATCGTGAGGTTTTATCTAAATCCCTTTACCACGCGAAGTGCATTTTCTTCTGGTCAGTGCAACCAACTGTATACACCCTCTATAGTTCCTGAGCACGCATCACTGACCACTTTTGCTAGCAGATGGTGGCAAGGCACTGATAGCAACAATCGACTATCGACAACCATTACGCAAAATGGAGGATTCTTCAAAGCATTAAATCACATTGTAAATTAGTAATAATACTCATTGATGTGTTTATTTACGGAGTTCTTTAATATCTCAGGTCATCAGCGTCCCATTGAATTAAGAGCGTGAAATGGTCGACAAACTTTGCTCAGAGGTCTCTTCTTTCAGGTTTGAGGTTCTTTATCGTGCGTAAATGTACGACACGGGACTCGCGGCTTTATTTCCCTTCCGAAGGAAGCCATACTTAGGATTTTTACGCCCGAAAAAATTCATCAATTCCGGCCGGGTTTGAACCCGCGATCTTGGGTTTAGAAGGCAAGTATGGTTACCACTACACCACCAGGACAGACATAATACTGCTTAAGCAACCATATAGTTTAATAAACACGTTGTTGAGAATGGTAAAATATCATCTCTATTTTGTTTTTCTAAGTTGGCAGTAGTCAATCGAACGATTGTACAGTCAACTTTCGCCTATTTCAGTATTATGGCTTCTGAATAGGTGGGTATTAAGTATAACATTTTATATAATTGCTCATATTCTGTGCACGAATTTCAATATATATTACTTTTATTCTCATGATATAGCCCTAAACCTACATTTGTCTCTTCTCTATTGGCATTACTGACAACCAACACCTCTCTGCAATTTAGGCATTAAAATAGAAAAAAATTCTCTCAATAACATGGTATCAAAGAATATGACTAAATAATAAATGATTGGTATAAAAATGTGAAAACTATAGGAATTTGTTACCTTAAAGTCTAACAGATTTCATTTTTCCCTAATGCACCTCTAAAAGACGCTTTATGAGGAAAAGGTTACGACCTCAGGGTACCGAGATCGAACCTTTGCTGAGCCTCTTTCTACCGAAGTAGTGACAATGACCCACACGTGTAGTGTAGGCGACTCGTGAGCCTTGAGACTGAGGTCGTTGCCTCACACACGACGAGCCTTACAAGGATATCCGGTCGATTTGAACTCCTGAAGGTATCGCAAACTGCTCATCACTGCGTTTGCCTCTTCTGCTGCCTAAGGTAACGCGTTCAACATCAAAAGAGAGAAAAGTGAAATTACTTTTCCATTCACTGCGGGGCTATGACGCATTCACACGCTTCAATTTATACATTGTTACATTAAGGGAACACGAATTGTGATTTCCTAAACAAAATCAAGCCTTCGTGTGAAAATATGTACATGTCTGGAAAACAAACCTAGTGATCTTATACTACGATAAATGGTTTTAATAAGTATACTCTATTTTTAAGAAGTTTTACTGAAGGTATTGTTGCTATTAAACAGAGAGAGTAGTCCAGAAACCAATTTGCCGAATATTGTGTTAATAATCCTATTATCAACCTCAACGGAATTGAACCCGGTACCTCCGGATTTGCAGTCAAAGACGTTGAACACTAAATATTTATAGTGAGTCAGGGCCTCTGCAACAAATCCTTAAAAAGTTCTCCCAGTGAGAAGTGGTATTTTTTTTGTTAATACATTTTGTTATCTGACGTTTCATTTATGAGGCATAATCATTGAAGAAAATATCGAGTTGGGCCATTTCCACATTATGACATGATATTATTAAATTATTCTTCAGTCTGGAAGCGGTTTACATAAACTGTTCAACGTATCTGCTCTGAATCTCATTGCATTCGTAACTCCGACATAGCAGCATCTGACAAGCATTTCAGTCTGTTTCACAATTGATCAAAAGCAGCGAATATTCGCTCAATCAGTTCGTGTCTTGTGCCTACACTCTGCACATGGGAGCTAGGTCCAGTAGTTGTTTCCTCTAGTCTCCCACTAACACATTATAATAAAAGTTAACTCATGTAAAGTAAACACTCCATTCTCAATGCTTGCTTGGATTCAACTACAAACAGAGGTACACGGCGACGTAAAGGCAACGTCTCGTGGTTTAACATTTGAATCAGTAAGCAATTAGGTGCGCAAAAATTCTAAACGACGTGTTAGAAGGAATATGTTTTTAAAAATGTTCCACGTTGTGACATTTACTCTCTCCGAATTTGTCGTAGAGGTCTTGAGGCACCCTGTTTGGTTACTGCTATGCATTTAAATATTTCATCTTTGTGAATAAATACATTTCATGTTTCTTTCTAAGTTAACAAAGTTCCCTTAAGTTAGAATTTTCTCATATCTGTTGTAGACAGTAGTGAAGGTTGTGTTATCATATTTTCGAAGTTCAACATCACAAAGTTTGCTTCTTCGTTCTTATCTGATTAGGTAACAGCCTTTTTTCCCCTTCTTTTTACGGTTTTACTTTTACATCTTTAACATACGAATCGATCGAGTGCCCTTAGGTTTTAATTACTTTTTATCAAATCTCGATTTTAAAGGATCTAAATTGCCTTTCCATTTTCATCTATCTCTCTTTTTATTACCCTGCTGACTGGACTTATGCCGTCCGTCACTCTTGAAAGTGCCTTACTGCGCGAAACTGTGATGGCTGGTGACCTTATCCCCAAGTGGTAGATTTTTTTTGAGTAGTGTTTAAGGCCGTTTTTACTACTGAGGCACCACAGGCGGTGGACACTGATGATACATGAGATGAAATGATAAACTGGGAAAGGATATATATATATATATATATATATATATATATATATATATATATATATATATACTCATAAAAAACACTCAGAGTGCAATATAAAAAGGTTCACATAAACTTTCACACTAAAAACCGTAAAATTGAACACTAAAATCACACTATATTTCGAGCTGTGGCTCTTGGTCACGTGACAAAAATGAAGGAAGGAAGCGTTCCAGGCTTAAGTTTAGGGTACCTCCCCGGCATTTGTCAGTTATGAGGACTAAGGAAAATCTGGAAAAAACCTCAGTCAGGGAGGACGGTCCTGGTGGGATTCGAACCCCAGACCTCCCGCTCACGAGTCCGCGCCTTAACGACCTCGGCCACCCGTGGCGGTCAGGTGGTAGATAGGAAATGCATTTCACGTGACAGGGAGGGAGAAATCAAATACAATGCACCAATCAAAAGGTGAAGTAATGTAGGTTCGTTAGTGTTCTGCTGAAATATGAATCACTAAGCCTTGGACGTAGTGGTAAATGTACATCTCAAAAAATATACTCTGCCACAAGTTATGGAGGGATGGAAGATTCTTCTCCGCGGCGGATGTTGCTTATAACTTCCTATTTACCAGAATAATGCTAATGTTGTGTAGCAGTTTAAGACACAGAATTAGCATGTCTAGGCTCAACTTTGAATTAAAATGATAAATAAATAAATAAATAAAAGAAGTTTACTATTCATATCGTATCCATTGTTATCCAGTATAATTATTATAAAACTCACTATTTTTAAAACGTTGACTTTTGTTTCGTTTTACACCATACAACAGGAACGTTTTCTTTACATATTAACATTAAATCTATTTCTAACACATTGTATATCTATAGTATAAACATGAACTTGTTAATTATCTTGAAAGAATCTAGAGCTCAGTTGTATTTATTTTGACTATTTAGCGAATAAAATGACAAAAGTAAAATAATATATTCATAAAATGCGCCTACATTTGTGAATGTCCAGTCCGTTTTTCTAATTTGTGCTAACGGTTGAACAGGCGAAGGCCGAAATTAAAACGATTTACGCGATACGCTCTTTAACTTTTTCATTTAAACTCTTTGGTAGCAAATTGAAAACAACTGAAGTATGATAACCTACAACACTAATTAAATACAAAAATGCTAAAAACGCAATTTTGAAAATAAAATATAATGGATTAAACGGTTCCACACACACAATTTGCAATTTACTTTGTATTTTTAGGCCTTAACTTTGAATTATAAGGTCAATTTGTGCACCTTATCTCTCAAGAAATTGTTCTCAATTGCACGCCATTTTGATTATTGATTTATAGTATACGCTGAAGTTTAGGACAAAGACATTTCAGTGTTCTTATAAATTTACATAAAAACAACTGCACAAAGATACGATAAAATGAAAGTGATAAAATGAAACGATAACATTGTGGTGATAGGCAGCTGTGATTTCTTGATTCTTGACACTGGTCACTGGTTTAGGAAAAATAGTCATAAAATAAATGAATTTATATAATTTTATTTTAAATTTAGTTTTTTTACGCCAATATACATATAAGAAAAGCATAGATTTTCAATCAGTCACCCATGTTTCAATATGAACGAGTAGAACTATAAATTCGTCCATTAGTAAATAAACTACAGAGGGCACCAAAATGTATACACACTTTCACAATAGATATCACCGCCACGGGTGAGCGAGGTCTAAGGCGCGGACTCGTGAGCGGGAGGTGTAGGGTTCGAATCCCACCAGGAACGTCCTCCCTGGCTGGGTTTCTTTCCAGGTTTTCCTCAGTGCTCATAACAGGAAAATGCCGGGGACAAACTCTAAACTTAGGCCGGGAACGTTTCCTTCCTTAAAAAAATATCCCTTCCCAATTTATCATTTCATCTCATGTATCATCAGTGTCCACCGCCTGTGGTACCTCAGTAGTAAATACGGGCGTTAAACACTACTCAAAAAACAATAGATATCTATTTAATATATTTCAAAGTTGGACCGAAAAACAACAACAATGTGTAGTATGATGTTCTGTAAACAGATGTGACTCACATACATTAAGATAGCGTTGTTACGTGGCAGGTAAATTAACAATGAACAAATGAAATAAGGATTGTCGTATGATGTTCTGTAAACAGATGTGCTATGTTAGTGTTGTAACAACAAAATGGAGTCAAGATTATTGTTTGAATTGCGGAAAGCAAGTTTGAAGTCGAGTGAAACAGCATGAAAAACCGAGAATATTGTTGAAGTTCAAAGGCAATAGAGACGTGTGTACAGAACAGAGACGCCAACGCGAGTAACAATTGCACGCATTCCAGACAAATTTGAGACTCGTGGTACCGTATGCGATGTTTACAAGGGCAGATCGGGGAGACCTCGCACAGCAACAAGTCCCACGTCCTCGGCTATGGTTTTGGAACGTTTTGAGCATCTCACCGCAGTAATTTACAAAGCAATGTGCACGTTAGACTGGGATTAGCAGAATCGGCGTACATCGTATTATTAAAACAACAAAGAAGAAAGTTTTCATCCCAAGACTTTTGCATGCATTAAATGAAGATGACCCTAATCGGAGAATGCGGCTCTGTCAGTGGTATAGGAACATGGTGCAAGAGGATGAGGCCTTCGTAGGGAATGTTGTTTACTCAGGAGTGATCAACGCCGATGGTGGGCATTCTGAGCAACGGTTGTAACTGTAAAAGTATAAGATGATTAGTGCTCATCATTTTCTGTTTGTGTGAATTTAGCTTTGCTTGAAGTGTGTATGCATTTTTGGCACCCTCTGTACATTTAATGTGTTATTTTATGTAAAACTATATTTCCGTTTTACAGCTTACAGAACAGGTATTTGCCTATTAATGTGAGCTTAATGCAATTAAATCTTGTAACTTCCAAGGAAACATTGAAAATAGTTAAAAAATGTTACATTATATTAAATTTCAGCAAAATTAATAAATTAAATCAACTAATATTTTAGTTTTTATTTATTCTCCTTTTCAAAAGTTATAACGTTTGCTAATCAGAATGATGTATTTCGCATAAGTAAATAAAAAGGTTTTAAATATTTCCTAATAACCTAATAAAGTAATATATGGATTACAATAACATAACTTTGGTTTCTCAAAGACAGTTATAATGCTTATTTTGTCATTAAGAAAAATCAGAGACTTTCTCTATAGCAAGACAATATAACCACCGTTAAAAATGCAATTTCAAAACATAACTTCAACAGCTCTGGGATGAACGCAGTAATAACAAACTTCTAAACTTACCTTTTACCACATCAACCAAAATACTTGGCCTTGCACTATGCGATTACCGATCATCGATCCTCTTAAAGAAGCCTTACGTGTTTGCTGGTTGGCAGCAATGAAGACATGGCGAAAATTACGAAACTAACCTAAATTCATTCTTGATGAACTTGGAAACTTGCGCAAACTTTTCTGCAATGAGACAGACGTCAATTACTGATTCACAATAATCCATATAATTTTTCAATAATCATAATATTCCCATCGTAACTTTGAAGGACATTTCTATTAAACTAAAAGTGGTATTTCCCCAAGATTAGTTCATCTAACAAATGAATTTTATTTTGCTATGTTAGCCCGCATTTCAGTTTCTTTTCACAAAAAAATTACTTGTTTCTTCACAATATGGTGCCAGTATTTCTGAACGTGTTCCACTGCCCTAACCACTTGTTACAGGTTTGCGATTACGTGCCTGTTGCGACATATCCGCGTCATCTCTATGTTCCTTTGTTATCAGGAATATCACAAGCAGTGCGTTGTTGTGACAGTCTTATTTTGGTTTCAAGGCTGGTGAACACGAGAAAAGAAAAATGAACAACGATTATGCTCCACATACATTCTGAAGGCTGTCGGAAAGTTTCCTTGAAGTAGCTACGAAGGTAAACAATGCGCTCCTAGGCTCTTTTGTTTCTTTAGATATCAGGGTTCGTCTTTTTTTTTTTTCGGGAACTTACTTTTTCCTAATATCAGTTTTCTTACACGCAGTTAATTATAGACTTACCAACCTCAATACATTACATTTCATTTATAAACCACGTGTTTCTCGCACATAGTAACATGGGTAATGATAGGTAAAAAGCTACATAAAATTACAACCGTGTTTTTTCTGTTATATATTGCTATTTACACATGAATTTAGCAATTAATTGCTTTACGTTTGTTAAGTGCAAACGAAAAACAAAATTACGTAGTTTAAGTTATTATGAACCGCCATTTTAGTACTCGCTACTCTGTCCACGTGAGTTTCTCCGGATATTTTCACATCTGCTCATACCTATTAATGCATATTATGTATAATGATTGCCAAATGTATTATTCTTTTTTTCCATAGAACTAACAACAAATCCAGCAGTCGGCTCACAGCTGATGATGCGGGCAAAAGCCTGTGAAACATGTTCTATATAATTAAATGGTAAGTGGAGCATAAGAATATGAAATCGACTCACTAGCTAATTAAAACGTTCCATATTTATTTGCAAAATATGTATTTTACTTATATCTATTCTCAATTAATGAGAAATTCATTCATTTCTGTTTTCCTTAATTTGTTCATTAATCCCAACAGGTTTTACCTAATATTATTATTTCTTCCATGATCCAAAAGTTTATAGTCTGCCACGCTTCTCAAGAACTTCCTTTTACTTGCTTGCAGCCTGTATATATCTTTTTGTTTTATAACTGAAACCTCACCTTCAACAAACAGCAGGATTGGGCATGACCTTATAAACTTTCATCATAGTATATTTTCTGACATCGTAGACTTGTTTTTAAGAGATGCATTGATATAATTAATTCTCTCATTTTTTCTTTCATTAATACTTCATGCAAGGCTGAAATAGAATTTAAACTTATTCACTTCGTCTGGGACCTCGTTTATATTTTTTTATTTGTAGAGTATTTTCCAATAAAGGTCTTATTTTGCTTCTTTTGGGTTGATATCTCAAGGTTGTGGTTCGACCTCATGTTATATAGATAATATGTCGCTCTCTGCAAGCTATCTTAATTCTTTCCAATTATTATCTGGTCTTTGCGAAAATATTGTATTTTTACTTAATTGAATATGAACAATTATTAATTTTTAATTTACAAAACTATAAAACTTTGTCAGTATACTAAACTGCAACCTTGCCTAACCCTAAATTAACTTTTTCGACCCTTTTCCTCCTCTTCGTACTTATATTTTATTCTTTCCCACATATATAAATTTACCATAAATCAAAACTAGTTTTACAACCGTCACTGAATGTATTGCAGCGCTGTTATAGGAATATTATTTAAAAAGCACGTCTGCACTTATATTTTCATTCTTGCATTTCTCTGTAGTGTTAAGTTATTAGTGTATAGGAGTGTGTTTTATAGTTTCGATTTATGCTGGAAGGGAATATACGAGTACCTTTAGAATTCCCTAAAATCTCTCCAAAAAACTCGATCGTTAACAAACAAAGGGGAAAAAAGTATGCAATTTCTATAGCTTTCCATTACTGAGAGTACATACAATATTAAGACAAACACTGTTTGGAATGCTTGAGGTGAAAGATTGCTGTCATATGAATGAATTTAACTACGTTGCATAGGTTTACTTATAAAACACAGTCACACTACTACACTTGAACACGAACTCCATAGAAAAAAGTTCAGAGGTTGTTCAGGGATGAAGGCAGAGTGTTTTGATATAAGAAACCCACGGCCCCCTATGACTTATTACTGAGCAATTGCATTTCATTTGTTTTCTTTTCAAAGTCAATGACCCTGTTTAGTAGGCGCTGTAGAATATTCCCAGAAGATGTGTATTTGCTAATGCGAGGTGCATGTGGTCTCTACATGACGGCGCACCGCCACATTATGCAGGGGATGTTAGGGGCCGCCTTGATGCACAGTTTTCTCAAAGATGGATCAGTCGTGGTGGTCCTGTTTCATGACCAGCTCGAACACTACAACTGATGTACTTCTTCTAGGCTTTGTAAAGAGCTTAGTTTGCTTTAAAGATGCAGTACATGTCACGAATAAATATGGCTATTGCAGATCAGTACCTAAGGTTCATTATTCATTGTAAAATTTAGTAATTTTCCGTAATCTGTTAGGTTATTAGTAAGAGTACGGTGATTTATTGATTTAGGGAAAGCTTATGGCTCGGTGCTTGTAAATAAATTATGGGTTTCAACAGAGAATGGTAGTGGTGGTTTCGCTCTAATGCCATTAATCAAAGAATATATATGTGTCAGACTTTACTGCAGGAAGGAAAGAAGCTGTCGGTTCCATTTCGAACAACTAAAGACCTTAGACAAGGACTTCCTGCCCTGTTACTTATTGAAGCATTAAAAAGCAAGAGGACCTAAAGTAAATATGGAAAAAGGGCGAAATATAATTCCGCCTCAACAAATCATTAAAGCAGCTGAACAAATTAAGTACTTGGGTTAAATTATTCACGAGTCAGGGAGTTGTAAAGCGGATGTTGATTACAGAATATTACGGGCGAGAGAAGCTATAAAAATGCTAAATTGAATCCTATGGAGCAAAGTTATAAGTAAAGAGACACAAAAACATGCTTCAAGCTGCAAGAACGTATTTGGCCTACGGTGTTAAAAGGTTGATCTTGGTGACAAAAAAGTGTAGTAGTAGATGATGTTATATAATTCTATATACACATAACAAACATATTTCATGCATCGTAGACCGTACGAGCTTAAGGATGATACACAATTAGAAAGAGGAACGAATAATAATACAAATAAAACAATAATAAATAAACATTAAAATGCAAAAAACAATATGTACAGATATATAAATGGAAAAATATTACATATTATTTATAATTACACAGCTATTGCATTCTAATCAGAAAATGAATTGCTTCTTTCTTCGAGAAATTTGGCTGGGAAAATGCCCATATTCAACAAATTAGTGTGGTTCGCAAACAGGTCCCAGCATGCCGATTGTCCTCTAATTACCTTAAACAAGTTTTCAGGAAACAGCGTTTTATTCAGGTGTTCCCAGTGGGTACAGTCTGCTAAAATGTTCCATTCCTCATCCCCTCCACAAAATGGGCAGATTCTCCTACCAATCCATTATTTTTTGAGTCTTCCAACTTCTTATCTAAACCAGGCTATTCCTGATCTTTGCTTTCTCCCTATAACGAGCCTATCTCATTACCCCAGGTAGTTTAATTTCATTCGATAGGCTCAAGAAGACTTTTGTGTTACATTCTGCCTCAATTTGCTGCCTGCTGATATCCTCTAGCCTTGTTCTAATATTCTTCCATACTTTTTTATTGTTTGGCTTACCTCGTTACCATATTGAACACAAGCCAATTCCTCTGATTTCTCTTTTTACCTCTGCAGTCCAAAATGTTGTTATATTTTGCATTTGGTGCCTATAGCTTTTAGCGCGAAGTGTGGACTGGTCTCCCTACATTAGCTCCTTTGGAGAGCCCGAGAATCTTTTTCCAAAAACCCACTTGTATTTTATTTATCTGTTCAGCTCTACCCGATCTCCATATTTCACTTCCATATAACAGAACAGATTGATTCATAGCTTTGTACATCCTCTCTACCAAAAATGTAAGATATGGACAGTGGAAATGGGGTCAGGGTATCTAGCTCAGAGAAGAGGAAAACTGAATATTGAGAAAGTTAATTGAAATGCAGTGGTACAGTCATGTTAAACTAATGGGTGGAGAAAGGGGGCCCAAAACTTTGTTTATGACCAGGGAAACAAAAATGTGGACCTTCGAGGGCAACGTGAAGAGGTGAAGTAATTCAAACGATGAGGAATGATAGAAAGACAGAGTCATGAAGGATGGCGGCTGGAAATTCACAGTAACCACTGAAAAGTGCAACATTCCTTAAAAGTAGCAACATAAGGAAAGCTGTGAATAGCTGATTTATTTTTCTTTGTACATAATACAAATATAACGCATCAATATCAAATTACTCTCTAATAAGGTATCGGAGATCAGGATCTCTATATCAAAACGATTAGCCAACGACCTCTGAAAGATTGTCGGTAGAGTTTCTATCCATTCTGTCATATGGTAGGCGCAACCATCAATCATAGCAGAGCAATTCCCTTGCTCATTAAATAAAGCAGCTTTAAGTACTACTTACTATTAAAACATTTAATAATGAAGCTTAAATTTATCATAAAGCATAATGCTACACACCTCAGCTACAGCACCTAGGCAGTGCATGAAATCCTTCATTTGTTGTTCCGTATGCCATCCATCCATAAAATGTTTTATTGTTCAGCCGATAGGCTGCCCTCCGTTTCTTCTTTGGCATTTTTGAATGCAAGACTGAATACGCTATTCCTGTGCGGCTTCATATTGCACATAGAACTTACATTACCATTCTCATGCGTACAGAGAAAAAAAGGCTCGTTACACCTCTCTGTGCTCAATGTTTAATAAATAAAAATATAAAAAAGAGATGCTAGTGCTGAAAGTGTTCTGTAACCCTGTGGATTCAATTTAAATAATTTTGTAGCTGATGATCGAGAGAATTAATTCACCAACAGCTGTCCTTCAGCAATCAGCACTAGACCAAGGAGGACACTATAACAGACTATCGTTCTAAAACGACAAGGACTATGAGAGTCCTTGAATGGAGCGCGAGAGGGTTTTTAAACAATGAGCATACTTTTTATAGCCTAATTTCTTGCACTATAATGGAACTAACAATCTTTTGTTACGTTGCTTATTCCTCGACCCCATGTCTTAGGGGTCCAATGCAATCACAGAAGATTTTAGAATTTCCAGTACCTGCTCTTCAATTTACACATCCTGACAAATGACTCCACTCCTTGTCAATGAAAACCAGTACTCTCCACTTATCAAAACGCGTTCTTGAAACACTGTACAAATCTACTTTTCAATCGAGGCAGTTCATAGTTTATATATCAAATTATTTGTTTGCTAAGAGTTACAAAGAGATTGGCTTATTATTGCTGTTTTCTAAACACTTTACGTTCACCGCTAAATAAAATTTCTTTCTTTTTTTAAAGCGAAAGGTAGCTACTGCACCATATCTCTTTGGCCTCAAACTAATTTGTCGGTGAAATGACTAGTTCACTAGCTTCATTTTTGTGAGCGCAATGGGTTGATTATCTGATTTTATATTCCTTAATTTTGAACGTTTGCATACTGGCAAGAAAATAACGAACAACCACTAAACAGAACGTCCTAAATCATTAATATAAGCTAACATGCTTAATGAATCAAGATATGCCACAGGTCAATAGAGCCAAATACCGAAATCATTAGCTGTTATTTGGAGCGTTTATCTCCTATCCTTCAATTATTTTAGAAGAATCTTAAATTGTTACAGAAAACGACATTTCACAGGAGTGCCCAGCTAATCTGGCAATTTCATAAAAAAGCTCTATATGTTTTAATTCAAAATTTATCATTTTTAAAGCAATTGAAGGTTGATAAAATGTCAAATATTTATTAATTTGAAGGAGCCGCGGGTTTGTCTATGAAAATATAACTTCTCGCAAGAGGCTTCTTGTCATCAGCATAGAAATCCATTTACAACTATTATATAAAGCACGTGAAAGAAAATCTTCGACCTGATTCATATCATACTTAATGCTATAGCAGAATTAACCATGTCAAAACCTCCCAGGAACTTACCGATAAGGATTATCGCCTTCACAAAAGCCTTATCTGGTGCCATAGCCTTATCTGTTAAGTAAACAATCGCACCTGTAACTTCCGCTCCGCTTTGTTCAGTTGTTCTGATTTAGTTGCAGAAAGAAGATTGTGACATGTTAAGAATGCAGTATCGAGCTGGTATAAATCCTTCGCAAAAGAAGGAAATGAAATTATACAGCGATTGGACGGAGTATATGGGAAAAAAATTGTACCGTAAAAGAAGGGGCCAAACTTTTTCGAATGAGTCGAGAAAACCTTGAAGACGAAGAGCGTGCAGGTCGGCCCTTGGAGGTGCTCACTCCTCAAAACATCGCTCTTGTGGAAGGAGAAATTATGTAAGACCAGCGGCTCAAAGTCACAGAGATAGCAGCAAGGTTAAGCCTTTCTAATACTTCGAATTATTCATGAATATTTAAACATAAATAAGGTTAGTGCCTAGACTTCTTTCCTCAGTCCAGAAGCAACAACGAGCCATCTGTTGTCAGGCATTTTTGGAGCTCTGCCGTGGCTACGAGAGAGAAGTTCTGCAAACCATTGTTACAGGAGATGAAACTGTGGTCCTATATTATGATCCCTTGTCCAAAAGAGAATCAATGGAGTGGCGTAAACCTGGCGAAGCACCGCCTCTAAAGGCCAAGGTTACTCATTCAACCAATAAGATCGTGGCCACAATCTTTTGGGACTGTGAAGGCATATTCTTCATTGACCTCAAGGAGAGGAACACCTCAGTAAATGGGGAGTACTATGCTGGCATACTGCACAGACTACGTGCTTCCATCAAAGAGAAAAGGCGAGGAAAACTGAGTGGTGTGCACCTTCTTCACAACAACGCGCCTATGCACACAGCTCTTGTTGCAAAGGAAGCTTTGAAAAAATGTGGCTTCAAAGAGATCGACCATCCATCCTACGGCCCAGATCTAGCTCCCAGTGATTATTTCCTCTTCTCAAAAGTCAAGAAGGATCTTCGAGGAAGATCCTTGTGACGAAGAAGTGATGGAAGCTGTTTTTTTTTTTTTTTTGAGGGAGGTTGAAATGTTAATTCAAAGATGTGAGAAGTGTATTGCAATAAAGGGTAACTATATTCAAAAGTGAAATATAGTGTTTGTCTTTATCATACCTAGAAAACGGTTAGGCCGGAAACTTATGGACTTCTCTGGTCTAACTTTATACATAAATCTTACAATTTAAGAGCATAATAAATTAAACGGAAATAACCTTTAGAAGGGTACAAAAAACGCGTTGCATCCAGAAGCAGCCATGAGGAAAATTTGTGACTGTTCGCTGAATTGCCAAACTAATGTTAATCCCCCCTCCCCAACAAGAGAGTAGCTTGTTTCGCCATCCATTAACACAACGAGTATTACTGTATTAGCTTTGTTGTTGTAATAATTTGTTTCAAAGGGGATTAGTGAGCAGTTCCGCATTTGGTTGTATTATTATAACATTAACATTGGTTATTTGGCTAAAAATACACTCTTTCCTCGTTCTACATATTTTGTATTCTTTACAAATTTAAAAAATAATAACAACAGTCCTGGTTGAGAGGATCAAAGTAATGATGGCTGAGATGTGAAGATTAAACCTAAAATTTAATGAACACTGGTATTAAATTTTACCTTCAATATCTAAATGGGTGTTTTTTTTTAAATTAAATTTGTTTTAAATAGGTAATTATGCAGCCTGGAAGTTTTGGAATGAAAAACAAACGTATTTGCTGCAATTAAATATTTTGTTTTAAGAAACTTAAGGTGTTAAATTTGAACACCCTTTCTCGAAAATGTAATATTGGAACTTAAGTAGTTTTGCTTCTGACTACTTCAAATTTATTGGCGAACCGCTTTAATGTAAGATGCAATTGACACAGCGTCTGAAGTACTAGACGAGGCAATGATGTGCTTGAGACTGCTTTACAATGCAGTCTAATCTTATTCTAATTACTTAATCGGCTAAAAGGGTCACCTATTGATCCTGTTTTTGCCTGGGCCAGAATGTACAGCAATAAACTCTACACTACAAGCAAGATTTTAATTATAGCGCAGGCAACGCATATTACTCGGTGGTATAGACCTCGTCGGTCCTAGTGGTGTAGTGGTAACCATACTTGTGTTCTAAACCCAAGGTCGCGGGTTCAAATCCGGCCAGGATCGATAGATTTTTTCGCGCGTAAAAATCCTAAGTATGGCTTCCTTTGGAAGGGAAGTAAAAGTCGTGGGTCCCGTGTTGTACATTTACGGCACGAAAAAGAACCTCAAGCCTGAAAGAAGAGGCCTCTGAGCAAAATTTGTCGGTCGTTTCACGCCCCGAATTGAATGAGACGCTAATGACCTGAGGTGTTAAAGAGCGTCCTTAAATAAAACGATTCAAAAAAAAAAGGGGGGGTATAGACCTCAGGTGGTATATGATGTTTAACGCCCGTTTTTGCTACAGAGGCACCACAGGCGGTGGACACTGGTGATACATGAGATGAAATGATATATTGGGAAAGGAGATTTTTTTAAGGAAGGAATCGTTCCAGGCCTAAGTTTAGGGTACCTCCCCGGAATTTGCCATTTATGAGGACTGAGGAAAACCTGGAAAAAACCTCAGTCAGGGAGAACGGTCCTGGCAGGATTTGAACCCCAGACCTCCCACTCACGAGTCCGCGCCTTAGCGACCTAATCATTGTTAAGGATTAAGCAGATACTATAGCCTGACTCTTAGAATATAACGAAAAGCGTTTATATTACTAAACACGACGTGTCTTCGACCGGCTTCCAAGTGTCTTTCGAGCCTTGTGATATCCTTCTAGCATCATCACAATTAGTTGTAAAATTAACAGCTAAATAATAACTTCAAAACTATTGGAATAGTCAAGGCAATTCACTGTGCTGAGTTTCGTTGTTAAGCAGAGAATCGACAGAGCGCGTCTCCTATTCGACACGAGGTCAGGCTTAACCCTCTCTGATAGAGAAAGAATGGGAAGGTCATGGTTGTGTGAAAGTATCTGAACCGCCTGCGGAACAAACAGGACGTGACCTGGGATTGGGCAGGTCGAGTGTTACAGAGGAAGCCCTTTCGGAACGTGATCGGTATCCGAAAGTGGCTATGCCGCTGTGGCCTGCTCTTCATGAAACATGAAGGGGTCTCCAGGGAACGAGGAAAAGTAAAATTTTGGACCGGCACCAGCCCCTTCGTCCCATCTTTCTTCCCCGTTTTCCTCCTGTCCCTGCCCATTCATCTCTACTCATTGCTTCCCTTGTAGCAGACAGGCGCCTGTTTGTTCGGCATGTTAAATGTTTCTCATTGTGTGCCTCAACAACTTCAATAATACGCAGCAATAAACATCGAAAATAGCAAAAAATAAAGTGTAAAATGCTGTTAGTGTTTACGCAATTCCCATCAAACACAGACATTATGGATAAGGCAGAAAAGTCCGTTCCAGTTTCAAGGATTGGTTTGTGTATTTCTCATTAATCTTACGGAGTTTGATGAGTATATAGTTACAGATAGCTTCGAGCATATATCCTTTGCACTTTTTACAGCTTTTCAATTATTTCCAGATATTAGATGATATTAAGTTCTGCTTATGTAATTTATTTTACAATCTTTTGCTGTCAGAAACTCTGTCACTGCTTCCGATAGCATTATACTTCCTTTTATATATATATATTTTTAATATTTCGCACAAAAAATATAAATCCATTAAGTATAAGGCTAAACAATATTTTTGCTGAAGTAATTGTTTGTGGTGTATAGATAAACAAATTACAATCAATTTTATTCTCTAGTAATGTTGTTTCTGATTGTTTTTTATTTAAAGGAATGAAAATTTAAAATCAAATATGACCTTAGTTGAAGGTGTGCGTGTATATAAATTTGCAATTCATGATCTAAAGTACATAAAATTTAGAGACAGTAATTTGGGGACTCTAGCCCGAGAATCATCCAGTATTAAGATTAATGGAAATGATGAGTAAAAAATGATGAGATAGTCAAAATATTAAAATAATTCTGGGGACTCAAACACAAAGCAAATCACTCAATTCCAAATAATAGGTTAAAATGAGTAAAGTCTGGGTTATATCTGCACCTCCAAAATGTTTGTCCAATCTTTTCAAATCTTAAAAAAAAAAAGAAAAAAGAAAGAAAGAAAGAAAGTTATTTATGCCATATAAATTAAACGTTTTTGGTTTAATTTTCTTTGTATCTTTAATTTTTGGGTTAACAATAGGGATGTTATCTTTAGGTATTTTATTTAGTTTTTTTCATTTATTAATTCATTCTTTATTTAAAGCTTTATTGTGGATCAGGGATAAATGTATAATTAAATGTTTACCCATCTCAAAAACGTAAAACAAAAGTTCAGAAAGTGTAAGGTATATGGAGGTGGTGCTGACGAGAACAAATTAATGCTACATAGCGCTCCCCTGCATTATATCCCCTCCCAATTTACAACTCTGCATCATCGGCGAGAACTTAAAAGTTCTAATGCTTGTAATTAAAAATCAAAAGTGTTAAATCTTGTGGTTCACTGAGAATATCTCAATCAATGATACGACACTACTAGTGATCTTGGCCACAACATAGTAGCATAAATGCTAAACGATCAAAGAACAAACTGGACACCAAAAAGTGGCTTAGAAAGAAAACAGTTACTGAAGAATGTCATTCTTCCAAATCTCTTATGTTGAGATAAACGTGCAATAGAGAGATTAAAGGAAGCTCATTCAATAACACTGTAGGTGAGTAAATCATAATTTTTGGATTTTTAAAATTCTCTTGAGCATAAACAATGGAATATCATCCACATAAATATTTAACTCTAATTTTCGAATTAAGTCCAGTACGAACTGTAACTAGAAGTTTCTTCCGGGCTTAGGAGCCGTGGTCTCTTGGAGCTGAGTAGTCCAAACGTTTCGTCCTCAACTGCGGAGGACATCTTCAGTGGCGCGGTCTGAGTCTTCCGGGCGAAGGTTTGGACTACTCAGCTCCAAGAGACCACGGCTCCTAAGCCCGGAAGAAACTTCTAGTTACAGTTCTGACTCCGGTAGTGAAAGCTTCCGATTACCCATAAGTCCAGTACATCTAAATGTCAAAGTCCTCACTAAGTACATAGTACAAGTACATATTTCCTTTAATGGTATGAAATCATAGGCACTGATAAATTCAACTGCTATTCCAAATAGAAACATAAAGGTACACTATTTTACTTTGGCATCATTAACAGAGCAAATTTTCGCCTTAAGCACTTAAGTGCTTCGCTGTTTTTGGTTCATTCCCTTCATAAAGCTTTTCATTAGACCCAACTTTATGTGCAAGGGCTACAGCAGATTTTTTTTTTTTTTTTGAACAATCATTTTGGATAGTTTTCACATTGTGTTGCAGAGATTTTCTGGTCACGTTTGCCGGCCCTCTGTCTCATTTACATATACCTGCTATACTTAGGTACTTTTCCATAAACCCAAATATAAGAAAATATTAGATATTTCCATTAACTATCATAAAATAACAATAAAACACTAAAAATCACTTTTCCAACTATAAACTTAATGATGATACTACTAATAAGGTTTATTAATAACCAATCACGTGAAACTAGTACGTTTGTAGTTGCATTTCTTTCATCCCCTTATATTTAAAACATTTTTTTTTTAATTTAAAATTGTATATACCTTTGAGATTATTGTTTTGTTGTAAAATTTTTCCAAGGACTACCGGCAGAACTATCTTTGCATACATTCAAACCCAAGACACCATATTTTTACTATATATTATATATCCTTCACTAGCAAGATAGCATAAACCTAACGTAAATTTGGTACGTAATGTCAGAGAGAGGAAATTGCAGTTTGTGGCTGCAATGCAGAAACTTTCTGCGAAACAACGACAGAGTTCAGGATCAACTACACTGTATGGTTCATGTTAAGCCAACTTCACGTCCATGGTAACAAAGCTTCTATCACAAATCATAACTGCAGATTTTCCGAAAACTGCTGAAGTAAAGAACTTCACGAAGACATTCTCTTCATTTGCAGGCATTTAATCAACGCTCCAATTTCCCGGTAAGTCAGTTAGGTGTTAACATTTAAACAGTTAGTACGACATAATGACGAACTTGAAACTGGTAGACACGTTTATACATTTTAAGCATATAGTTCTGTATTGTTTTAGATAATTAGAAATGGATCAGGGGTGAACCATAGAGACCAACATTCGTGTATTTAACACAAGTTAGTACTGTAATTTTAGAATGCAATATATCATATACTTGCTTCTCAAACTGTAAGGGCACAGCCTAGTTTGAGTGGAACATACACCTACGACGTGGCAGTTTCAGAAAAACGAGCAAAAGAAAAAGTATAGCAGCACAAGCCGCGGAAGGGACATGTAATAATTATATAAAGCTGTAAGCATAAATTAACATGAGTAGATATACAACTAACTGATTCCCATTGTTTTTATAACCGTTGTCTCACTATAACCAGGCAACCAAAATTAATTTGCAATGCTCAGCATGCAGCACAGTTAGACATATAGCCGTACCCTTATATTTCTTCCTGACCTTTCTGCGGTTTTGCTTCTAGGTGAGATTAGAGTAGGAGATTTTCCTTAGATTTTATATACCTCTCTTTTTTCTCTCTCTCTCCCTTGCTAAGGGTCACGGAGGGGTTTAAATCTCAGGGATTTTCTACTTTGTTCCATCTCCCTTCTTTGCTAAATTTAGTTAGAGAATTCCTCTTTGTTTTTATCCTGGCAATGTTTTACGTGATTATGTTGAAGCGAAATCCTGGGAGCTCTGTGGTTCTGGTAACGAAAATTACTCCAAGAATGGTGAGCTCCAGCCCCATGTGGGACTTTCGGCCTGTTTTTCCACAGCTCAAAAAATGCATTTCGCTTCGTTGCAGGAAAAGTTTCAATATAAGCAAGGCTCGGCTGTTTCGAGAACAGGACGAGTATATATGCGCCAACGAGTGATCTATGGCCGCTGTTTTCCACAAAGAATTAGAATATTGTGAACAGCATTTATTCTTGAATGTATAGATCCAAACAATGAACTGCGAGAAAATAAAATATGATATTGATGATATAAACTGGCTGTGTGTATTTATTGAGGTAAATAAATTAGAATTAAATTGAAGGTGACTGTTTGGAAGCGAAAACATAACAGGTAGAGTACTCGTATGTACCGTCATAATTTTCCTGGCAACAACACGTATCTTTTGAAACTACGTAGGCTGGGGCTCGCCTGCCCCCCCCCCCCAAAATTCCGGGAAAATATTGCAATCCTTGGCAACTAATTCTGTGGAACAAAACAACGAACATTTACTCATACACTTGTAAGTATGGAACTGTAAAATACAAGTGCAGAGGGAATCATTGTAGAACATAATTCGCCTAATAATTACAAGTTACAAGTCCATATACACTTGTAATGATAAATATTCTTGTGGACCAGAACCAGGTAACAGTCGTCTGTTTTGCAAGATAGAACACCTCATTTTCTGTGACTTCAAAATGGGTTTTAAACAGGAACAATGCCTTGAGCGTTTGTAGGAACTTTTGGGGATTCGGTTACTTCATGAGTTACACAGGCTCAACAGCCGCCCAAGCTATCTTCATCTCTGCAAGAGGTATGTCCGTTGAGTGACATATTCCCTTACTCACTAACAGAAAGCAGTCCGGACTGATGGTGTGAATATATACTTAAAAAATTCAATGGAGGTGAAGGGATGTCAATGATATTGTCATAGGAGACAAAACTTGGGTATATAACTTTGACCTAAACAATCCTGAGTCTGGTGCTTTGAAGGTTAAAAGGGGCCACAATGTTGGGAAATAAATAATTGCACCTTCTTTATTAAAAAGGGCCAAATTGAAAAATTCCTCGCACTGTCACTGCAGAATGTTATGTTAGGACTTATCTTTCGGAGATCTACATACAATGGAAGGAGCAGCAGCTATGATCAAAGCGCGGACACCTCCTGCTCCACCTTGACAACGCCTCTTCCCATTGGGTTGCAAGAACAATTACTTTTTTGAGTGAATACGATGTTCTCCAGATGTGGCCACTTGTCTTTCCTCTGTTCCTAAAAGCAAAGCTCAGGCGATGCTGCTTTCATTGGACTGTAAAACAGTTGATGCACATCTACAGAGCCTTCATTTGGAAGTGCGACTGGCTTTACAGGAATTTTCCTGCCCTGTTTCTAACGGTTATTTCCCCCCTCCACTCTCCAAACTCTCTGTGTGTTGACGTGAAGTCTTTGTGCTGTATAGGAGTTACACGCTGTGAGACCATATATTTGGGTGTTATAGTGTGTTTGCGCTGTTACAATGCCATAAAGTCCCTATAATTTAGCACACAGAATTTTCATGTATGATTCCTATGTGACAACAAACTCGTGTAGAGAAGTAAGACGGCAATTTATAGGCAGGTTCCCTGCTGCTCGTGCGCCTCACAGAGAAACGGTTTGTAATATTGTGTATATATTTAGGGAAACGGGATCTGTTTTTGATAAGAAACCGAAAGAAAAACTCCATGTTCTAACAGAGAAAAAACTCGATGACATTAGAGAAAAGTTAGAACGAAGTCCAAAGAATTTCTGAGAAAGCTTGTACAGGAATCAAGAATTTCGTAAACCTCGGTTTGGAATGCCACTAAACTTTTAAAATTAAACCCCTATAAGATAACTGCAGTTCAGTTAATTTCTGCAATTGGGTACTGGATAATGTTAATATTCGCTCTTTTGACCCGTTTTTAATTTCCTTTACAACGAAGCATGATTTTATTAACAAGAACATGTAGCGACACAATAAAAAAAATAGATACTGGAATACAGAAAAAAATGTTTACACACGAAATACCATTGTACAGATCTATGCGCTTGAATTTTAGGGGCTATGACTTCATCTCCTCCGGCAAACAGAGTGCTTCCCGGTGCCAAGCAAATCCCCGTTAAGCCGGCCATGCTTCCAAACGAGGGCTCTGTAGATGGTATGAACAGTATTGAAGAAAATTTGTGGTAGGTAACATTTTTAAATGGTTTGAAAGAATTCACCAATGTAAGGGTGTATGAAAAAATGAGAGTAGTTTTAAAATCCCTTTTTTTTCTGTTGTTTTAGTTTTTGTTTTTGCGTGGATCTAAAATTGCAGCAAGTGCCTGGTAAAAACCAACAAAAATGGCAAATTTCATAAAAACGCCAAACAAAAAACACACAAATACTACGACAAACAGTGGCATCAAAACAATTATTTATAGGCATTGTTACGATAGAAACAAGGAAGATGAGAACAACGAGAGGGGCCAACCTAGCGCCTTCATCACAAACTGAAAGTGGATAAACATATTCCTGAGGGAACGTCAAATTTCACAATAAACATTATCTAGCTATCGACCATTACATTTAATCTCTTGGGGGGTGAGTTGTTTGTAGCTTACACTTTTTTTCTCGAGTCACTTTAAGCTAAAAGCATATTTCTGTTTCTACATTATGAATGCTTCTCCCGAAATATGAGAGTGAAAGAATTACGACGGCTCCAGAATGACGCAGATAAATGAAGAGCTCTTGAAGCGAAATGAGTGAGTAGATATTTCTACACTTCGGGAAAACTGCTTTAAAAAAAATGTTCTAAAACATTTGTATCACTCGGGTATCTCAGAGCTGCAGTTAGAGTAGCAAATTTCTCTTACATGACGTTTAATCTTACACTTTCCCTACAACTTTCGGGTCTCGCCTCATTTGTATCTTTTCTGCTATTAGACTAAACATGATTCGCTGCAGGAAACGATTTTATTTTAAATCCTTTCAAATTTAGCATCAAATTCTTTATACAATTTATCATAACTTAACTTCCTTAAATAACTTTCTCTAAGTAGACCTGAAAAACAAGATAACAATAAAAAAATTACCTTTGCGATTGCGTTTTAATCAATTTTTTCCCCCATTTTTTCCCCCTCCTGTCTGTCAATTCTTCGCTTTTACACAAGGCATAGCAATGTTTTCTTTTTGTTTATTTTTGTCGCTTTAACTTGCCTTGGTCGTCACATTGCGATAATATGATAATTACAGAATTTAAAAATTTATATGGTAGTTACTTAAAATTAATATAATATTATTACAGAAATTTCATGTTACATGATTATATAAATTTATTGATTTAAAGAATTTAAACGGAGTTTTAATGTGAGATGGATTGTTGAGAGCTTCTTGAAGATTTGGTAGATTATATTGTGCTATCTGAAGTTAATATTGTAGACATTCGGAAAGTATAGGTCATACGGAGATGGCGGTGGGACAGATGTTGCATTCAGTATGAGCTGTTTTATTCAGTAGATGCGAGTGTGTTAGTTTAGTGAGTCCACTCTGAAGTCGAGTGATGATGATTTGGTTTTCACAATTCCATTTCTGCAGTGGATATGATCTTCTTGAATTCTGTTTTATTTCATGTAGTTTGGTTGTTGTGTCCAAGTTGTTTGCTAGAAATTATAGATGCTTGTGGTTATACATTTTCTGGCGTCTTGGTGTAGCATTGATATTTGTTCGTGTAGGGGCAGTTGTTGTAGTTTTTGAATCTTCATGTTCGTCTCCTGAAATGCCCTGATGTGAGGGTGTCAACATTACAGTTATTTTCCTTCATTTTTTTTCATTAGAATGGCAGACTACTTTAGCATTTCTTTGATTAATTGGTGTATAGAGATGCCTTGAATAGCGTATATACCGGATTTAAGATCAGAGTAAATTAGATAAGATTTATTTTTATCTGAGGTAGAAACACATTGTAATACTTCATTAAAGGCATGTGTAGCTAGCCATAGCTACCTACCATCCCGAATTTGTATATTTGATATGCGAGATATTTGTTTGTTTTGTGTATTTATTACAGATGAGTAATAACAATTTATTAATGTAATTAGTAATATGAATCTCTCTACAGCTCATAATCAAACACAATCAATGTTAAATAATGGTGT
This sequence comes from Metallyticus violacea, assembly GCA_030762175.1. Taxonomy (NCBI): domain Eukaryota; kingdom Metazoa; phylum Arthropoda; class Insecta; order Mantodea; family Metallyticidae; genus Metallyticus; species Metallyticus violacea. The sequence goes on from CM060844.1 coordinate 55,862,085, forward strand.
AATTATTCTCTCAGTGTATTTGCTGTGCAAGAAAGACGCAGAAATTGTAGATGGAAAGTTTTCTGGTGAATCTTGTCTAGGCAGCCGTGCTGCGAAAATATGGTCATAAAAAGCATAACAATGGAAAGGGGATAGCCTTCCAGAGACCGGACAAAAGATAACTTAAAAGGCTAGAACGTTCTCTTGTCATGCGAAAAAAACATTTCGTGGGAATCATAACTGACAGCTGACAGAGGACACCGACCTGTGTGGAAGTCGTATCTTTAAAACTTAAAAGGCAAGCCATAAATTCCGACTGTATTTCCAAAATACGAATCTGGCGAATAAGATATTAGGAAAATATTTTGAAGGCATCCATTGGCTAATAGTCTTATGAAAACGGCTCCATATCTAACGTGGGTAGCAGCCAACGAATCTAGATTTTTTATTGCTTTTATAAAGGAACCTTCGCCCCTCCCCCCTTTTTCCCCTCCAATTCAATTCAATCCTCACTCAGTCCAGTCAGTCGCATTGAATTCAAGTCTCATTCCAGTTGCAGTCATGTGGCAGTCAAGTTGTAATCAAATTGCATTCAAGTCAAAATTCATTCGCTCAACTTTCAGTACTTGCTAGTCAAAGAGTTATTCGCTGATGATATCACTGCAACTTCAGCTAAAGCCGACAAACGTTCGATCAGTACCGCATAAAAGTCAATGTGGTTTTGCTTAACAAGATTTGAGTGGGAATTTGATATTGCTCATGACCGTTGTGTTCGTATCGGTAGCCTAAGCGACAAGGTTCACCATCAACCATTAAAAGACTCTAAAGTTAATAAATTGCAATTCCATCGTATGTCGTGTCGGCTGTTCTTTTACACCTCATTACTTCCCATCTTATCCCCTTGAGTTTCATCAACAAAAAACAGGGATGGACCTGTGAGACGAAGTCTCCGAGAAAGAGTTGGCGATCGAGGAGAAGCTCTTACGTCACCAACCTCAATATCGACAAACTTTGGTGATTAGTAAGGGGCCATTCCTAATCAATCTAATTAATCACTATCGCCCAACATAACACCTCACATATAAACTCACATGTAAATACGGAGTAAGGAAATAGTAATGTATACAACATGGCGTGACTGAGGTAAACCACAGCACATCCACAGCCTTCTGTGATCTATCAGTGAATATGCTGATATGCAAGATTATTTCTATGATTTCAATGAAATACAGCATTTACATATTAATTTCTGGTAGCATAATTCTTTGAGAAGAAATAACAATGGATTTTTAATAGGGTTTAATGCCAGTTTTCACTACTGAGGTACCATAGGCAGTGGACACCGATGATATATGAGATGAAATGATAAATTGGGAAAGGATCTTTTTTAAAGGAAAGATGCATTCCAAGTGTAATTTTAGGGTACCTTTTCGGCATTTGCCATATTTGGGGAACGAGGAAAACCTTGAAAAAACGTTAAGTCAGGGAGGGCGGTCCTGGTGGGAATCGAACCCCATACCTCCCGCTCAAGAGTCTACGCCCTAACGACCTCGGCCACACGTGGTGATAATATCAGTGGTTGCTGAATGCTAAAGTCTGCATTGTGTTGAGTCTATTTTGCACAGTGATAGATTAGGAGTATAATAGTTCTGTAGGTTTTCAGTAAGGTTTTTAAATGTGCTCCCCAATTCTTTGCTGTTTCAGGATGACATTCTTCTTTGAGAGCAGTTATTTGAGGGGCCCATGTCGAATATTAAGTCCTAACAGTTTCATTGTATTTACCACTGGTAACATTTTACCATTTAAATAATACGTTTCTACCTCACTGTTTAAGCAGGAAAAAAGAATTGTCATTATGAATGTTCAAACTTTTCATTAAAAATTAATTATTTTCGTTGATCTTTCATGACGAAAATATTACACGTAACTCAAATACGTAACACATTTAATATTTATATTTACATTTTAGCACACATTATCCTTTCGTTACATATGTACTATAATTTTAAATGCAGAATTCAACTTTTTGACAGCTTTGTTCATTATAGTAGATTTAGACGGCCATGAAATCGTGATCTTATAAGCTCTTCATATTAAAATGTTTATTTTACGTAAATGTTGTGCTTCGTAGGGAAAACATGTCTGATATATTCCTAAAGTTATTTTTATATGCTCGTGTTTTTAACTTCACACTCCCTCTTCCAAAAATTGACGCTTTAGGAGTTTTAATATATAAGTAGCTATTAATATAACTACGTGTTAAATCTAATTATGCTTTTCTTAGCTACGTGACGATAAGCTCTATTTTCTTTCGCTATGCCTCCTTTTCTATTTTCCTCTTTGCCGTTTTCTCTCTCCTTCTTGTTCTTAGCTTTCTCACCCCTTCTCCCTTTATGCAGAGGCGGTTCTACCATAACGTCACATGTTCACCGCCCCTTCCAATTGCTAACGAAAAGAACATTAGTTAATATTTCCTTTACTCTCTTTTGAAAAGCGCCCCCTTTCCTTTAAACACGACTATGCAGCGCTACTGAAAATCTGACGAGAAATGGCAACACAAGGATAGTTACAAGTCTTTTGCAAACCATCCATGTGTTCTGTACTTGCCTTTAGGGCCTAAGCGATGACGTATGGTTAGGTAAGGCTTAATTAATGGGTTTGACGGTCACAAACTTTAGAAACCAAAAGACACCATCCCCCTACTGGCTGCCTAACTGAGAAAAATGACCTACCCCTGCAAGCTCAGCATGTTTCGAGCGGGTAACAAAGACATGTCGTTAAGCGGAGGTTATGCCATTATTATCATTGCCGGTATATTTTTCAGTTTCTTAATTCTTTGTGAAGTGACAGTTGTGGAAAATGTAGTCAGTTGTAATAAGTTGTTTCCTAAAAGCTATCTCTTCGTAATAAACGTGTGTGTCAATAGTGACCTATAGTTTCTTTTATAACAATAATAAAATACGTGAATAAAATATGTACCGATTATAGGAATTGTGGTTTGTGATTATGGGTTGAAACATTATCTGAAAAGATTACGAGCTTCCCATAGAATTAATTATAAAATACCTCGTGCCTCATTTATTTTAGAGGCCACGAGCCGCCTTGTATGCCTCTTTTAGTCCACTCCTCTCTCTCCTTCTCCTCCTACTTCTGCTTCCTCCTCAAGCTTCTTACCCCATCTTGACTCTTTTCTCTTATATTTGCAACTTCCTCTCTTCTCTGTTTTATGTATGATTTTACTCATGCATTTTTTCCCTTTACATTATTGCATTCGAAAAGTATTAGTTGCACATGTTTTATATTAGGAATCTTTGTATATAAATATTATGTATTATGTAGAATATTACATTTTATGTAATATATAGAGAATTCTGGTATAAAATGTACACCCAAATGCAGGAAGTTATGTATATTTAGGGAAAAGTGTATAATAATGATGATGATGATAATAATAATGATAATAATAATAATAAGAAGAAGAAGAAGAAGAAGAAGAAGAAGAAGACGAAGACGAAGAAGAAGAAGAAGACGAAGAAGAATTGTTAGCTCTTGTATTAGGATACTCAAAATTCAAGGAATAAGTCATAAGTCATGGCAACTATTTTTAATCTCACAAACAAGGGACAACATTAAAAATCTAAGATATACAATTGAAAGTATGTGGCATTTACTGTCGAGTGGTGCCAACAACAGAAGGCTGGATATAGAAGGCCCTCGTAGGGAAGAAGCAAAACACATGCAACCGGACAACATTGGTTTATTATGGCATGAGCTAAAGATGCACACAACTACTTATACAGGGTTGCAAATCCATCACAAGTCCATGATGTTTAGTAGCCTTCGAAGTATTCTCCAAGTACATCAACGGTTCGTTGCCAGCAGTGGGAAGAGCTCTGTCCACCCTGCCTCTGGGGCATGCGCACCCAGTGCTTCCTTTAGCTCTGTGTGTCATTTTTATGCATTTCTGCCGCGGAGAAATCCTGTTTTCATATATGTGCGTGACAATTGAACTTCGTGGCTTGCTGAGACACGCAGTTCTGCTCACATACACCATCTACTGGCTCCATTCAAAAGCCCATTGCATACACTTTCAATCGTATATCTTAGATTTTTCATGTTGTTCCTTGTTCCTTGTTGTTCCTTGAGAAGAGATAAAAATAGTTGCTATGACTTATGACTTAATCAACTTTTTATTAAAATATTAAAAAAAAAATAGTTTTGTGTATTGCTCAGTCTTAATCAGCAAACATAAAACTCTGTATGTCTCTGCCGTAAACGATTTGAGGCCGATTCTGTAGGTTTAGGCCTTTGATACACATGCACATTGCTGTTTTTATTAAAGTGCAGTTGCTAAGCAGAAATTTTTTTTAGGGTTGTTCCACTTTTCAGCGGATACCCTTTATTCCCCATCTCCACCTCTCACGAACTTGCCAATCGTACTTTTACATGTTGTAGTTTTTCATTGTTAATTTAATTCTTGCTTTCCATGATAGTCTTGGAACGACCACGTTTTCTCCTTCCTGTCGGCGATCACTCCAAAAACATTCTGGACTATCGTTCGTCCTCCATTCTCCTAACGTAACCATACTATCGTAGAACCCGCTTCTGGATTTTTTCTACATCTGATTCTTCCATATCCATAACCTGTCTAACCTCTTCATTTCTTTTTCCTTCCAATCTAGACACCTTGGCTCCTCTTCCATGCATCTCCACTGCCTGAAGTTTACGTTTTTGGCGCTCAGTCAAAGTCCAAACTTCTGCCCCGTAAATTAATACACTCTCTATTAATGTATGAAGTATTCTTTCCTTGGATACAACTCTGCTCCAGAGAACAGCATTTAACATCTTAATCACCCTTTTAGCCTGTAAGATTCTGTAGTCTACATCAGCTTCACAACTCCTCAAGTACTTAAATCGCTTCACTACTCTGATGGTTCCCTGTGGTAGATATCTTTTCCACCTGCTCCTACTACCAGACATTCAGCTTTCTTCATATTTATTTGGAGTCCTCCAGCTTCAAGTACTACCATTTAACTTTCTTATCAAAAACTTGACATCTTCTCCACTTTGAACAATCAACACTTGGTCATCCGCATGTAAAAAGTAGTAAAACTGTTCCATGCCCAAAGGGAACTCCCATTCCTGCACATGAGGCATTCCTCTCCAATGTATGTTGAATATATATATATATATATATATATATATATATATATATATATAGAAAAAAAAGGGTTGGGTACATGCTACAACCTTGTCTAAGGCCTTTAGAGAAAGTAGTTAATTTCATAAAATTTGTTTAATCTGACAACACGATGAAGGGTAAAATATACAGGATGTATAAAAATTAATGATGCAAACTGAAACGATTAAAAGTATATTATAATAGAAGCAAAAAGGTTCCAGTGAACATAGATAGGCAAATAAGCCGTGTGTGAGATTTATTACTGCGAATGTGTGGTTATGACTTCATTCATTGTACACATCATGTGCGTCATTCGTTGCGCACTTAGAGGCGGTCCGCGATGTGCTCGTCGTTTACAAAACTGAACATTGCCAATGGTTAGTGTTGTTAAGAAACCTTACACACAGACAATGGGCACAATACACAGTTGTGGCAGTCAGATCACTTGTCTGAACAGTGTCACGTGTGCTGAATTGTGTAAGCAAAATGGAGCGGCACGCAACGCAGAGTATGCTAACAGCAATGCACGGGAGGCTCCACGTTAGATCAGCCTGATCGAAGACACCCCGAAAGTCGCAACATTTACAAGGATCCATCAGCACCTCAGAGAACAAGGTAGTTCCGTATGTGGCAGGGAGCAGGATGGCTTGCACACATTGAGGACATTGTGTTGGAAGCAGTACAGGTCTCTCCAGGAACTTCAACGAGAAGAACTGCCACAAAGAGCCTGTACTTAGCCAAAGTAGAGAGCAGAGAATTTTACAACGCAATTCACTGTACCCTTACCACCTCCAAAGAGCTCATTGTCTCAGTGACCCGGATTTTGGTCCTAGCAATTATCTCGCAAACGCCACGTTTGCGGACCCATGTTTACTGGAACCATTTTGCTTCTATTATCGTATACTTTAAACCGTTTCAGTTTACGCCATTAGTTTTATACACCCTGTATATAAGAGCAACTTCCCACATTATATAAAAACTGTGAATGCATCCTTAAAATTTATTTTGAGAGTCTTCATTGAATATAATAATAATTAGATGGGAAAGAAATTCCTCTCTTGCATGAGATAACAATCAGAAGCCTTTTATAAAAATGTACACTTGCGTTTTAAGCCTTCTGAGTTTGTACAGAGAAAGAAAGTACTTACCTATCGTGAGAGCTGATCTGGAGTCGGAGGGGTGTTGCTGCGGAGTTGGTATCCCTTCGTACACGTGAATGTTGTGGCATAAGGGCGCTTCGATCGTACTCAGCGGGTTCAAAGCGGCGGATAAACTCGTTGAGCACGAATCCTGCAACAACAAAAAAGAATTAACACAATTAAACATAAAGATCGTGTCACACACATATCTCGAAAATGAGACAAAGAATTAAAAATAAAAGGATAAGAGAAAACACCAACTTTGATCGTTTCTCAGCCTGTAAAACTCAACTATTAAAATTGTTTAGACAAGGTAAGAAATGAAAAATGTAAATAGAAATGAATTTAATATTATCCAACTCACAAAAAAAAATATTTATTGCTCTAGCTGGATAAAAACCATGTAAGCAAAAGGTGAGGGCTAGAGATTGGGGGGGGGGTTACACGCGCTTTCTCCAGTAACAGTACAAATTTGTGTTCTAAGTCACATACAGCAGCGATGGCTGCACCTGGTCAGCTCCGAGCTACTATGCCCGCAAAGCACAGAAGCAAAGGATTGCAATGCGTAGATATGAAGTGATGCGGGTTGCAAACCTCTATCTTTCCTCGGCGTTCACCACGCCAAGCTAATTTGTTTTTATCTGGCTATACTCCGTTTGTTTACACTTTAATGCTACCCTTATAATGCCGGATCAGAAATCTTACAGTCCAAAGAAGATGTTGCCCCAATAGACTTATCAGTTACTACACAATTAATACTTGTTTATATACTTCTCCATTACTTATCGTGCTATATATTCTAAGCGATTATAAGCTTCAGTCATTAATACACGGAGAGGAGAAAAAAACAACACTTAAAAGTGTTTTCATATTTTCAATTTTATGCCTTATTATATGGAATTAATATAATTTTATTCATTTTTTAACGTTAAATGCCTTTTACAACCACTCATGCTTTTGGATATCATTTTGAGTCTTTTTTTTTTTTTTTTTGATTGGTTTATTTACAGACGCTCTTTAACATCTCAGGCCATCAGCGTCCCATTCAATTGAGAGCGTGAAACGGCCGACAACCTTTGCTCAGAGGCCTCTCTTTCAGACTTTAGGTTCTTTTTCGTGCCGTAAATGTACGACACGGGACCCACGGCTTTACTTCCCTTCCGAAGGAAGCCATACTTAGGATTTTTACGCCCGAAAAAATCCATCGGTCCTGGCCGGGTTCGAACCCGCGATCTTGGGTTTAAGAGGCAAGTATGGTAACCACTACACCGCCAGGACCGACTTTTTGAGTCTAAAATTCCTCTATTGTGTGAGAATGAAAATCAGTGCAATTTAATCACATTTTTACACTTGAGCCAATTGAAATGTCTAATGACAATGCTGTTGTTACATGAGTTTTTTCTACTATTGAGGTATTTCAATAATTTTATGAGGTAAAGAACCGTTAAGTCAAGAGGAGACTGCTAAAGCAATTGTCGTGTCGAAAGATGGGACGAAGCTATGCGTTATGTTGTCCAGGTGTTACAAGTCAATGTGTTTACGATGCAAAGGACATAGCGAAGGTTCAGGGAACTTGGTATCTACTGCAGATGTAAGTTTTGCGTGATCGTCATACAATGGCCGTAGAAGCTCAAAATCATCTGCAAAGGAACCAGGAATCAATGTGAGCGTAAGAACAGCGAGGAGATTTTAAAAAGCACACCAAACCTCTAGAAGACCAGCTAGGGGTCCCTCGCTTACCCATCAACAACGGCCTTTGCTCGTCAACCTTTGCAGTGAGCTGAAAAGCAATGGAAAGCTGTCCTTTTCACGGACGAGTCGAGGTTCAGCCTAAGATCGCCTGATGGCAGGGAAAGAGAGCAGGACTGGAGAAAGATATGCCTCTTGCATCTTCTCATCGACGATGCCTTTCAGGGCAGGTTTCTTCATGGTGTAGGCTGGCATAAGTTTGGAAGCCAAAACAGAGTTGGTTTCTGTGCAGAAAATGGTCCTGAATGCAAACTGGTGCATTGAGGAATTTCTTCAGGAGTATGTTATCCCCTATGCTCCGTATGTTGGCAATGATTTCCGCTTCATACATGATAATACCCGTCCACATATGGCCCAGTACTTGTGTGAGGTGGAGATTCAGGAGCTAGTTTGGCCAGCCGAAACCCTGACCTCAACTCCATTGAACATGTTTGGGGACATGATGGGAAAAAATGTTCGTCAACGAGTTCCTGAGATCCTCAATGAACTTCGGGAAGCTTTGCATGAGCAAAGGGAAGCCGTATCACAAGAAAACCTTGATCCGCAACATGTCCACAAGGTTGTAAGCTGTGATGCAAGCCAGAGGAGCAAACATCCGCTTCTGAGAGTACCACTGAGTGTTGAATGTTACCAATGCAGATGTGTTGTCTAATTTACCTTGTGTTCGTAACAACGAGATTATTATGAAATATAACATTTACAATTTATATTGTAACTATATACATTTTAATTTCACCAAAAAGCATAATAGTATGTTATTTTGACAGTCTGGAGGATCTAGAAAATACAAATTTTAAGGCACAAATTAAAATAAATAAATAATAAAAATAAAGAAGATATAAATTAAATTAATTTTTGAAAATGTAAATTAACTGCCTGTTTAATTGTTATTACAATATTGTTTATGTGTAGATGATGTAGATGTAACGCGCTTTGCTTGCCTCTCACGATGCGGGCTCGGGTCAGAATCTTGGTGGGTCAAGCTGCTTGCCAGTTTTTATTTAGGGTTTTTTCCTCAGTCCTTAGGATAAATATCTGGCAGATTTAGCCCTTTATGTCACTGAGCTCATTTGCGCCGTCATTTATTGTCGATATGATTGCAAAGTTTAAAAAAATGAAATAATAATAATAATAATAATAATAAATTTGGAAAAAAATTAAAATATTTGTATTACATAAAGTTAATAATTATGAATCAGAGAAAGCTATATCTATTGCAACATGACAAAATTATCGATCAGTGCAATTATTTTGTACTCAAAAGCGTAAGCCATGTGCTTATGTAATATAAGTTTTGAAGTGTATTATGCAAATGTGCGTGCATCACGAAAATAGGGATGGACAGAGTTCAACTGCAGGCATCCAGCTATCTAAAAGCAGGCGGTATCAGTACCATATCTCAAGTATGTCATCGTATGGAAAATTTCAATATTTCTCAACAGAATATTTTCCGAAATGAACAATTTTACTGTCGTATAGCAGTAGCTACATTTTTGAAACGAGCCTCCAATGAAACCACTCTAAGAAGACAATAATTTGTCTTGTCAGGCTCAGTGAAGATGTCCAAGAAACTAGATGAAAATATGATGGAAATTCTTTTTATCTACTAGTCGATGGAGCAAAAGACATAAACCATTAGTTGATGTGAGCGAAAAACATCTTGTGAAGAAAAATAGCTCAACATTACAATGTTAATATTATACTCCGGTATTCAGAAATAAGTTTGCTGTTTTAATATCAGAAATAACATACAAGCTTTCTACTGTCTGCAACTGCACTTCAGTTCTACATTCTGTTAGGCTCCTGGATGTCGCCCGGGACTTTACATTGATGCGCTCTCGTGCACTGTACACTAACCCATTATCAACCAGGGTGCTCATGCGAAACCCGATTAACATCAACACGGACGCAATAACAAGTTCCTCTTGCAGTTGCATGGGGAAACGACGTTGCTCCTGAGGAAATTATCCTTAATGTTTTTAAAAACAGAAATAAGTACAGGTGGAACAATTTATTATTTTTTGTGCTGAAAGAGTATATAAAATCTAAAAATTACTCATATATTTATAACGGTTGTTAAAAACTTATGCAAAAAACTCCAAAGAGATTGCTGGATTGCTTGAAAGAAGCAAAAGTATTATTCTACCTTTGCAGGCAAGTATCACAGAACCAATTTCAATGCATCAAAACGTTTGATCAATCGAAAAGATGAAGGAAATGGTACAGCCATGACAAATTTAAAATAAAGTCACAGCTGACATTTCTAATGGACTTTGTTTAAAAAAAGTTCAGGTTTTGGAATCAGATATGTTGATGTGACACAAATCTAGAACCTCCAATCATCAATTCTTCAAAAGTTGCATAGATCTGGTGTGAAAAACTTAGATGTGGACAAACGCCTGCTATACTTATCTGGATGGAAGTTCAGAATTTAAATTCAATATTAATCAATCCTGATAATTTTCTTCCTTCTTTGTTTTATGTGAAATGAAACGTTGTGGATGTCCTTGAAGGCATTTACAGTTCCTCAATCACAAATTAGTAGCAGTGCTGCGTCACCGACGAAGCTATCCATAAAACTAACTGCACGAGACTAGGCGCTGTTTTCTTATAGGTGATTTGATATCATCTTAACACCCTTCTTCTTCTTACACTTTCATGGCCGGTGTCATAATTAAAACAGTTAAAATTTAGATGGCTATTTTGTCGTGGTCAACGATTTAATATGCTACCATAAATTTCACCAGAAGACGATTAACAATACCTCCATGACAATTCATCTTCCACTGATGATGCCAACCGCAGTAGTTGGCGAAAGCTATGGTAGCACACTAAACCATAGATGGTAGAAAAACAGCCCGGAATACTTTAACTGTATTAATTGTTCAGACCCTATATATTAAAGCGTTACAATTTGTTGAATTCGATGACCGAACTCGCTAATTTTCGCACTTAAAGCGTTAAAAACGATTAATGCTATCATCCCTTTTCTTGTACAATTTCACCATATGAAATAATGAAAATTATCTTCGCAAAGACTGATAAATGGCCACTAGTTCGCAATATTAGATACTGAAGTTTCCTTGTAGTAATATGTTTAAAATTCATCGTAGTAACGGAGGTATCAAGTGGGCTGTTTGAGAGATATCGGTGTTAATAGTTCTTGAGAGAGATGGTAAATTAATGGAATATTTAATTTCAGGTTGTTAGCTTCGTACGCTGCGTGAGTGAACGTTTACACCTCCTTAATATAACAAGCGAAATGTTATGAACTGCCTGAACTGCTGAGAATTTTACACACCTCTACTAGAACTATGAAATTCCAAAACACTATAAGAAACGCGAAGCTATTCAAAATACCCGTACTTACTATCCTATGAATATAATTCATATGCCCATCAATAGTACCATCATATTCTTTATTATTCATTGCATATTATCTAAAAGACACCATTATACCCATAGTAAAAAATCTTTGTGCATAGTAATGCAAAATATCGTTATGTTTATGGATATATTTGGGTTGCTAACTTTAAAAATAAAAATAAATCGAGCCCTGGGTGGAACATCAACTGTTATGAAATTTACTATTTTTTAAAGGAGTACTGCGAAAGAAAATCAGAATTTTTAACCGTGAAATGAGAAATATTAGTAACAAGTTTATTACTCTAGATATGAGGCACTGGGTCATAAAATGTGGTAACTTACACTTTTATCAAAAATAAGATTTTACTACTCTATGGTGCGGACTCGTGAGCGGGAGGTCTGGGGTTCGAATTCCACCAGGACCGTCCTCCCTGACTGGGGTTTTTTCCAGGTTTCCCTCAGTCCTCATAACTGGCAAATGCCGGGGAGGTACCTAAACTTGGGCTTGGAACGCTTCCTTCCTTAAAAAAATCCTTTCCCAATTTATCATTTCATCTCATGTATCATCAGTGTCTACCGCCTGTGGTGCCTCAGTAGTAAAAACGGGCGTTAAACACTACTCAAAAAAAAAAAAAAAAAACTACTCTATGATTTTTGGATGAACAATTTCGAAGTATTTTTTTCTTAAGGAATTTTGTTTTAAAACAGGAAAATGCTAAATATGTTTTGTTCTCGTGAAGAACTAGGTATCTACTCAAGAAAAATATTGTTTGCAGAAGACTGTTCGCAAGTGAAACAGAATATGACTGTTTTAGATGTGTTTGAAGAATATAAACACAGTATATGTTATGAAGAGTATCGTTCAGGCAACAGCCTACAACAATTAAATGTTGTCAATTATTTTCTCCCTTGGTTTAAAGCTTTGGCTGAACAACAAGATATCTGCTGGAAGTTACTACTTTACGCAACCAAGCAGGCTGCGTTCATTATCTGAACGCTATACTAAGAACAAATGTCATTTAAATATTAAATGCAATGAGTTTAATAAAATAACTTACAAGTGAGAGTAATTCGTTATTAAGTTATAAATGGACACAGAACAAACAAACAAGCCTTCTGATTTCAAAAATGCTTTTATTTCTCAATTAGGTCTTCCTATACATTCAGGAGCTTGTCTTATTGTTTCACAAGCTCCTGAAATCCAGCAGCACAAATTTCTTTGAACTGCTGTTAAAACCAGGCGGTGAATTCTCTTTCTCCAATTCATCATCGGGAAAATGTTCACCCGAAAGGGTGTTTAAGAGGACCGAGCAATTGGAAGTCGCTTGGAGAAAGGTTGGGGCTATATGGAGGATGCTCCAGGACTTTTAAGTTGAAATATGGCAGAGTCTCATTTGTTTTGTTGGCAGTATGCAAAAGGAACACGCCTTTGGTGTGGAGTCCTGGTCGCTTCCGTAGAATGGCCTTACGAGGTTTCCTGAGGATATTACAGTAGAAGTCGACATTTCGGTTTGTCCTAGTGGCTGGAATACGGTGAGCAGTATGCGTTCGTGATCCCAGAAGTCTGTGAGCAACATTTTCCCTGCAGATGGTGTTGATTTTTATTAGTAGGCGACGTAGGATGTTGCTGCTACATTGACGCACGCTTTGTCTCGGGCTGGTAATGGTGAACCCAAGATTCATCACCAATAACCATTCGGGCTAGCATATTGTCTCATACACCATTGAGAAGCATCATAAATTACCAACTTTATATATTTTTGGGACCTTCTTATTTCATTAGGATAAATATTCTTTAACTCATGTTAACATTGCTGGTTCAGTAAGCACAAAGATGTTGCGGGAACAACTGATAAGCCCTAAGGGACTTTACCATGACATCAATCGGTCCTGGTGGTATAGTGGTAACCATACCTGTATTCTAAACCCAAAATTGCGGGTTCAAACCCGGTCAGGATCGATGGATTTTTTTCGGGCGTAAAAATCCTATTCCTTCGGAAGGAAAGTAAAGTCATGGGTCCCGTGTCGTACATTTACGGCACGAAAAAGAACCTCAGGCCTGAAAGAAGAGGCCTCTGATCAAAATTTGTCGGCCGTTTCACGCCCTGAATAGAATGGGACGCCGATGATCTGAGATGTTAAAGAGCGTCCGTAAATAAACAAATCAAAAAAATGAAACCAGCGTCCGCCTAGTAGCACACAAAGTTGTGCCTCACCCAAAACTGTCCCGCGTCACTAGGAACTCAATGATCTGTCACTGGGTGGTACATTTTAAACCTAGGACGATGGATCACCATGACTGGTAAATCTGACATGACAATGTAGAGACCACCCAAGGCAACATATTTTATATAAAGAGCTGTAGAGCTCACTCAAGGCGCTCCCAGACTCATCTACCATGCTCTCGCCCGCTGGGTCGCCGTTAGTTGCCAGCTCCGCCTGCTAGACGCCATTGAGAACGACATGAATCTCCTCTTCCTCCTACAACGGCCGACATATCCCCAAAGGTAACAACCCCGTCATGGAGGGACTTGTATCGACAGCACAGAAACTTCAGTTATGTCAACACAACACCCATGGGTGTATCATGTACTTACATAAAGTCAAATAACTAATAAATAAATTAAAGTCTTTTCCATCAGACCTCTCACCCCATGTGATGAAATTGGTCGTGACGTTATCATATAATGTCAGACCCATTCTTTGCTTTTTGTGTTGTGGGGTCAGAATGCTCAGCTTTTGTGAACACCTAACCTGTTATACATCATGAGATAAGCCATGCAGTGTGAACAACCAAATGCAACAGCTAATGTGCCCTTCTGTATGTTCGGATTAAGTCTTCAACTAATTACAAATTCACCTCTGTGGCGATCTTTGTTCTCTCTTTGATATGTGTCTAACCTTCAGAGAACATCTGCACCCAATTAGCAGAAGTAGAAGAGTATTTATTAATGTGGCACCAATACAATACAACTTCAACAGACAGGCACAGCTCACCGTACATGGAAAACATTTCTTTATGAATATTCTTTGGTTCCATACCTTTTGCCCAATGGAGTGCTGCTTGACTCATTCAGAATCGACGTCATCTTGCAACTGCTGTTTCGTTATTGTAAACATTGATTGTCTCGTTACGAATGTCACCAATTAATGGTGTCATCTAATGGCAATAGCCTCAGATGCCCCATTAATGACTAACTTTATATAAATAAAAATTATTATACTGCTAGATATAATGCAGAAATATAGTCAGTCCTAACCAAATAAAAAAGTGCTCAAAGTGTTAATCTATTGATTTAGATTCCACAAGTAAACTCCGGGTACTGTAATGAAATGAAATCATAACTTGATGCAGTTGGCTATACACAAAACTTAGGTATGTCTGTACAAATAAATACATTCATTTTAATTCTAATGGTCTTCTGCGATGTAACATTTTTGTAATTATCTATCAATCAATAATTATTATTTTTCACCTTTTTCATTTTACTAACCACAAACCTACTGAACAATTGTAACCAGTTGTATAAGTTCGGTAACTACCATTTATTATTCAATTATTAATAGGAGCACACAATAAAAAGGGTAACTGCATGTAGAGCTTAATATATCTTACGGTATCCTTTCAAGAATTATCTAGAGTAAATATACCAACGCAAAATAATAAAAGATAGCCATTGTGTAGTATGATCACTTTATTTCAAAGTTGGAGGTGATGCGCTACCTAATTCCTCCGAGGTGCATTCCATACAGACAGCTACACAAGAATCCTTAGGACCATAGCGACTAACCTGGCACACATCAATACTGGTCATGTTCTTAAACTTGTTACGCTTTTAAAAACAGTGCACCTCATTACCGCCATGAGAGATAACGATTTCCCCTCAATTGTCACTAGAAGACAAAGGAATGACAAGTAAGACATATCTATGTTCTATATATTTGGATAAAAATCGCCTCTTGGTTCACCGTATATATCTGAATTTCACGCGACAATAAATCTCTATAGAACGCAATCTTGCAAATGCTGGGTAACGTCGAAGGCGTGATACACAGTAAATAACTCCTGAAGAAACACTAAAATGCTCTTTCAGCGTTGGCCAGATATCCCATATTGTATTACAGTATACATATAAAGTAATTAAAAGGAACGCTTATTTACAAAGGCGATTTCACTAATTACAAGCTTTAACTAAAATTTTAAAAAGAATAGTTCATTTATGATATTAATTCAATTTTACCTTCAATAAATTTCAGGTAAAAATGTTTAAAGTACCCTGATTTAGACAAATTTATTGCATCTTTGTTGGAAACGTTTCTAAATTAATAAATCCAAGACCATTAACCGTAGTTTTGAACTGTTTTGACAATATTTGTAGGATATTTCCTGCTCCTTATGTAAATATAGTTAATGTAGTTTCAGTGAAAAGGGAGGCTGATTTGTCGGAATACGTTAAAGAAGAACAGAAGTTTTTCTCTTTCTGCAGTCACAAAGAAACATGTAAAACATAGTTATGGCACAGTATGAAAAGTGTGAGAGTATAATTCTTAAAAAATGGAAGGCAATTTTAATAGTGGAAGCGGCCCCAACAATTAGAGTCTATTTATGAGACTGTTTGCTTGTGGCTCCAAATCTGTTTAGTAGGCTCTGGTTGACTGCCCCTGGTTGAGCACCAATTTAAAGCAATCTATTGTCGACTTCGAGTGGCTTCACGTTGTGATGTCAATTTTGAAGTGATTTGTTAGATTGGTAATAGGTCGCTTCGGTGTTGTGGATCACTTTTCAATGACAACAATTTCCTGTTGATTGGGGCTCAACAGGACAGGGAGAGGAGTTCAATAGTGTAAATAAGCATGCGATGCAACATAATATATATTAATACTTTATTATGTTCAAAATATTTCAAGTCCTCTGGTGTTTTGCGTACGATAGACTTAGCTGCATCGAATATAAACTCAATCGTAGCGTGTAAAACTTAAAACTTAGTAAAAACCGCGTGTATCTCGGCGCGTGTTAAACTTGAAACTGAGTAATGCTTACTGAGAGCTGAGGAATTGCTTATCTCTAGCCGATGATCTTATAGCTATCTGCCTCAGCAACGTCGAACTTGTCTGACTTTGAAACTGCTCAACTGAATAGAACTGAATGCCCCAGCCGAGCAACCGTTTCCTTACACATTAAATTTAAATCAAATAAGCATTGGTTTAACGATTGCCATGATGTTACAAAAGCACGTGCAATATTCGCGCCTATCTTTAAAAGCTCAAACACACATTTTCCATTGGCTGGTTTAAGTTCATCTGCCACGCGTGTTATTCGCTATTTTTGAAAGTTTGAAACATTTTGTTGGCATTGACTAGTTTAAACGGCTAACAGTACAACGTCTGTCGGATAGAGACCTTAATGAGTTTAAAAGTTCTTCAGGTTAATTAACCCTGTAATGGCAGTATTTTGTTTTAATTTTTTTAAAGGGGCTTCACACTTGTCTTTTTTCCTTTATGCCAGGCTTATTGACTCTCTTGCCTATTCAAGCTACCGCAGCGGAAAAACATCAGAGGCTTTCTTTTTTGTACAATTTTTTCATCGAAGTTACAGTTTATGACACATGTATATACATAATATTTATGTTACCAATTACAATGTCAAAATATGACGATTTGGCTTATATAAATGACATTATAATTATATTTCAGTGGGGGAGGATCGGAAGAATTGTTATATAGTTAATGTACCGGAAAAAACATCATATTATCTTTAATGCTCAAAATTAAATTATCTTTAGTCGATAGAAGGAATTCGAATAGTACGGCTTACAAGAAGCTTAATAGGAGAAGAAAATGAAGAAAGTGTTGTGTTTTCTCTCTCATATACACAATACATGTGTACAATTATATGTACAACATTCATGCAGTGTAGAAATGGATAAGTTCTTAATTTGCAATACACAATGCTGTGTCTCATAGAGCAAAGAAGAGCGTTCCTCAACCTTTCAGAAACTGGGAGTGGCTGTACTTTGGCAATTGCATTTCTCTTGGGAAGAGTTTTCCTTTAGAGACCAATCTGAATTTCCATACTTCTTGCAGGCTTATAGCCATCCTGCCCTGCTGTCAGTAGGTTCAGCATACATGTAGGGTTGCCTAAGGCTTTGCAAGTAGGGCTTTATGGTGTATCATCGCCCTGTCATAGGGGTGCCAGCAGATTTTCATCTCAGTAGGGCCAAGCAAGCTAAGGGCTACATTAAGGGCAGATTCTACAGCGAGTAGAAAACTGATGTTAGATCTAACTCAGTAGTTTCCCCTTTAAAGTATTTTATATTCGAGTTATTACACTAATAAGTACAATTTGTTCATTTTTTTATTACCTGCTCTATTGAAATGTTCAGCACTTTGAGACGTACCACTATGGGTGGCCGAGGTCGTTAAGGCGCGAACTCATCAGCGGAAGGTTTAGGGTCCGAATCCCATCAGGACCATCCTCCCTGACTGAAGTTTTTTCGAGGTTTTCCTCAGTCCTTATAAATAGCAAATGCCGGGGAAGTACCCTAAACTTATGCCTGGAACGTTTTCTTCCTTAAAAATATCCTTTCCCAATATATCATCTCATGTATCATCAGTGTCACTGCCTGTGGTGCCTCAGTAGTAAAAACGGGCGCTAAACACTTAAAAATTTTTTGAGATGCCGCTAATTTGGGTTGCAAGCCTTTTAAAAACTCTTATGTTTACTTCTGAAACCCGTTCTTTTAAATTTTGAATCTGATAAATCAAACAAGTAATAAAAAAGAGTTTCTGTAGTAATAAATTGCAGTAACTGATGAAAGATTTGAAGGATGCATCTGTCGTTGAGCATCTGAGGAAAACCACCTGCTCTAAGAATTGTAAATACTTTCAACACTGTTCATTACTGTTTTAAATTCAGATTCTAAATTTTCCCTTTCATATATCAAAATGTAATAATGTCTTGGATGATCTGAGAGCTCCAAAGTTAATGTTAGAGTCATTGTAAAGTGCATTTGTTGTTAAGTGAAAACGTCCGCTGCTAGCGTGACGTAAAAATTCTTGAAATTCTTACGCTTTAACCTGATTGGTGGTTTGGAGTTCTCCTGCTTATGAAAGTGAGGAAACGAGTAACGCATTAGGACAGGACAGTTCGAGGCAGGTTTACAAGCAGATTGGACTGAACTGAAAATTGTTTTTGATAACTTGCAATTATTTTATACAGTGAATTACAGATATATAATTTAACAAATTTCCTCTTATCTTCCTAGCCAAGCGAGTGTAACAATAAACACGTGGCTAATTTTTCAGTTAGTTAAACCCCGTAGAGCTAGTTTTTTTTCATTTAGCATGCTTTCTACAGTAACAACAAATTATGAGGAAAGTGTACAGGCAGTTGCCAGTAGGGCAATTGCCCTTACTGTTCCCTGTTGCCCGCGACTTTGCTCTAAGTCTTCGGTCGGAAACCAGGCACCTTTCTGGGGCCAGACAACGGGGGTGCTTGGATGCCTGATTATGTTTGTACCACGAATACTCAAATAGAGAATTTGAGGGGGTGGCACATCCCCTACCTCTTGGGGGAGCTGAACAAATAATTGAGATAATATAGGATCTGAATTTCTAGAAACTCATACATTCCACATTATGCACCCATCGGGTTTCGCACTTTATCCGCTCAATGTTTTGTTATGATAATGAAAGGAAATTTGCAATGTGTTTTGTTACAAGAGGCTACCGAATGGCATGAAAAACATTGGACAAAATGCATTGTAAAGGAGAGTTGAATTAAAAACAGCACACGTTATAACTATTTAAAGCATTAATACATGCTTCTATCCATTTTCCATTATTTATTCACCAGACAGTGTTTATTTAATGTAACTCACTGACAGATATAGCGGAGGATGGAATTTGGGTAGTTTGTTCTCGCCAGTGGCGAACAACATTGCGCTAGAATATTAACGATGGAGCACTGAGCCAGAATAAGCAGTAGGAAACAGAAATACTCTCAGAAAAACTGAGCAAAAGCCTATTTATGCAGTTCAGTTTTACGTCTTAATAAAAGTCGAATATTCTGGCTAGTATTCCAAGGCGCTACCATGCTAAAACACGATCAATAATACGGTTTGGATTAACTTTATTATTTTGGAAATAAATGGCGATAAAAGCAATCAAAAATTAAAGGAATTTCAATTGTCGTGTTAATACAAGAAAATGTTTTAGTTTGATGTCTACAATTCATCGAGAGAATTGACTCAGGCACTAACGTTTGGAACTCGTATTTCGGAGATCCCAGGTTCAAATCCTGTTCATTAGTCCATTTTCAGAAATATCAAAAGTCGCGTTAGTATCTCTTACAAAGAATCTCATTCACCTTAATTCTAAGGTGTGTTGCAAAATAATAAGAGAAATTGATGAAACTCGTCAAGTAAAGAGAACATGTAAAATCAAATATATTTTAAATTAAGAACATCAAATGATATAAGCTTTATCATATGATTAGTAACAAAGAAAGTGTTCCTTTAAGATACTTTCAAATACAAAAAACAGTTTGTTGTAATTCGATAAGACCACTTATCAATATTCTCCAAAGTCTAAATGAACCGTTTTTCAGACAATCTGAATCATATCTTCTCCAAGATTCTGTAATGCATATAGTTCAAGATCATTCGTGTAGATATAAGAGTTCTTTAATTTCTTCACGTTGCTTCCCATCGCAATAAATTGATCTGCATAAGATTCTCCATAGGATTTAGTCTGGGGAATTGACGAACCGTTTCATGACACAACATTTGTGGATCTGGTAGTGTAGATATTTGCATTGGCCTGCTGAAATATCCAGTTCTCTCTGCACTTCAAGCCATCACACACTTTGCTCCTTGCTGCCTCTTTGAAAAAACTTCCTCTTCTTCTCTGAGGCATGCCAGTAGTACGGCCAACCATCTGGACCGTCCAAGTAGAATTTCTTTCATCGCTGAATGTTATACGTTTCCATTCTCCCTTTCAGGTGATTGTTCATCAGACCAGTAAATTCATCTCTGGTTGTGATGGACTGTCAAACAGAGACACCTCTTCTTTTTCTTGTATTTCAATGTTTTTGTCTGACTAGCCTGGACAACATCGATTTGTGAACATCGATAGTGGGATCGCGAGCAAATTGATCCAGTAATAATCCACCAGCATCGAGCTTTCTGATCACTTGCCCCTTTTGTCGAGGCGTAAGTTTTTAGGTCTTTCAGGGGACTTTTTCGTTCCATAATTATTTCTTAGCTTCTGGAAATTTGGTAATCTGCCAAGCCGTCTTGCTATTTATATCCTGGGACAAAAATCATTTTTCTTTGTAAGCTTTAAACTGACTTTGTTCGAACCTGGGCAGACCCTGCCTTCCGCTCCACACTTAATAGTGCACTCTCCACAGACACAAGGCTCTTCACCCCACCGTTGTAGAAAACTGTTTACGTATGAAGTTCTCGACGTACTCAGCGTGGTCTTAACGTTTTGGAACAAGACCATTTTCTATCTTATGACATTTGTTTATATCTAATCCTATGATAAAGGTCATATAATTTGTTATATATTTTATGTCATTTTTTTTTTTTTTTTTTTTTTACATATGAATAGTTTTTGCGACGCACCTTATCTCTATGTGTGCATCTACATCTTTCTGTGTTTATGATGTTTCCGAGGGAGTCCTGACATTAGACTAGCCATCCATTGTTTATGTGTGCCCACAGATAAATAGCTCCCCTATAGGAGATGTAAGTCACAGTACGGGAGGGAGGAAGTAAAAGTCAGAAAAGTAGAGAAAATCTACAGTTAAAACCAAAGCAACCAAAATAAATCGATATAAAGACATTACTAAAATATTTTCCCCCAACGTTGGCGACATCGGACTTAACAGTATATTAAATAAATTTCTGGAAAAACCTGAAATAGTATTTAGTTTGCACATTTTGCACACTAACCTTTTTGTACAATTAATTTTGTTATTGTTTTATTCCAGGATAAAACCTGAGTGGGCAGGAGTGGTTGTAATGAAATATGCAACCCAGAAAATAAAAATTAACTTGCCTTCTCAAATATGGCTCTCAGACACGAAACTTGGTCAACTAGAACCCGCCAGATCCATTGCTTGCTCATTTGCGCGTTCCGGTGGTAAGGTATGGGAAAAGGAGCAACTATATAGATCATCATACTCCGGTAATACCTTGGTCTTTGGCTATGCGAGCGCTGAGGAAATTCCGAATTCCCAAATATGACTCTCAGATACGAAATTAGCCAACCCTCCCGATGTCCATTGCTTGCTCATTTGCGCCTACCGGTGGTAAGGTATGGGAAAATGAGTAACTATATAGATCATCATACCCCGGTAGTACCTTGGTCTTTGGCTGTGCGAGAGCTGACAAACATAACGGAGATTCCAAATTCGTCAAATGCTGTCAATTAATTTTTGACAATGGAGGGCCGCAACCCGAGCAAAATTCATGAATGCCGTTTACGATGAGAATCATATACCGAAGATAACAGTGAAGTTATGAAAAATTTGTACCACAGTACAAGGGTTTGTGTCTGCTGCAGGCACGATATGCTCTTATACTTACAGTCTTCATCTATCACCTTACGACTTTCGTATGTTCGGACCTCTCATGAATTTTCTAAAGGCAAGGGCCTCCACAACGATGACGAAGTCAACAGCGGTGCGGAAATGACTCACGCAGCGTCCATGATCCTTCTTTTCGGACAGTATCCGAAGCTTGTCTCAGTGCCCAGGGTGACTTCTCATAAGACAGAATTTCATTTCTATTCCTTGAAAATTACTACTTTCTTATTTGAGTTTAATTTGTAATTCATTTTATTGGATTAAGTTAATAAAAGTACAGAAATGGGTTTCCATTGATCACGCCTGGAGCCATATCCATGAAGATGGAGCTGAGGTATTCATTTTCTGTCAAAATATGTTACTTCGGCTCTTAATTAGCGGAAACAAAACACATAAATCGCCTTTTCTTTTCTTATCTTTCATTTAAAATAAAGAATACTGGTTTTCTTTATCGATCAGCAAGTTTAATAGATAATAAACTGATTTCGAGATCTTAAATGTACTTTTATGCGAATATCGAGAGAAACATTCTTTAAGTGTATTGAACTTTTCTGTAAGGGCTTGGCGAAAGTCAGGAATGTTAATAAATACTCAGGTTACAAGGCAAAACATTCTTCAGGTAGGGGCTTGAACCTTACCCTTACTTGAACACCTGCATGGGGAGCAGGGATCTCAGGGACATAAATTAAAGCGAGAGTATAGAGGGGAAACTATGTGAAAGAGAGAGACAGGAGTTTTAGAAACTGTACACTTCTACCTTCTTGTTGCTTTAATAATACGCCGCTAATGACCTACCATGTTTGCTCAAAGTTACCTTATAAAAACTTCTCTTTCAAATCTTCCCCATTCTTAAAAGGCGGCTTATCTTAGTTTCCTGTTCATTATTATCCTTTTCAACCTTAACTTGCGCTGCAGATCAAAACAAGCGAATCCCTGTTAAAAAAATACGGAGTTCTAACTCAAACATTGCAAGCTGAATCTTTGTAATTCAATTAGAACTTAGTTCTTTTAGTTTTTACAATTCCTCTCGGCGTTTTCTGCTGGAATTTTAAAGCCCGCTGCAGAAGCTAAGAGGCTGTCGATGCAGTAAAGGAATTTAAAAGTCATTGCTAAAAATGTGTCGCATTTTGCATATAGATGTTTTTGTGCTTGTACCAGTGAGGACTACGCTGGGGTAGGGTTTTGGTCTAATTCGCATTTGGTTACTCACTGCAAAAATGTGACGACCACACTGGACATAAAAAAGAGAAAATTTTTTAGCATTTCTTCTTCTCTTGATCCAAATTTAATGAGAGACTCCAGGACTTGGATAAAGTTGGTATGTTTAATATACTTTATTCAGAAAGGAAAATTACTACGAAAAAATGAGTTCATAAATATGTATGAACTATAGAGTTCATTTAAATGAAATGTGAATGGAGAATGCTTAAGAAGATATTGAGCAACTTATTGATACAGCTATACAATATCCTGCAACAGTTCTATTGCATGCTGTAGCTTGTGAGCTAGGGTTTAATTGCATTTGTATTATATGACCAGCTTTCAGATTTGGTTCTTTACCAGTCATATTTATCATTTATATTACTAATATTTTATTTCAAAAGTCCTTAATTCTAATTAGCTATGCTATATATTATTACTATTTGTCTCTAATTAATTTGTTCTTCATTTAGCTTAAATGTTGTTTTAAATGTCTACTATCTTTGCAAAACTTTACATTACAGCTTTATTTCCATCTTAAAACCATTTCTTTTTAATAAGCTCTTTTTTCCACGTTTCTGTTCCTTAACACTTAAATATTGCGTCCAACATCTGCTTTTACACCACTTTTAGGACATTGATTTTGTGGAATGCCTTTACTTAAGCCTCTTATTACTGTTATTAACCATGCAACACTTTCTCGTTCATCCTTGCTTGTTATATCTACATATTCTTCCTTCCCCGTGCAATTTTCACCCGTTTATAAAAACCAAAGATCTCTTTTCAGCTATTTCAATAAATAATTTTTGTATTTCTATATATTCAAATCTCTTTCTTCCCCCTTTTCCAGAATCTATTCATATTATTTTTCCTCCTTCTCCAAATTTCTCTTATTCCATTATTCTCCAAATTTTTCCGCAGATTATTTATTTACCCTTTGTTCTTTAAGCTTTATTCTCGGTATTGTAAACATTGTCTTAACAAATTGTTTCATGTAAATTCAAAATCGTCAACTAATGTTTCAGTGCTCTTTCTATTATCTTTTCCTGGCTCATCATTCTACTCATCTTTATTTAATTGCATGAAGTTTTGTAAAAACTGAAATTAAAAACCGCCTCTTAGTTCAAAGTATTAGCACTTTGTTAATAATAAATCTTGAAAGACCTACATATAAAGAATTTAATATCCCAAGGGACTTCAATGTTTGCAGTGATTTCTAATGTTAGCAACTGATTCTCTAAACATAGTTATACATATTTACATAGTTTACTTAACACTGGTTCAAAATACTAAAACTTTTTAATTTTTAAGAAGTTAATTATTATTTTTATCTGAAACCCATATTAATTACATAAGTCTGGATTATGATTTGGAATACAGCACAAACTTTTCGCAATTTGCACAAATATACTTTTTCATTTATACACTTCAGTGTTTTTTTTTTGTTTTTTTTTTTGTTTTTTTTGTTTTTTTCCTTTAAACTCTGATCCTGGTCATATGAAACTGCTTAACCTACAGCTCTTTTTGATTTTGATGCGATCCTGTATCATGCATATATATAATCTCTTAAGAGTTGAACATCGGCTCGTGCAATTTCCTGTATTTCTTAGTGTATTGTAAAAGCACGTACGGTCCCAGGACACTTGCGACAAGGATGAGTCATATTTGTAACAAACATATTTTGTAAATAAACACACCATCACCACTACCACCGATAGTTATAAAGGATATGCAACCATCGAGACTCCGAACCAGCTATTCATGCGTCTCTATCATCACTAACAGAATAAATAAAACAAGATGAATCCTTCATCACTTTTTAAATGCCAAGGAGGAACAAAACAGTATCTAATGCGAGACGTAACGGTAATGATGGCATAAACGTCAAGGAAAACTTGAGAAAAATGTTAACTTAAAACATTTTTGTAACGTGTGTTTGCATATTTAAATTAGATATTCAATTTACGTTACTTTTTTTTAATTTTTCTTTTGTGGACTACTGTTTTATTATTAACGAAAATATTGTGTATTGAGGTTTCATTCATAAGTATTCGATATTTAAACAAAAGTTACCTGTTAGCATCTGCAATATTTTAATCATTCACTACTCAATACTTATTTTTCTATAAATATGACGCACTTGTATCATTTTAATACACAATACTGATATATCTTAGTACATATACGAGAATATTCATAGATGTAATCCAGAATTTCGTACCGAAATTAACATTTATTTGTGTTGAAAACGAAAGAAATAATCGGCTATTCAGGCTGCTAGATAAAACCTTTACTACATCTCATTTAATTTCGTTCATAATTCGAAAGCAAGATCGTATATTTCCTTCATCAGGTGAATTTCTTTATTTTTATTGGAGATAAAATTTTATTTCATTTACAGATCCACCATCAGTTTGAAAATGTTATTTATTTGCTGCTTTACAGTACCCTTGCAACACAAAGCAGACATTTAATTACACCTTTTTTTATAGGTATACATTAAGAATTTAATAGAGTTATGTTGGATTTTTCATGGTTCGTCGCCCCTTTCACAGCAGCTGATGGGGTCAGCAGTCAAAACGGTAACTTCCGGCGGAGCGGATGTAATATCCGTGAAACTGATTCAAGTTCTCGCAATTATAGCTACAACTACAATGAAAATAAACACGAACCTTATGACAGGAAATGTTGCAAATGATGTCCTGCTATATCCACACATTTCTGGCGATAGGAAAATTAACACGCTTCACTCTATCTTCCGAAATTAAGTCAGTCTAAACTTCAAAGCATGCACCGTCGCCGTTTTCAGCGAATTATAAGTAGGCGATCCTGATATTTGGGCGGGTTTCTGTAGTTGGGTATTGTGGAACATTAATGATTGAGTAAACGATTCATGATTAATATTTTTTCCCAGGAAGCATGATTTCCTACACCGTCATACAAGTGGTGTGGTGTATAAAATCGGGTATAAAATCTACTATAATGTGTGTTATTTTGTGTAAAAACATGACCAAGTAAATAACGTTTTCATAGTAATTGAAAATGCAATTGCGAGGATTTGAACCAGTTGCGCGGATATTACGTCCGCTTCGCCGGGAGTTGTCGCTCTGATTACCGACCCGCCATATGCCGTGAAGCGAGCGAAAAAGCACGAAAGACCCAGTAAGAGGGGTGAAATAAAATTCTTTAAAATGTTACTAATGTAGGTGAAAATACGAAAACATTCAAATGCACTTCCAAATATAAAATAATTTACAACTCGCAAGTCATGTTTTTTTTTAATTTGCTTTTTTAAGATAAATAATGGAAAACAAAAATTCAAAATAAATTATTTGTATATTTATTAATAACATTATAATAACTGTACAGTATAATTAAAGATGTATTTCATATATATAAACATAAGCATAACGGATATAATCAACAAGAATAAAATAGCATCACTTTTAGCTGGAGGTTCAAGATGGAAAATTTGTATTTTGTTTAGTTATATTAGAATTTAAGATAAATTGGATCATATAAAATTAATTATTGTATCCAACTTTTTAAATGTATGGGGGGGTCACACCTAAAATGGCCTGGGCCATATGGATAGAGGAAAAAATATAAAAAATATATAGCTGGAGATACTTGGATAACATGTTTGGTATTTTAGTCTTTTATGCCCTCCTCTCAACCTCTTCATCTATGCCATGTGAATTAATTGCAAGTTTTAGGTAAGCCTCATAATTTTTTATGTCAGACAGAATCTTTCAGAACTGAAAATTCAATGGAGCATATAAACGTTTCTAAAAACTGAACCGGTGGTTATTACTCTATGTACTAGCCCAGCATGGTGTTTTCTACATTGATATTGACAGTAACAGAATGATACATCTGTCTACTGGAGGATTCTGATCACGTAAGTCGTTAAGGCACGGACTTGTGAACGGTAGTTCTGAAGTTTGATTCCTCCAGGACTGTCCTTCCTGACTGAGGGTTTTCCCAGGGCAAATCCAGTGGAACTACTCTAAACTTAGACCTGAAATGTTTCCTTCCTTAAATAAACTGGTTTCCCAATTTATCACTCAATCTCGTATGTCGTCAGTGTACACCGCTGTATTGCTCAGCAGTGCAATCACTATTAAAAATCACGTAGTTCATGGATACCCAGGAAATGAAGTGAGGAAAATCTCCAGGGAGGCTGTTAATTCATTTTTTTTTTAATTCTAATAAGATTGTGGGTGGCGGGATGTTTACTATTTGCCCCACTTTGAGCTGTAGTTTGAAAAGAATTTTATAGATGGGGGATGGGAATTGGGCTGTATAGTTGCAGCGGTAAAGAGTTTTAGGCCCTCTGATCGCCACGACCGCTGCAGACCATCCCACACTTCTTCGACAATACTCTCTCGATGGCGTTTCGCTGGATTTTGGTGGCTGTGGGCCAGCTGATGACGATAAATAACACATCGATGTTTAGTGATATCGTTTATTCTCCTTAATATGAATATCCAGGCACACTCATGTCTCAATCGAACCACGAGCTAGGTAATCTTGGCGAATACGTAAGTTTGTCGCGTTAACTAAGTGGTGCCCGAGTGTGAAGATATTGTTAATTCAACAAAATTCTTAATGCAGCTCAATGATGTTGTATCAGCAATTAGTATGGTGACTGACACTCAAGTTTCGTTGTCACCGGAACTGGTAGTTGGTACTTAGGCCGTCTTCCGCTCTTCTTCGGGCGACGGCAGCCACACGTATCTGGGCTCGGAAAATTCTGAGACGGCACGACTTTTAGGTAAAATCTATCTCTTTTATGCACAATACGAAATGGAGCTATCCACGGGCAACGGCGCGAAATACTCCCGTCAATTTTGTGTTAACATCAACTCAAGGTAAACTTGTGTTTACCTCCGAATTTCATTTCTATTCGCTGGACAATTTTGGTCAAGGAAAATGCTTGGCTGTTCGTCAATAAGGTGAATTCACACAGATTTCATACGTTACTGTCAACGACTCTTTTACTAGGACACCTGCAACTTTGTCACCGATGTCTATCCTGAGGTGGGTGCATTTCCAACCCTAGCTGCATACCATAAGGGATTTTGCCAAGTCTTTCTATGTCTGGAGAAAGACGTGAATTTTTTCTTACCTTGCTATATTACTACATGTCTTCTCTTAAATATTACAAAAATTACACTTTATGAATGCATTTAAACACTACAACAATAATTCTACATATAGAAGTTATGACATTAAAGTTGCCCCACTGAAAGAAAATGCACAACTACTTCCACATAATTACTGAGTTGTTGATTCTAAAATTATAAATATTAATTATCTCAATTACTCTGTAACTGAAGGGAAGCCAGGGACAGCTTCAGGATAAAGTTTTCAATGAACATAATTTGTTACAAATGCAACATGAAAATATGATTCAAAGTGATTGCTGACAAATACGACAGGTATTTGACTGCCAAAAATAAGGTAATAGCTATAAACTCAGTCTATAGGCTAAATCGTTTACTAATCAAAGGGAGGGAGTTTTTCATTGCCAGCATTGGAAAATGTTGTTTTGTGGAATGTGTGTATGCTACATAAGGCAGCCAGCAATTTCTTTGTAGTATTTTGCGTTGGACCACTGTTTTTTTTTTTTTTTTTTTAATAAATATTGCTTGTTCATTTTAACAGCACAATGTGTTGCCACAAACTGAAATAGCACAATCATTTGTTATTTGCTTTGTTTTCAATTCTGGCTGCAATGTTTTATATCCATTTGAATTGCAATTTAAACAGCCTTGCGCAAATATTCATGTTTATGAAATTATTCCTGGAAAACGGATAATGTAATCACCAACATACTTTCGCATGAACACATTAAAATCTATATTTACTCGACCCTATCATTTCTCGTTCGACTGCCTTAATATTTCCAATATTAAATACAAACATTAAGAGTATATGCACAAAATACAAATTTTGTCATAAAACAAGAAAATAAAATAAATATTTATACTAATAAAGAAGTAAAACAAGTTTGCAGTGTTTCTCAACATTTATTTAACTTGCATAAAAATGGAGTAAAATATTAAAACATGGAATGAAAAAATGAACAAAAAACAAGAAAGAAATAATACCGGATTCCCCCCTCCAACTAATTATTTCGAAAGCAACACATTTTCAAGAGAATATTTTATTGTGAATGTTTCTTCATTTAACGGGAAAAAACAATAATAAAAGTTTTATTTTATTTTATTCTTTCAATGCAATTTCAAGGTCAACTCAATTTTTTATTAAACCATCATTTTATCAAATAGTAGTAGTAATGGACGTTTTATTGTACGTTTTAGAATACACTCAAATAAATACAACTATGCATGGGCCTTACGGCCGTACATGCTAATGTCGTCCTTATAGCAATCAAAAGGGTCATACTCAGAACAATTAATTATTGGTTAAGGATAATACGGAGGAATCAAACTCTTTTTCGAACTGTTTGTTTAAGGGAGCAAATAAGGAAGAGTGCGGTACGGGTTGGGCATCAAAAATAGGAAAAGGCTTAGACAAAATTGGATTGGGTTATATTTGGTTAAGGAGGACATTAGACGAAATATTTAACAGACGTTTGCGAGGTATAGATAGACAAAATATTTTGTCTCAATGCGCAGAAAAAGTATCGCTGAACCTGCAGGCTCAAATACATCCGGTGAGAGGAAGGGGGAGGGGGGATTGTTTAGATATCTGTGGCAGAGAAGAAAGAGGTGGTCTTGTGTGGTTCAGATTAGGGGCCTGGAAAGGAAGCAAAACAGTTAATGCTTTTTAAAATATTTAAGAAGATTGAAAGAAAAATATTAACTTTAATGCATTGAAAGATAAACTATATTTCATTTGTTTAAATTTAACAAAACACATACACATATATTTAGTTTCTTTTGTTTAGCCTCCTCTTAAACAAACAGTTAATAGCTTAATGACTGTATAATAATGTCACAATTTTGTGTTTATTGAAATACTCCTGCGAGGAGATATTCAAGTGCTCATCGTGGTATACACTTTACAAGAAAGAATCGTCTACGAATCAAAGTGCGAGACAGACAGCTCGAATATTCAACGAAAGAGCTCCTGATAGAATTTTAAGTCATACTCAGACACGGGACTTAGTTTATTTAAGACAAAAAAGGTCTGTTGCTAGTAAAAAAAAGAGAGAGAGGTGTAGCGTATACTCGATGAAGTCACTACAGTTGAGATCCTGAGATATGTTTCTACTAATCCAACAACCTCATTTAGTAAAGCATCTTCTTATATCGAAATTTCCACGAGTTAAAAATGTAAAATTTTGAACGTACAATAGTTTCATCCCTATAAATCTGAAATACATACAAAATTGACTGAAGATAATTTTAATCTAAGAATCGAATTTTGTGAACCCGAGAGACTAAGGGAATCACCCGAATTAATGAATATGAATAGTGTTAAACATTTAGTGTTTAAGTGAAATGATATATTGAGAAAGAATTTATTTTTAAGGAAGGAATCGTTCCAGGCCTAAGTCTAAGGTACCTCCCCGGAATTTGTTATTTATGAGGACTGAGGAAAACCTGGAAGAAACCCGAGTCATGGAGGACGGTCCTGGGGGGAACCCCAGACCTCCCGCTCACTAGTCCTTGCCTTAACGACCTCGGCCACCCGTGGCGGTTTCACCCGAATTACTAAGAAAGGTTTGCATTTTTGATGAGTGCACATTTTACCTTAACGGTTCTTTAAATCGATATAATGACAAGTACTGGAGTCATGACAAACCATGTGTTTTGAGAGAAGCCATCACAGTGACGTAGAAAAATACATGCCTAAACAGGTATTCTAGGTGATACAATTGTTGGTTCATTGTTTTTTACGTAATTTCACTGGTACCCTGTATCTAGAAATCTAGATTTAAAGAAGCAGATCTAAAGAGCTAAAAGATGTAAGTTATGGGACGGTGGCGAAGAAGAAGGAAGAATGAGAAGAAACAGACATTAAAAACTTGATAACGACTAGAGACGAAAAAAGAAGAGTGAGGGAAGGCGAAGGAGAAAGAAGTGCGAGAAAGGAGAAAAGAGGGAAGTGATAAAAAATCATATATACATAATTAACACACAACACTAACTATCCAAACCATCGCAAATGCTGAAGAAGATGTGACGGCCACTATAACAAAGAACATAGTGCAGAAGGCAGAGAAAGAATGAAAACTGGAGGAGAGGTAAGGACCACGAAGAAAGGAGGAACCAGGAACAGAGCGGTGGACAATAATTGCGGATTGTAAAAAGTGTTTAAGTGATTAGTATATGAGTAAATGTGAGTGATACATTTTAATTGAAATATTAGAGAAGACAGATAAGCAGTGGACAGTTAGTAGGGGAAGAGTATGGAGTAAATGATTTAGCGAACGAGGGTTATATGTATAAACAAACAGTATCAAAATACTTAATTAGTGGACGATTGTTATAGTACAGTGTAGTGTAGTGTTTGGTTATAAAGAGTAGAAATTCACTTAAAGAGAAAGTTTTAATGTGCTGAACAAGGGAGAGTAGTGTAAAAATTAGTTTATGTATCCTTATTATAAGAACAAGAATATAAAAACAATTAAAACTTTACGAGAAATATTGTTTGATATAAAGAAAAGAGAAACGGTGTTTAAAATGAAGTAAAAACAGCGAATTTAGAAGGGGGAATAAAAAAATTAATAAGTAGAAATTACAGTTTTCCCGATGGTTAGGGCGAAGAAGGTGCTCTTTCGGCTCCGCCGGTTAATATTAGTTAGGCTGTTAGCTGCTGGTTATTTTACTGATTGTAATTTAATTTAGTGTAGTGAAATGTTTATTGGATTTAGTGTTTTATATTAAGATATTTTTGTTTATATAATTATAGATTATGATCTGTAAAATTATTATGTACAGTGGTAACTACTTGATTAATAAATGATAAAATTTGGAAATATACATACGGTATTGGTAACAAGATCCGAGACGGAGTATTGCAGATTTCGTTTTTTTTTTTTTTTTTTAATCTAGAAATGTTAGAAGTATTATTAATCCTCTTATTAAGGAAAAAATTGAAGATCAGGAAGACGAGAATGATAGAGCTGTTTTAAATGGACATTAATTACATTCCAGCATGATGGAGCACTAGCACATTATACACAGAATGTTCGACAGTGTCTCCATAATATGTTACCGAATAGATGGATTGGTAGAAGAATGGCCTGTAAGTTCCTCTGATTTCAGCCCCATTTCTTTCTATGCATTTCAGAATGACAGAAAATAGAGACTGCATTTTTGTATGGAATGAGACAACATTTCGAGCACTTGTAACATTGATTAATGATGAATAACGATTGATTTTAAAAGTAATTTACGTTTTTATGTTTACAATTATGATACAGATAAACAAAAGAAATTTGTATTTAAGCTGCCTTTGTGTTTTGTTCAATCAAACAAATGAAATCTAAGTTAGTCTTTCAATGTATTAAGGTTAATATTTCTTTCAAATGTCTTAAATATATTCTGAAATATTAATGGTTTAATAAATAAATATCTTTTATCATAAAACCAAAATCTGTTTTAAAGTTTGTATAGCTATACTGCTAATAATCAAAATAATGGCACTATTAAGGAACATAGACTTGGAGGTCTAGGGGTAACGCACTTTACTTAAAATTCCTGTGTTCAAAACGGGTCGAGGTAGACGCCAAGTTCTCTTGAAGGAACTTAAAGAAAGTTTCGTAAAGGGACGGCACGTTAAAGAACTCCATATTTGATAAAAGATCTTTAAACAAAATTAGCGGTTATTTCATGTCTAAGTAATTACCTTAGCATCACTTGAAGCGATCTAACTTCTGACATCTGGTGCTGCAAAGTGTAACTAAATTCGATTAGTTTATATATTCGTCATGGTGGCAACCGCTAATAAAGAAACAAAAATAAAATTACTGTCCATGCTATTTGTTTATAAAGTATAAATTGAAAGTAAACTCCAAACAGCATAAACGAACTTTCTGAAAAATGTGAACAACTGAATGGAAACCTCCTGCTCTCCTCGTCCAAAGATAATGCGTGCTGAGCATGTTGTGAAGGTGATGATCATTGTGACGTATGACAATCATGGTGTTGTACTGCACCACGCTGTAACTGCACTGAACACCAACTTCGTTCAACACTAAGGAGAAAGCAATGACACTTGCTGATATTGGAAACCATCATCCTTCATGACAATGGGAAGCGTTACACCGCTAACACTGTCAGGTACTTCCTACGTCGATATAACTGGGAGTTAGTGGAACATCCACCATACTCACCCGATATGAGCCAAATGAAAGCACCACTTCAGAATATTAACGGAGACAGACGCGCTGATGAAGTACGGCGCCTTCCACATATGTGGCAGAAGGTGGTAAACTGACAAGAGATTACATTTAAGGAATGTACGTCGCTTTTTTACTCTAGTAATAAAACCCTCTGGACGTTACAGTACAGTTGCCATTACTTTTATCCAACCTATGTACACAGAAATTACAAAATTACAGAATATGTGAGAAGACTTAGAAATACAGGCTAAGGTCAGAACATACCTGAAGACCTAAAGCATTGTCACATGTACGGCCGAGGGGTGCATTAAATTGGTAACTGGTCAAAATTATTATACAAAAGATTAGTTTTATTTGTTTGAATATTTTATATTCTTACATTACCTAGTTGCATCAGAAAGTGCGAACTTAGGTTATATTCATTTGTTTACCACTTCCGCAGATGACTTAAAGGATTTAACCATGACGCAATCACTGCTTAGCAACCAAGCAGAATTATGCTGGACTT
The DNA here is from genome assembly GCA_030762175.1 of Metallyticus violacea. Classification (NCBI taxonomy): domain Eukaryota; kingdom Metazoa; phylum Arthropoda; class Insecta; order Mantodea; family Metallyticidae; genus Metallyticus; species Metallyticus violacea. The sequence continues at coordinate 55,896,126 of CM060844.1, forward strand.
CAGATTCTTCCGGTACCCACATAGTGTATTTTCATAGGTTACTATAATTCAAACTTAGGACGTTAGTTTACCATAATTGATAAACATTACACCATAATGTAAAGAATCCCCCTCTAGGCGATTACAAAGCTATATTAGGAGGTAGCAGAGCCTCAAGAAGTGTCTGTTTCTTCACTCGTCGCCTGTGCTGCCATGTGGCCGCCCTGCATCCTCGGCTCTACGAGACATCACCCCTAAGGTAACGGCCCGTTCGGTCCTAATAGCCTAACGTATAGCTGTTCACTTATGATATGTTAACTTAACAAGCCTTCGGCACTAGATATTCATTTATTATGTGTTAACGTAAGCCTACAGCATTAGAGGAGACCTAATATGTACATTTTATAATCAGTGTTCAATAAAAGAAGTATTGTTCTTAATTATATCTATGAGTACTCCTACTGCTAAGTTCCCCTAGCTCATACCACAGTGTGACAGCATAAATGAGGGGATTATGACTAATTTACATACAAATAGTATCATAAATAACACCTGAAGTAATATAGTTTTGTCGCATCTTTCGTAGTGAAACATCGCAAAAATGACGATGTGCACGAAATAAAATATCCAGTGAGCCCTAGGCGAGTACTTCCATTATCAGAACTCTAGATTCATTATTCCCAATTAGTAGAAACAAACAAATCCTACAGTAATATATAGCTGCGCAAATTAAACTCAGAAAACACATTAGGCTAACAAGTTACAGCGCTTCGACACTAATTGCATTATTCACAGTGCTCCCTTGGCTTTTTGTTATAGCGCAGCGTGGTTCCGATAAAACAGGCCACACATAGCAACAGTAATGCATACCCTCTCTGCCCAGAATAATGAGCACATTGACAATCTATGAGAAAGCCTCACTGCACGGCTGGCTATTGTATTCTAAATCCGCTTGTAAAACTACTGTGCGTTCCGTAAAGTGAAAGCTTTGTGAGCTATAAATTAACGCAGTTCTAAACAATCCTCAGAACACCAGCGGAACTGTTTCTTACCTGCGGCAGATTTTACAGACAGACCTCTCGCCTACAACTAGTTTTATTTCTTAGTAATCTTAAAAGAACAAATGAAATACATTACATACAAGATAGGCCGATATAGAACTTAGAGAGAAAATGAAGAATTTCATGATTTTTTTAACATTTTTATTGTTGTTTGAATGTATTGATTTTCTCATTTATTTTATACAGTTATGTTTTAAATTAGTACGATAATTCTAACTATTTATTTTTTAAAAAATTACAACCACAGCTATTATAACTTAAAACATCAAATACTTTATAAACAGACCTATTTTATTATGGAGTCGGTAATTGGGTTTCTAAGCGCATCCAGTTTCTTGACTATTTAGTAACTTATGAGTGATACGACCACTTTAAAATGCACTATTTATGAAAATAATAATTCAAAGATACTGTATTAACAAAGTATCGAAAAGAACTGAACTAATACATAGGCGTGTCATGCCATATCGATGCCGATATGATCTTTAGCAACTAAGACCATCAGCGTCCCATTCAATTCAAGGCGTGAAACGGCCAATAACTTTTACTCAAGAGGCCTCTTCTTTCAGGCTTGAGGTTCTTCTACGGCACAGGACCCATGGCCTTACTTCCTTTACTTACGTATCTTCAAAAGAAAAAAATCCATCGACTCTGCCGGGATTGAACCATACGAGGCAAGTATGGTTATAGACCATCAAGATTGACAATATCGATACTTCTCGAGTGTAGAAGGTATCGAGAAGCATTGCATGGATTTTAATTGGTTATTTATGACATTATTTAATTACGTTAGAGGTCATTAACTCGCTTTTGTACTGTGTATTTTTATTTATTGTGACTGATCAGTATACATAAAACCATTTCTATTTCCTTTTATAAAAAAACCCCATTATTTATTGTTCTGTATAATCCGAGACAAAATACATAAAAGACCAAACTACTGACAAAACACAATCTGTCGCAGCGCGCTTTACAGCAATGGATAGGTTGTAATTTAATATGTACTTCATTATTGGTCATGAACTCGATGAGGAATATTTGACATATTTAGTAAATGGATCACGATTCGTAAATGTTGACAAATTGACAGGTGACAGACAATAGTGTTACATTTAAATAACTTGACAGGTTTCTTTTTCATAAAACATGAAAAAATTTGCAAAATTGTCACCACAAATTTGTCATATTCTGTTCCATAATATTTTAGTGTGACGCATAAAAAGTTACAGTTTGTTGACACATACAATAATGACAATTTATAAAATTCGACAGGAGCATATTTACCTGTCATGCATATTCTGCAGAAGTAATGTGTTGCAATATACGATATGATAATTTTTGCCTTCATATGATATACAATACAGTCTAAGTTATAATAAACAAAAGTTTGTTTTGAATTTTTAAAAAATTTACAATAGAAAGCAGTATTTGCTATGCTTTCTTCAATTATCCCACAGCTCATCTGAAATTGATTTTGAAGCTGTTTAAAGTTGGCAGCCATAGCTAACTTGCTGTTTGCATTAATTGTTTACTTTATTATAAAATACGCGGTAAGGAGAATATTAATATAGATTATTACAGATAATGCCCAATAATAATATTTCCACTTCATCATTTATATTTAGTTTATATCATAATATAATTTAATAAAATATGAACACTTAGAAAGTACACATTAAAGCTCGGTAAATAGCAAAGTTTTTTTTTTTTTTTTTTGAATGATGTTTAACGCCCGTGTTTGATACAGAGGCACCACAGGCGTTGAACACTGATAATACATGAAATGAAATGATAAATTGGGAAAGGATTTTTTTAAGGAAGGAAACGTTCCAGGACTAAGTTTAGGGTACCTCCCTGGCATTTGCCAGTTTGAGGACTGAGGAAAACCAGGAAAAAAACCTGTCAGGTAGGACGGTCCTGGCGGGATTCGAACCCCCTGACCTCCCGCTCACGAGTTCGCGCCTTAACGACCTCGGCCACCCGTGGCGGTTTTACAAGAAGATAACGAGTTTCTTTTAAAAGTGTTGATGAAACTTGGGTATATTATTCCGAGCTTGAGAGCAAACAGCAAATCTATGTGAGGGGGGGGGGAGTAAAAGTAAAAGTAAAAGTGGGCGATTTTTTCTGGGAAGTTATGGTTATCTGAATTTACGATATTCAAGGAACGGTTTACAAGCATACAGCGATAAAATTCTACAGGATGTCCTAAAAACTCTACAAGGCCGAATCGTATGCAAAAGGCGACAATTCCATGGTGCTGTATAACGATAATGCACGGCTGCACATCACAAATGTTTCTGAATACCTTGCAAAAATAACTTTTAGTATGTTCCCCTTATCCCTATAATTCAGATTTAGCCCCATGTGACTTTTTGCTTTTACCCAAATTGAAGAAACACCTTCGTGGGAGGCATTTTTCATAATCAGAAGCAGCGGTGAAGGATGTGAAGACAATTCTGAAGAACCTGTCAAAAATGTCTTTGAAGATTGGCAGAAAAGTTGAGAAAGATTATTAAAATTATGAGAAAGACTACATTGATTTTTTATTTCTTTATTTAAGGACGCTCTTTAACATCTCAGATCATCAGCGTCCCATTCTATTCAGGACGTGAAACGGCCGACAAATTTTGCTCAGACGTCTCTTCTTTCTGGCTTGAGGTTCTTTTTCGTGCCGTAAATCTACAACACGGGACCCACGGCTTTACTTCCCTTACGAAGGAAGCCATACTTAGGATTTTTACGCCCTAAAAATTCATCGATCCTGGCCGGGTTTGAACCCGCGACCTTGGGTTTAGAAGGCAAGTATGGTTATCACTACACCACCAGAGTCGACAAGTAAGTGTGAGTAAAGGTATGCTGTCAAAAAGTATGTGATCATATCTCATTTTCGTACTTCATGCTTAGGCCTAGTAGCTGAGACGTAAAACATCGCATGAGCGGACAAGCTTTATAAATAAAGTCATTTATTATTTGTCTCTTAAAAATAATTATAAAAACAATCACTCTATGGCAAACCTATATCGATATTTTAGATACATGTTCCTTTAAATCGTGACCGATGTTGAAACAAATTTTGGAACGATATCCTTAAATAATGCGCCCAATCCTGGAGAAAGAGCTAAAATTACATTGTGTTATGTCTTGATAACAAAAACTTGACACAGACTTATTTTTATGATTTTTAAACAATACAGTGACTAAAAATGACACATTTTAGCGAATATATTCTACCAACTCCTTTTTGACCTGAAAGACAGTAGAAGATGGGAATTTATAAAGAATAAATCAAAAACCTTAAACTTCAAACTCTATACTTATCCGCTACAGCCTTGACCCTTTTGCTTTCGTGAGAATAAACCTTCCAAGAGCAATGTAAAATTCAACATGCATGCTACTATCATTCCGAGAGCTACTGTTTAATTAATACGTATGTACACATACAGCGTACTTTTACATATTTATTCGTGACGCAAAGGTTTACGTTTTCAGGCATTTCAATCCATTTAAAAGTCATCGTCTTAGGTAAAATATAGGGATATTTAACAGCAACAGCGTCTTAAAACCGCAGTATTTCTTAAGACATAGAAGTTAAAGATGTGTACCCGTGAGGAAAATCTATGTTTTTGTGCACAGTGATCAATACATAAATAAAGCTCCTGGTTAATATAACATATCTTACAATGCAGGGGTCATATTATGCTTACATGGAAAACAGTAGTACTAGTACCATGTTCTACCAGAAAAGTTGTATTTGCTCTACCAGAAATAGTTGTACTTTTTCATGTTCTACCAGAAAAAGTTGTACTTGTATCATGTTCTACCACAAAAAAGTTGTACTTGTGTCATGTTCTACCAGAAAACGTACTTGTATCATGTTCTACCAGAAAAGTTGAACTTGTATCATGTTCTATTAGAAAAAAAGTTGTACTTGTGTCATGTTCTACCAGAAAAAGTTGTACTTGTATCATGTTCTACTAGAAAAAAAGTTGTACTTGTGTCATGTTCTACCAGAAAAAGTTGTACTTGTACCATGTTCTACCAGAAAAGTTGTATTTGCTCTACCAGGAAAAGTTGTACTTGTATCATGTTCTACCACAAAAGTTGTACTTGTGTCATGTTCTACCAGAAAAAGTTGTACTTGTATCATGTTCTACCACAAAAGTTGTACTTGTGTCATGTTCTACCAGAAAAAGCTGTACTTGTACCAGGTTCTACCAGAAAAGTTGTATTTGCTCTACCAGGAAAAGTTGTACTTGTATCATGTTCTACCACAAAAGTTGTACTTGTGTCATGTTCTACCAGAAAAAGTTGTACTTGTATCATGTTCTACCACAAAAGTTGTACTTATGTCATGTTCTACCAGAAAAAGTTGTACTTGTATCATGTTCTACCACAAAAGTTGTACTTGTGTCATGTTCTACCAGAAAAAGTTGTACTTGTACCATGTTCTACCAGAAAAATTGTATTTTCTCTACCAGAAAAAGTTGTACTTGTATCATCTTCTACCAAAAAATTTGTACCTGTATCATGTTCTACCAGAAAAAGCTGTACTTGTATCATGTTCCACCAGAAAAAATGTTTATCAAATACAGAACCAATCTCTGCAAGTTAACCGTCAAAACATTACACTGTTTAGGTCTGCTCAGTTTCTCAGGTAATTTCACCTTTTCTCTGCCTTTGACAATAACCACAAATAACAATGGAAACTCTAGAGGTTCCTTCACAAAAACTCCAACTTTCATATAGTCTGCAATTCTTAAATATCTTCACCTCTACGCAGACTCCCACTCATCGATGACTGAGTGATGAGCTTCCACTGGGCGTTTATGCTGAACATTTAGCATCTCGTCCTCGTAGGGATTCACTTGAAATCAAATCAGATTGTTCACGAGCGGTTTCGGGCGAGATTTTCAAATCCATCTTACAAGATCCATGCCGCAGTTCTGTTCAATTCAGTGATACATTCCTCGCTCGTGAGGCATTCGCGGACAGAACTTCACTGAAACTCTTTGCCCATAAAAGCGACACAACTTTCAAACTTCAACGAATCAAGCCCATTTTCATCCTGACATGATGCTAACTCCTTGCACTTACTTATTGATACCATCTGAGCTACGGTCTGTAACTCCCTTTTCCAGAACACCTTGGAGAGCATAGAGCTTCTTTTCCTTGGAGAAATCATTTTGAATCTACAGGAATTCCTCCAACACCACATTTAGCGTCTATGTCTTTCCGGCAAGCAGTTATTACCCTCTTTCCCGTCGTAATGCATTGTTTACATGCTGCTTTATACGCACGGTTGTAATTTGCAAACTTTCAATAGTCTAAGCAGTGAGACTAAAGGGTATTGGAGATCCATAGGAATGAGCGACGGGAGGAGATGGAGGATGGAGAAGTGGTGTCCGTAGAGGAGGAGCAGAGCGCGAGAAATGGTGCAACCAGGGGTCCAAGAGGATCAAAAGAGATGGAAGAAGGGATTGTTGGGAAGAAAAGATGGAGAGTGATATGGTGGAAGCGAGGTGATGGTGTTTAATGAGTTAAAGTGTTGGCATAAATAAATGTAATGAGTTGGAAAGATTAATAATGATAAGTGAACTGTTGAAGGGAAGGTGATTATTATGATTGAGATGAGTTAAGGAGACTTGAAACAATTAAATGAAATGTTTAATTTAAGAGAAATCCTGCCAAAGTACTGCATACCAGTACATACCGCTGGTAACCATTGGTTAGTAGTAGTAGAGTGGTATAGTAATGGAATACATTCATAGGATAGAATAGCTGGCTACCAGCTATAATTCTTACTGGCTCCCTATAATATGTTAATTTGGTAGATTTTGTAGATTTTGGAAGATTAAATGGAAAGTAGTTTAGTAAATTTATATTTTGGGTTTATTTTTACTATTTTATTACATTATTTTTATTTATTTATTAGGAAAATCTGTAAAATAATGCAGTAAGAGAGTATTGTATTACATAGTTTAGAATAATAAATGGAAATTTTGATATACATTCCTGGTTTAGGAAACCAGGTACCACGGTGGCGTATACAGATTTTATTTTAATTTTTAACCTAAGCAGTAATACAACGTCATTAAAATATATGGCATATGCCTTCTGAAAGAACGCTAATGCATTGGCTGGAACTCTTTCAAGAATATGTGACTCATGCTTCCGCGATGGAGGTTAGTGCACATAGTACGGAGTCATAATAGAGTTGATCTAATAGTGACACACGTGTTTAAAATCGATTTTCTTCCACTCTGCTAGGTGAAAATACAGAATACAACTAACATAGTTATATAAAATGCGGGGAAAAACCAAATTAAAGTTATATACTCCATGTACATATGTAGTTTTACTTGTTGTGTTAAAAGGTTTATTTAAAAATGTTATTTCTGAGTGGCACTCAAGTAAAAAGTATACAAGAAAAATCTATACACATTTATTGAACTATAAACTAAAATGTGAAGTGATTTCTTCCACATCTTAGAGGGAGCTGGAAAGGGTAATGGTTTATTTCATTAGCCGATGCCTGATGTATGGAGAATGGTGTTCCTGCTTGATAAATGAACCCTTTAAGTGTTTCAGTGTTAGTAATAACTTACGCGACAGTTACAGCTACAGACTTTCTGACTCTCGTTCACCACGTACCAGAATGAACCGACCAACCGAAAGTTACGCGTGAAGCGGTCCCGCAAAGGAAAAATCACCCATTAATAAAGGTTACCCAAATGAAACTGAGATATTTATCGTAGCATGCTTGCTCTTGTACATGGCGTTATATGTAAGAAAGCAGACTGGGTTGTTTTGCAAGCTGAACTGAACAGGGATTCTTGCAAGCGGACCCAGCGAGCAGTAATTTACATTTTGAAAGCAGAAGATGTTGGTGGCTAAAATAAATCATGGTATGAACAATGTGTATGGGAGTGTTCAGATGTGGTGAATTTCGTGACGGATGTGTGCACGCTGAGGACATGTGTAGACCTGGTCAAGCTCACTTAACCATCACCGAGGAATCAATTGCAGCCGTAGGCAATCTTGTAACGAAGAATCTCCGAATCGCCACCAGATATCATTCAGCAAGAGAGCAGTTCACACCTTTCTACATCAACGGTTTGAGGAGCAGGCTTGGCGAATGGGTGCTTGTATGGAGAATATGCTGCGTTGCCAAGCAGAGGGGATTCCGTTTCTTTGAAGATCGGTTTCGTATTTAATTTCTAACGTTTTTTCTTGTAGGCATCCATAATCTTGTGATACGTTGGAACACTTGCTTGAACAGACAAGTTGACCATATGTAGGGGATATGTCACCCATTTAACGTTATTTCCTGTGTGTTCATATATTCCAACCAATAAATAACTACAGAAAAAAGGTCTTACTTTCACATATATCGACCAAACATTGTCGCGTCTTACCGCCCTTGAGAGGACATTGTAGGGCGCACTTAACAGCAAAATACGAAGACTCCTCTGTTGTATATAGTGAGGCTCAAACAAATGGATTTAATGACATCTAAAATCTTTTTCTTCTTTCCCAAAATTTGTCATTCTCATCAATTTAAAATCTATATCTATCTTTTACCGGAAAAGAGGTGGGGGGGGCGTTCTGCAAGTGCCCAGAATTTAAAATTAGAAACATACTTGAATTTGCATATAACGCATATATGTAATTTCAAAATGGAAGGCGCTGTATATGCATATTTGAGGTAATCCCTTAATCCGAGGGATTGGATGATGAGAAGCGGATTTAAAATATTTTGCTATCCCGAAATACTTGTGGATCCGCCTGTGGCGAACGGCTGCCGTGGGAAGATGATGATAATAGGAAATAAGCGATTTGGGAGGTGGCGGAAATGAGGCGTAAAGCGAAATCACTCAAGGATTGGAGGGAGTGGGCGCTAAGCCTTGGCATTAGAGATTATGAGAAAACTGCTGCCTTGGGGTTCTGTCTAATAGAGAAAACAACTCAGCTAGCAATTGCTTCTCAATTGTATCGCTAACCTCAAAAGCATTTAACAGGTCCTTTAAGGAATGTAACGTTAATATAAATACCTTGCACTACTGGATTCCCTTAATATTGTTTGTATTTTTCCGGTAACACCATACTTAAAGAAATGACAACCACAATAACATTTCTTTCACTTTGGTCAATATTCATGATCTCAAAACACCTGAAGGCTGTGAATATTCAAACTTTATTATTTAATTATTAAGATTCTGTTTTTTAAATACTATGTTATACTGGGGGGATGGGTCTTCCCCAGATTTCTCTTTAATCCAAGACAAGACAAACACCGGATGGGTTGTGGTACAGTGCGGGACCCATTTTTACCAAGTTCCGAGTATCTAGTGTTATAATTTTCGTGTAAACAGTAACACACTGCTATGAGATTCCTGGTAATTCTCAAGTATTTGTGTAGAAACTATTAATACTTTATTTCCTAATATTATTAAGAATATCTGAGGGTGTCTTAACTAATAAACAAGTACATAATTAATAAATACTTTACTTTCACTTAGGCATTCGATTTCTGTTAGCACTAAGCAAGTACTTAAAGAGATTTCAGAGACGTGACAACGTTGTTTTACTGAAGAAACTCTGATTCACCCAATTTCTCATATATTATGACAACGTAGCATAACAAATTGGATGACAGTTTCAAGAAAAAAGGTCATCATAGTTTGTCTCGTGCTGTACTTGAAATGATATAGTAAAATGTTGGGTTATACATCACGTCAAGTCTTAGTGCGTTATGGTATTGTGTGCGGCATTTTTCTCTTTGTGTATATCACAATGAATGTCATCTCTGTGAGACTATTGTTGGCTATATTTGCTAAGTGATGTAAACTTATTTCCAGAGTTCCCCAGCAGTTCCACTGCTTTTTGTACACTTCAAATAATGAAATCACAATCACATAAAAAAGTAAAAATATATATTAACATTTTCAGAAGAGAAGCAACCATTTCTGTTTCATAACTGAGGGGTCATCCCACCCGCCAGCTGCCTTGGCGATTCTAGTTCGACGTCTGTAAAATTTATGGCGACTGAGTATCCTTCCTGCGAAAACACCGTCATAGTGGTCTGTAGTAACCATACTTCCCTCAATTCGCGGGTTAAATCCCGGCTAGAGTCAATAGATTTTTTCGTGCATAAAAGTCCTAAATAAGACTTTCTTGGGAAGGAAGGTAAAGGCGTGAGTCCCTTGTCGTAGATTTACGCCACGTAAAAGTACCCCAAGCCTGAAAGAAGAAGTCTCTGAACAAACTTATTAGTCGTTTCACGTCTTGAATGGAATTTAGATGCTGATCACCTGAGATGATTATTAAGCAATAATAACTGTAAAACTAATATATAAACAAAATAAGATTTGTGTTGATAGTAACAGTCACACGATGTGTAAATCAGTTATATCTATTAAAATAGAAAACTAAGTCTGAAAATATTGTTCCAATAAAATACAGTATATTAAATTAAATATTTAATACAACAATGCATGGACATATGCATGAAATAAAACCTCCCTTTTAAACAACACATAAAAGAGTTTTGAATGCTGCCCAAAACAACAATTCGACTTAATTTAATGGGTTGCAAATCCAACTTCCTTACTCATTACGAGCATTACAAAAGGCAATGTCAATACAGTCGCGTACATTTTGCAATATTACAATAAAAGCTTAAGATTTTCTCCTTCGGAGAAGCCTCCGGGCCAAACAAATGCTAAGAGAAGGCCAAAAGAATGCAACTCACCCTGCCCCGGAGACACTCTGTGTGCAAGAAAGGTGAGAGCTCACCAACTTGTCAGAATGGTTACGTCATAGCATGGTAGAACTTTAGACAGGTGAGGAACCAATGTTTAACTGGCGAACCATCCTGACGTGGACAGGTAAACAGGCTAAGCAAAGGGAGATTAGGGAAGATATCAGGCAGAAGGGAAATACGTGCAAAAATGACAAAGATTAATCATAGACACTACAATCATAACTATTACTATCATCACTATTTCTAAAGATTACGAAAATGCTGATAAACTTAGTAGTTTCACTAAAAAATTGTATGATTGTGAATGTTTTTATCTGATGTACACATGTAACTGTTTCTTAGGTCTACATAACAAAAGATGTAAAATCAGATAGCGAAAAGGTTGAAAGTAAACCAACAATAAAGCAGGCGTTACTCATTTGAATATTATGTCTTTTGTATTTAATGGAATTACAACTTTACATAATATAATAATAGAACTATATTCAAATCAAGGGATAGTCATCACAAAACAGAACCTAGAACCTTGTAACATTAAAGAAACTACATAAACGAAAAACTAGGTATAGGAATTTCTAAGCACCAAAACCAGAATGAAGCAGAATGAAAGTTTGTTGATACTTGACTGTATACAACAGGTTGGGAGGTATAGCTTGTTAAGTGCTTAAGAATCCCGATGCCCACTAATGACAAATAAAATAAATTTTTAGAAATAGAAAATATGCGTGGGAAAAAAACAAATAAAATATTTTGTTCGCCAGTAATATAAATATTTCATTTTCGTGAGCGTTGTGAAAACAAGAGTTGGTATGACTCGGTAACAAAATGTCAGCGTGAGAAAGGTATACAATGATGATCAATTTGCAGGAGGAAGAGGAGTGGGGATTGAGAGTCAGAACCCCCGTACATCAGCCTCCAGGCTAGTAGTTCACCCCTTATCTTGCTTAGAAAGTCTAGTTTGTATTCCTAAAAAACTTCCGCTTCTATGGAAGCATTTTCCAACTGCTTATGAAGTTCTAAATAGTTGAAATCTACTTCCCAGAATCTCACAGCAGTTCCAATGTGCTTCTCACATAATCTCCTTGAAACAGTCCTACACATTGCAGATGTTTCCTGAAAGACTTATGTCCACTAATTAATGCAGCCTCCTTCCTTCTTTGCTTCCTCTCCAAATATAAAACTGACCTGCTTCCCTAGACCGCTTTGACTGCGCAGGTTTATGACGAATTGCTAATTTCACAGATAATTTGCTCCCTTTTTGGTCAGTTCATCTGATTTTTCATTTCCTTCTACGCCCCAATGAGAATTTTTACAGAGATGTTCTGTGACAGTTACAGGAGAGTTTGAAGACATTCGCATATCAAGAACAGGGAGAGAACACTATGAATGCAAGGAATTTGGCTAAGAAAATGTGAAAACGCCATGAAGAAATGCAGATGTGGAAAGAATGAGACACATATAATGTGCAAAGTATTTTGGGAGGAAGGGAGGGGAATTGCATTTTTTTTTTCATAAAACAAAATAATAGAAAGTATTTATAAATAAATATATAAAATTTAATTTGGTAATTTTTAGATCAACTGCTACAAAAATCTGGTTGTGGTTTCGTTCTTGTTTTAGGAGACCGTAGAAGCTGATGAGTGGTTGAGAATTCGTCTGATCCTTTTATGAGGGGCTTTGTACTTCCTATGCTCGACTTTTGTTTAGGGAAAACTCCCCTAAAGGAGCTCCTTTCACTAGAGCTTAGAGTCTGATATACTCTGTTGTATGTTACCAAAGATAACTCCACTTCTACCTCTCTCCACTGACCGGCCAGAAAGTCTCCCTAATAGGAACAGCTTTGCTGATATAGATACTCGAGTAAGTGGCATTAACAGGAGAAAGTAAAGACACCTGTGTGTAATAATAAAGGGTCGCATCCATCAATTCTATTGGATTAAAAAAATCATGAGTTTACTCTTAAATTATTCAGAAGATTTTTTAATATATGATGATGATTCATAAATATATTTTACTATTAACTAATGCAAAATAAAACTTTCAAATTATAACAGCAGCAGTTTAACTAATGTGCTATGCCCTCCAGTATCGGAACTATGGTGAAAATAAAATATTTTTTCTCTTTCTTTATGCCGAACAAAGAAACCACATTTGGAGTAATGCAATAGTAACTTAACATATTAAACGCCTATGCTCTCGAAGAATGATATTTGGTATGTACAATGCAACTATTGTAATATCTGTGTATCTACAGAGGGTCCATATAATACATACACACTTCAAGCAAAGAAAAAAGTGTAACAAAATTTAGTTCACACAAACAGAAAATAATGAGCACTAATCATCTTAGATTTTTACAGTTACATCAGTTGCTCAAAATGTCCACCATCGGCGTCGATACACTTCTGAGTACGTTGAACTACTGACTGAGCAACGTTTGCGAAAGTGTCCTCAGTGATTGCAGCACATGCAGTTTCTGGATCATCTTCATTTAATGCATGGAAAAGTCTTGGAATGAAAACGTTCAACTTTGATGTTTTAATAACACGAATTACGCTGGTTCTGCTAGTCCCAGTCTCACGTGCACATTGCTTTGTAGATTTCAGCTGTGAGTGCTCAAAACGTTCCAAAACCATAGGCGAGGACGCGGGGCTTGTTGCTGTGCGAGGTCTCCCAGATCTTCCCCTGTGAACATTGCATACGGTACCATGGGTCTCAAATTTGTCTTGAATGCGTGCAATTGTTACTCGCGTTGGCGGTTCTGTTCTGTACACACGTCTCCATTGCCTTTGAACTTCAACATTCTCCGTTTTCCAATACCACTTCAAAATTTATTTCCGCTCTTCAAACGATAATCTTGGCTCCATTTTGTTGTAGCACCGCTAGCATAACGTAATGTGAGTCACATCTGTTTACAGAACATCATACGATAATCTTGGCTTCATTTGTTCATTGTTAATTTACGATAATCTTAACTTTATTTGTTCATTTTTCATTTACCTGTGACGTAGCAGCCCTATCATAATATATGTGAGTCACATCTTTTACAGAACATCATACTACACAATATATTAAATATATATCTCCTTTGAAAGTGTGTATACATTTTTGGCACCCTTGTATACATGAAAAGTTTTACAGCTCCAGCATCTTTTTAATGCTAGACGAAAAACGATAAAAGATAAGATGAAGCAACCAGAGATGAGCTTTCTCTTCTCTCTGGAGAATGACACATAAAAAGACCACCTACATAGTCTTGTGGTAGCGACTACTAATCCGGAGGTCAAGCGTTCGAAACTCGGTCAGGCCAAGCAGTCTAGTTAAGTTTTTTTTTTTTCCTCTCTTTTTTCCCCCTTTTCTTTTCAGAGTTTTTCCTTACCCCTTGAAAGTGAATGGTAAATAGCTTTAAGGCGCCAAGGACTCCTCCGAGCTCATAGATATCTATACAGCTATAAATTGCAGAGTGAAAGGGAACTCGATGCCATAAATAAAGCTGACGATAGAGCTTCATAAGAGGAACAAAAAATTTAACGTCTTTTTTCTGTATATCTTAAAGAGAAAATTAATATTTTATATTGAAGCATGTGCCAACACTCTTAATATTCTTCATGCTTAACTTTTAGAATACACTAATTGTAGATATTGAGGTTGTGTCCGTTTGCACAACCTTATTGTGAAAACACATGACTAGCGCTGCTCGCGTGTTTTAACCGTCAAAAGCTCAGCGGTACTGCTGGGCCAATAATCCAGAGATTCGTGGATCAAAATCATGCTCTGCTACCACTCACATAAAAATTACAGTAGAATTTAAGATAAAACGGTTCGAGTTAGGAAAAAATGTCAAAGAATATTATTTGGTCTATTTATGTTTGTATATCCATTATTATAAATGTAATGTGTTATTCCGATGCATTTGCAAATTACAACACATGAACAATAACGCAGAAATTAATTTTTAGTGTGAAACAATACGTCAAAGGCTAAACTGACATTAAAAAGGTAATTCCTTTTATAGAAAGGAATTTATGCATAAACTTATGGCACAGTTCTCTTCTATCCTATATACTGTCAGTATACCTGACTTGAAAACTCGAGCTCTGTGAAAGACAGTAAAAAGCAAGTTTAATAAAACAGATTTAATGATACGTGAACATTAAGCCGGCAAGAAAGCAGGTACATATAAAGGTTGAAAGGTTCATAGAAATATAGGAAAGCTGTGCTTTTAGTCGAATATTATGCCTGCAAAATTTAATCAAGATACTAAAATATTTTGTAGTGACGCAATACCTATAAATATTGTTTTGTATTTAAAATATAACACTTATGGAATAAAGGAAAATATTTTAATATGTTTTGAGATATATTTTTAAAAAATATGCTCTATAAAATTGTAATTAAATGTAAAACCTTTATTAAAATAGAAAATAAATTTGCATTGCAGACACAGTAAAATTTCTGGTAAGATCCCTTTAAAAATAATATTTAACATTGCCAAAACAAAACATCAGCGTACATAATATTTTACAATAACTTAATTTATGATGTCAAATTGCAGTATTAGAAAAAAAGAAAAATTAAACAATTATGTGCATTAAGTCTAGCACTGATACCTTTGACATTCACAAATTAAGATGTCCGGTCGATTCGAAAGATGAAACTGTCTAGTTATGCTTGCACAAATCAATACTTGAAAGGACTGCTGAGGCAGTTATTGTTGTCTCAGCTATTTTTATCTCTCTCTACAGCTTATGAATGAAAAAGCGGAATTGGTGTATTTATTGAAGTAAAAATCTCCATGTATTACTCAGTTTCTCACTGTTGTTAAATCTCTTCCTCATGCATGTGGGCTCCATTACTTGACAGTCTTGCCATTAAACATGCCACGATGTCTTCAGCAGCAAAGCTGATCTTAGAAATCAACCTCAAAATAACATTTTCAGGTATTTCTCTGTATTACAAGTCAATTACTGCCTTTAAATCTTTTGGTAGGTAACTGGAAAATTGAATGATGGACCAGAAACTCTTTGAACCGTTAGTATATGAAGGATACATCTTAAGGTGAAAGCAAACAGGCTGTCTTGTTCAAAGTTATTAGAACATACCGTATTTCTTGAAGCAGTAGCCAATCTGCTTTGGTCATTTGATCACAATCTCTGGAAAGGAGTGGGCGCATTATCAGGTTACACTTCACTTAATACAAGTAATATCAAAAGAGGGTCTGATATTTCCGATAAATTAACGAAAGTAGTGAGTCTGGAAAGCTAAGACTCTCCAGTTATGTTTATTAGAAATATTTCACCAATAAAATAAGAATTTAAATATAATTCCCATAAACTTGGCTTACAATATTGCAATAATTGCATTATGGATACTTAACCTTTTCAAGCCACCTAGCAACCTAGCCACCTAGAATGTCAATAATGCTAATAGAGATAATCCAAATAGGATTTGGGACCATTTCATGAATAGAATAAGAATAAAAGTAATATATATTTGAAATTTGCGCAAGGGCTATTAATAATTGTATAAATATTATGCTTACTTATTAATATCTACCTATTCAGAAACTGTGAGAATGAAATAGACGAAAGTCTACTATTACACTCGCTACTGTTAGATTTACCAATACTTACTGAGAAAAATAAAACACAGAAAACATTTTACCATTCTGAACAATATGCTTATTAAGATTTATGGTTGCGTAGAAAGGTATTGTTACATAATTTACACGCTGATGACCTGAGCTGTTAAAGAGCGTCCTTAAATAAATCAAACATAATTTACAAAGTGATTTCAGACTCTTTGGCTGAATATGCTAAAACAATTGCTTTAATGAATACACATTAAGTTAGTTAAATTTACAATTACTGAAAACACAAAAAGTGGTCAGTAATGCGTGCTCAGGAATTATATAGTGGAGGTATAGAGTTGACTACACTGACCACAAGACAAATGCACGTTGCGTGATAAAAAGGATTTGATAATTTTTTTGGATAATTTGACTGCAAAATGGGGCTGTGATTGGTCAAAATTCAATATTTTGTTTCGTTTCATTGGACGAATTTAAGATGACGTCACATAAGTGTTAATTTCATTTCATGTTAATTTAATTTCATTGCACAGCATGCCCATGATTCATTTTTAATTTATAGTAATTATGGAACGTCATGATATTTGCACTATAATTTTACTCTATATGCTATTATAGTTACTAAAGGTAATTGATATATAAAATAAGTTTGCCGCCGCTCCGAAATAATGTTATCTGCAATTAAAATCCAAATAATCTCCTGCACGTTCTACAGAGGGACATGGAACATGAAATACAATGGCTAATATATCACAGCCTATTTGCTCTCCATAATCTTTATACTCAAAAACCGCGGCATAATTCCTGCATTTTCTTAATTGCCTTCTTTGTGCCATTCTACTATTTAAAACAGATTTTCAGTAATAAATAACAAACTAAACGACTTTACTTGATTATTTCATTATTAACCGCCGCTCAGCTGTCATTGTCAATATGCAGCAAATAAAGCTGTGAAAAGAATAAAACAAAAGAAGGTGCTCTTTTCATCCACAATTACGGCAGGAGCTAAACGATCCGGTTTCATATTTCTCGCTTCACCGCTGTTGGTCATTAAGTGAGGGTAACGTCATTGCCGCGTGAAATGGCGTGAGGAACGGACTTAAGGACGTTAATCGAGATAAGGCTGGGGTCAATGATGCTCGCATTAAAATCAAATTGTCTCTCTTTCACACTCCACGAGGCGATAATGGGATACTTTCGCGCTGGATAAACTTAACACTACCATCCACTTCCTTTACATCGATCGACCATACTTTTCAAAAGAGAGGGGGGAAAAAACTACGTTTTTCCAAATGCGTACTGACCTATTTGAATATGAGCCAGTTTTTTTGTGCTAGAAAACAGTTGCTAGGAAACGAGAGGCACCCCCTCTCACCCTCTCCTCTCCCTTTACTTTTGTGCTGCTACAATCTGGCGCCAAACTTCCCACGACCAAGCCAGGCTATACAAGAGACAAGGGGAGATCGCGAAAGCCCGACAATTCCTTATTCAACACTCTGAAGCGACACCTGATTAGTGTTAAACCTCTGAAGATGCAGAAATTTGGATTTTTAATATATTTAAATTTTATTAAAGAACGAGGAAGATCAACAATTAATATCACGACAAAAAACTAATTATATCAAACACTGAGCTGTTTTAATATTACTAGAAAAAATAATGTACTGCCCACCAACTCACACAATAAGAAATATACAACCTCAAATATAATTCATTCAGTTAAGGAATAATATCCGGAAACCACACCGAACTTCGCCGGGATTTGATTTCAAACCAAGCCTGGAAACGCTAACCTCATAGTCCCAACTTATTAGGACCAGTAAAAAGTTCCTTTGTTTTAATTATACTACAGCATGTCAAAAGTTAAAAAGAAAACATACCTAAAACTACACAATCATACATAGTAGTCGAGATCATATTCTCTTTGGGAAACCCCCAACCTCGTTGGCTTGGCACTGATCTGTCACTCACACTAAATATTAAACGTTGTAAACATGTAGTGTGTATATAGAAAAAAAAACAACAAAACAAAGACTAGTCACAACAGTGAGCATTATTCACCGCCTTCCCTCCAGCTACTACTATCTACAAAGCGATAGCTGTTGTTGTAGTAGTATATCAATCTGTTTCTTCTACAGATCCTGTTCAATACTGCATTCTATGAACTGAACTTCACCAGAAAAAGTATAGCAGCATCATTTTTTCCTACTGAATGTTTGGATAATTTGTTGCAGGTGATAACTTTTCTTTACACTGTAGTAATTCGCTTGTTGACAAATGATGGGATCTCCATAGTAATTATTGGGGTTCATTTTTGTTATTGATTAATATTGAGCACAATATCAGATACAGGATTTACGTCTACAGGGCAGTAACACTAATTAATTCATTGTGAAATGATGGCACGGTTTTCCACCTCCCTTCTAAGAATAACAAATAAAATTTAAGAATCACTGCCATTTTCGCTCTAATTCATCTAGTACTTATAACCAATACCAACGATTTACTCCTTCAGCTTTTACTTGATATTGTGGCATATGGTGGTTTTGGGGAAATGTATTGTAGCATTAATTTCGTTATGAAGTAGGACTGACAGCTGGGAAGCTTACGTAAACAAAATAAGTGTCTACGCATATGCAATATATGGATTAGACAGCGTTCTTGAACGAATTTTGAGAGTCGAGTGTAATAACTTGAGAGAGGGCGTGCCGCAAACTGCTCCGGGTAACCATCGTGGTTGTCGTCCATCATGAATCTAAGTAAACCTTATTTGTTATAAATACAATATAATCGGGATATAGTTTGTGCTTTCAGTACATGCCAGATATTTCCTTAATTTGATCTCATTTTAAGTCATGATGTATAGGATTTCTTTATATTAGTATTACAGTTACGCCCCTGGTCCGACCCCAGTTCGTTAAACAAGTTACAAAATTATATTTTAGGTGAGTGGCTAACAGGCGGTTGCGACAATATGTATATGTTGTACGTTATCTTAGGAAGCACAATGCAAATTTTGCCCAAGTTATATAAATAACATTTATTCTTGATTATGCGTTAAGGATAGGAACCACTCTTATGAAATAATCCCAGAATTCGACAGCCAGGAAGGCCTAGGCTACCACACGACTACTGTCCACCGTCTCGTCTTGCGACATCATGGACAGAGTGCAGTGTTGCAGGGGAGTATTTGATCGCTATCATGCGGCCTTCTCTATCTATAATAATTCTCATAAACGATTCGAATAGGCCGGAAAAATCAATATGGTGCCCCCATTTTTCATTCAGAGATTGTGGCAGCACTGCGAAGAAAATTATACTCCCGTCATAGTTTTCCTTTATTGTTATGAGTGTTTATAGAGTTTCAACCATTTTATATGGCCATTGATACTTCGATTAAAGTGGATAAAAATAATATGCAAGCCGTTATAATATTATTTTTTTTTTTCAGGAAAACACAGCCACTGAGATCAAGACCAAGTTAGAGACTGTTTTTGTTGATTTTTCTTTTAAAATGGGTTACACAAGTATTGCTGAATATAAACGCGTGGGTTACGCAAGTGTTGCTGAATATAAACGCGTCCATCCAACGAACATCACAGTAAAAAACTAACAGATGTGACAGTCAAATAAATGATTGGAAAAAATCATAAAAACATTTTGAACCATTGAAGACTAAAGAAATGCCAAATGAACGTGTTCACATCTTTTACGAATATCTGAGTAAGAGCAAACTTTTAATTGGGTGGATGTCAAGTTTAGTCAAAGTGGACCAGAAATTTGCAGGATGTTTGTCTGCGCGCTTGAGAATTTGTGCGCCGGATTGCATTTGTTGATGAGATGTGGGTCCATCACTATACTCCTGAAATGAAGGAGCAATCAAAATAGTTGACACACAAATCAGAATCTCTTCCAAGAAAACAAACGCAACACCACGAGCAGGAAAATAATGGCTACGGTATTTTGGGATTCACAGGATTATATTTTAATATGCAACCTTGAACATGGAAAAACCATCATTGGTGAATAGTTTGTTAATCTACTGCAGAACTGAAAATGAAAGTAAGAAAACTTAGAGAGCATCTTTTCAATAAGAAAGTTCTGTTTCATCAGAATAATGTACCGGCGCACAAATCTGCAGTTGCTATAGCGAAAATTCATGAACTGAGGTTGGGATTGTTGCAGCGTCCACCCAGATCGCCAGATTTAGCCCTCGCCCAGATATATAAAAAAATTACTCGCAGGGAAAAGATGTTTTGGAAACAGTGAAGTGATAAGTGCTGTGAATGATCATTTTGCAGACCTTTACAAATTGGCGTACAAAGATGGTAAAGTGGATTTAGAATAGTGAATCGAACTAAACGGAGAATACGTTGAGAAATGACTTAAGTTCTTTTTTAATGGTGCTTAACACCCGTTTTTACTACTGAAGCACCACCGGCGGTGAACACTGATGATGCATGAGATGAAATGATATATTGGGAAAGGATTTTTTTTTAAGGAAGGAAACGTTCCAGGCCTAAGTTAAGGGTACCTCTCCGGCATTTGCCTTTTTTCAGGATTGAGGAAAACCTGAGGGAAAAAAATCAGTTAAGGAGGTCATTCCTAGCGGGATTCGAACCCCAGACCTCCCGCTCACGAGTCCGCGCCTTAACGACCTCGGCCACCCGTGGCGATGATTGAAGTTAATTATTGCATTTGCTTATGTATTTAAATGTTATGAATATTATGAACAGCAGATATAATACCCGCGTCCAAGTTGAAACTTGGGTAATTTGAATACATTTTTCACATAGTTGCAATAAGGTTCCGATGTTGTACTCCTTAAACAAAATGGTACTGCTCGTATATTATGACAAGCATTTATATAGGAGGTTTTTCTCTGTAGCAAATAAACATGAGCGCATTCCTAGCTTAATGCACAAAATTGCGAATTAATACACACACACACACACACACACACACACACACACGAACTTTTTTCTCTGTATATTTCAACTAACTACCTCAGCCCCAATTAATTAAATGGTGTATTTTTAATACCATCGTAGTCTATGCAACAAACAGCTAATTCCACAATTCCAAAAAGCCGCCCGAAGCTGAATGTGATATGGCGGTTACACAAATGAATTTCTGTACACAAATTGATTCATAACAAAGCTGATTCCGATAATGGAACTTTTCGATAATAGTTATATTAGTGAAAACACGAATAAATGGTATTACAGTGTTAATACAATGTGTCATTAGTAATAATAAAAAAGGCAGCTAAAACGGTAGGAAAATGAAAATTGACAAACGAGTCGAGGGGGAAGTGCATCAGGGGGGAAAAACCCTCATTATTTGATGCGGTTATTTGATGGTAAAATTCAATTCCGACAATCAACATATTGCACCTGTTTACCTTTTTTTAAACGCTTTATTTATTTTATTTCGTCCTGCTTCCTTTTCTCACTATTGGTGATAAAACAGAAAAAAAAAATATTTTAAATAATTCCTTTCCAATACTTCTTAGGCTTTCACGGCCGGTGTTGTCATTAAAACAATTAAATTCTCCCGGGCTGCTTTGCCGTGGTCCATGGTTTAAATTACTACCATAGCTTTCACCAACTACTGCGGTTGGCATCTTCAGTGGACGAAGAGTAACACCTAACTGTTAACACGACTACAGTATTGATCCCTCTCACGTCATCAACTACTCCGGTTGGCATCTTCATGAGACGGATCAATACTGTAGTCGTGTTAACAGTTAGGTGTTACTCTTCGTCCACTGAAGATGCCAACCGGAGTAGTTGGTGAAAGCTATGGTAGTAATTTAAACCATGGACCACGGCAAAACAGCCCGGGAGAATTTAATTGTTTTAAGTCCTTTCCAAGATATTATTTGTTAAACACCATTTATTAGCAAATTTATAAAAAAGAAAAAATTGAAGCCTAAACTTATTTTTTATCGCCATGGGTGGCCGAGGTCATTAAGGCGCGGACTCGTGAGCGGGAGGTCTGGGGTTCGATTCCAACCGTCCTCCCTGATTGAGGTTTTTTCTAGGGTTTCCTCAGTCCTTATAAATGGCAAATACCGGGAAGGTACTCTAAAATTAGGCCTGAAACGCTTCCTTCCTTAAAATAAATCCCTTCCCAATTTATCATTTCATGTATCACCAGTGTTCACAGCCTGTGGTGCCTCAGTAGTAAAAACGGGCGTTAAGCACTAACACTCACACAAAAGCACTCAAATGAAGGAGACTCCGACTGCTATACTTATTTTCATTGCTTATGTCAGAAACGGTGCGGGAATGGCAGTCTATAGTACAAAATCATGCAACAATATCGACACATAATCGATTTTTTTTTTTTTTTTTTTTGGCAAATTCATCCATCCCTACCTTCTTTCGTTTCTTTTCTTCCTTCTGTTTTCTTTCGCCCTTTACTTTCTTCTTCGTTTCATCCTCTTCCTTTACCTCCCTTCCCTCGTTTCCTTCATTTCTGTACAACCTTCTTTCGTTCTCTACCTCCTGCTCTCTTCCTTCAAATCCAAATAACGCGATTACATACAAAGCGCTGCAGCGTTGATCTGCATTTATGACAGTTAATTTATGCAAAGATCCGAAGTTAACTAAGATGAAGCAATTGCGACCCATGCCCTGAGGGACTGTACGGGACAGCTGTTTCGAAACAAGACCCAAACGCCGGGAGGCAGTTGAGATTTTACCCTCTCATTCACATACTACAGACACACTGACTTTTCCAAGTTTAAGAAAATAAGAAGCTTATCAACCGCAGACGGTTAATTTGAGACTTCTACCAATCCGCTCATGGGTTACAAGTTACTCGTTTAATACTTTGCTTATTCCAATTTAATAGTATTATTTTATATATTACTTTTAAGTTGTCAAAGTTTTATTACTAAATGTCTGCCCTTAGGTTCAATTTTCATATGACGAAATAGTAATATAGATTTTTTTTTAAAACCGAAATTTTTCTCTAAAGCTAGAAAGGTGAACGCCAGATTTCACATCAAATCAATATCCTATCTGATAAATGTGGTAAGAGACAATTGTAGATAAAAGGAATTTTGGTTAATTTTACAGTTATTTCTCCTAGTTGTGCGTTTTTGATTTATTACATTCTTACAGGAGCTATATTTAGATTTGTTCTCCTATTCGGTCACACAAAATTCTCGATATATGTTGACTATTTCTTTCCACATGTTTGCCTAGTTCTTCTACATGTATTTCATATACTTATTTTTCCGATATGTATGTCAATCAGAAAAGTATATAGTTAGATCAAAGTTACTTTTTTCTTAGAAACAAAGTGCACAATAATTGCATTGTTGCCCATTGTTCTATTACCTTGCACTGAATGAGGAAATTTATTCAAACCAGCTGGTGGTATTACTGAATTTATTTACAATATATATTTGTTACAAATGACTCATCTTGTCGCGCGGGTCCTGGAACCTTACGTGATTTTACAATACAGAAATTAATAAATAAATTAAAAAAGAATAGAAGAAAAATTATATACATAAATAAAATCAACAGAAAATAAAACAGAATAGAAGAAAAATTATATAAATAAATAAAATCAACAGAAAATAAAACAGTACAAAAAAAATAATTTACACCCCATAGATATATGTACCTATAGATACAAACAGATACAAATACAAATATTTTCAAAATAATGAGACTAATCTTCCCTAAAGTGAAAATATAAATATTAAGCAGATATAGAAGTACACGATTAATCGCCGAAGATGTTTTCCTTTCACAGGCATTATGTTTTGGTGAACAATTTTTGTGGACGCCAACCTAAAAAGTAGGAATTATAAGCAGTTCATAGGGAAATAGTATAGCTCAGCTCAAGTGGCCAAATAGTTATTAAATGTTAAAAACATTGAGCCAATTTGAATGCAGCGGGCAATAGGTAAGGTGCGAAATTAGGTCCATAAGTTTCCGGCCTACTAATTGTCTAGGTATGATAAAGACAAAAACTATATTTCCATATAGTTACTCTTTATTGCAATACACTTCTCTTTGAATAAAATTTCAATCCGCCCCCCCCCCCAAAATAGTCAGAAGTCTTGTCTGCTAAATCGGCATAAACAGCAGCTACTACTCTTCGTCACACTTAAATATCCTTTCTCGAAGGTCCTTCTTGAATTTAGTCACTGGGAGCTAGATCTTGGCTGTAGGGTGGATGACCGATCTCCTTGAAGTCACATTTCTTCACAGATTCCTTTGCAACAAGAACGCGTTGTCGTGAAGAAGGCGCACACCACCACTCAGCTTTCCTCTCCTTTTCTCTTTGATGAAAGCACGTAGTCTGTGCAGTAGGCCAGCATAGTACCCTCCATTTACGGCAAAACCCGTTAAACCGTGACCAAAAGGGGTAAGTCAAATGGATTTAAATAAGTTAGAACTTTCTGATTCAACTAAGCTATGCAAAAGTATAAAATATTCAAGCGAATAAAATTAACTGTTCTCATAATAGACAATTTGCTAATGCATCCCTCGACCGTACATGTGAGAATATTTATTCCTTCCTCTAGGCGCCATAACCCATGCCTGTCAGAACTCGTTCTGCTGGCTGACGTTAATGAACGTGTATAAAATGAAGAACGCGAACATGTCCATTATTGTACCTAATGTCTGTTTCTGACTACACAATGTTCATAGCATAACGATCAGTTGTGTCGCAACAGAACTGAGACAGGATCTTTGAGGGAATTTAATTTTATCTATCCGCAGAACTTTTAATGTCTGTCAACTTGAAGCGACATGGCAGTTTCGTGTTTCTCATTTTCTCTTTTCTGAGTCCGATTTTCCTGCGGTTTTCCCTATCAACCGGACAGAATCCATTACAAGTTGCTCTGCATGCACCCTACGGACCTGCAGGTAGGTTATCACTAATCCTCTCTGACTAAACTTTTCCCATTGGCGCCAGCAGCTTGACTCCAACATCAAATTGAAATTAAATCTCTGTAACTTCTTTTTCCTCTGCACTTTCGTACATAACTAATAAATGTTCTTATTTTTTTTTTTTTTTTTGCTTTAATTTGTTATTTATTGCTTCCTTCTTCTCCATTCCACGCTTTCTCTTTTTGTTTCAGGTGCTCAAGTAATATATTCCATACATTTAGAAGCAGAAAGTTCTACTTTTGGCAGTTACTGATGTTAGTATTCGTAAAAATTGCCTACAAAAAATAAAAAATAAAAGTGAATATACAAAATTAAAATAAAAGTGTTGTTGTGTTAGGTATTAAAAAGAATTTGTTAAAATCTTCTACATATGCCGTAAAAATACAAAAAATGCGAAGTTATTACATTTGCACAAAAAGCAGTTTTGTTTAACCCTAAACACATGCCATTAGTAATTGAAACGAATGACAAAAGAAGTTATCTATGTAGGTTAAAGCAACGAATATTGGAGCTCTCGGCACGCGTGTCTCTTATTAGCGAAAACACAAATATTTTCGTAAATATTATTATTAAGTATTTTATGCTTCATTACAGCCGGTCTCAACAATTAGCTACAAATTATGAGACTGTTTTTTTATGGCCCTATGTTAGGCGCCAAATTTTGAAGCGGTTTAGTCAACTCCGGTTGAGTGCCTTAGGTTGGACACCAACTTTGAAGCTATTTGTTGTTAACGTCGAGTAGCCTCACATTGTGATACAAATTATGAAGTGGTTTGGTAAATAGATAAATGATAGGTTCGATGTTGTTGCCTATACTTCAATGACAAGAATTTCTCAGGATGTACTCTGCTATTTTGTTAATTCGTTCTTAACGGGACTGGAAGAGTAGTTTGATAGTGTAAATAAGTACGCAATGCGACATAATATATAGTGCTTTATAATCTTCAAAATATTTCGCGTCCTCTGATGTTCTGCGCCCAATAGATTTAACTACACAGATACAAACTTGGCTGCCGCGTGTGAAACTTACAAATGAGTCCGCGGCGCATGAAGCTGAAAACTGCCTAACTGATGTATCAGAGCTGCATGCCCACGTCCGAAGTAGGACTTGTTGTCTGCGTTCTGAGCTGATTCTTTGAACTATGTGCCCCGCCGTGTCGAGCTTATACTGTGGACTGATTGTATCTTGCCGGGTGTAGTCTCATACTGCGTACTCAGAACTGCTTGCCCCCGCAGAGCAAACTCTTCCTTGTATTTTAAGTTCAAATCAAGTGGTCGTTGACTTAACTATAACCACGAAGTCCCGCAGGCACGCGCAAAGTTCAAACATACATTTTCTATTGGCTGGTTTAAGTTCGTGCCATTAGCATTTTTGAAAGTTTAAAACATTTTGTTGGCTTTGGCAAGTTTAAAGGCTAAGAGTACAACGCCTGTCGGAGTCAAAGCCCCAAAAGGATTTACAAGTCCTTCAGTTTATTAACCCTACAATGGCAGTCCTTTTAAAAATGGGACTTCACACTAGACCCTCGGCTTTCTTCTCCTTCTGAATATAATTTTATGACCTGTTTGGCTTTCTAAACTACCGTAACCAAAACACCAGAGACTTTCTCTTTTGTTTACGTAAAAGCCGCTTGTTAACATTATGTCGTATTATACATATATGATATCTGCATTACTAATTACAATATATGTCGGTCCTGGTGGTGTAGTGGTAACCATATTTGCCTTCTAAACCCAAGATCGCAGGTTCAAACTCAGCCAGGATCGATGGATTTTTTCGGGCGTAAAAATCCTAAGTATGGCTTCCTTCGGAAGGGAAGTAAAGCTGTGGGTCCCGTGTCGTACATTTACGGCACGAAAAATAACCTCAGGCCTGAAAAAAGAGGCCTCTGAGCAAAGGTTGTCGGCCGTTTCACTCTCTGAATTGAATGGTACGCTGATGGCCTGAGATGTTAAAGAGCTTCCGTAAATAAAACAAATCACCAATTACAATATAAGAAATATTATGATAATTAAGTTTGCACCATACACGTTATATTATATTTATATTTCAGTGGGGGTGGGCCATAGTAACTGTGTCAACAGCTAACATAATAAACAGTGGAATGTCTAAGTATTTTTGGCACTTGGTTATGAAAATAAGCATCATTCGCTTCTTTATGAGATACACACGACAGATGTTTATTTTCAGTTATGCACTTAGCTTAACATTGTATTGTGATAATTAAGGCTGTGAATAAATTTCAGGATACATTGTAAACGATATAATAAATAAATGAAAGCGAAGAACATTCCTAAAGAGATTTCAGATTTTGCTTTGTTCGCAAGACGCTTAAAGACAGAAAAGGGCTTCTTGATACGCTAATGGTTTGGTTTGGAAAAGTTCCTGAACATATTGTGCCGGATGCTGCAATTCATGCTTTAACAAAGAGGTGCTCAAGTCCTTAGCTACAGGTTCCAGAAGAAGATTTTCGTTTCAGGGTTGCTGTCCTCAATCGCTCTTGCTAGAGTCCAGTTTGGTGATATAATAGCTCACTTCCCACATTGATAGAGTCCTCTGAGTTGTTGGACGCTCTTACGATTTCTCAGGAAACATCTTTTTGACAATAAGTCTGTCCTATGGTGAACATTTTCCCATATAACGTGCACTTCTTAACTTTCTTGCTGCCTACTCTTGGTTTAAACATATCCAGTGTTCTACGGATAAGCCTTCAGTCTAATGTCTTGCCTGACTCCGAGTGTGTGTGTGTTTGTTCATCTCATTCTGCAGTACGATCGTGACTTCTGTACTTACAGAGTGTCGGCATCCGAATTTCTAATGCCACCAAACGTACAGTTTCGATGGAGCAGTATATAAACATCCTGCTAATTATTTTTTTTTTACGGATATAGTATACTTAGAGAGATAATTTTAAAACTACAAAGAGCAAATATAGACACAATGTTTTTGTAATATCCTCAGTTCATTTTTTTTAATGGACCTTAACGCCCGTATTTACTACTGAGGCATCACAGCCGGTGAACACTGATTATATATGAAATGATACATTGGGAAAGGATTTTTTTAGGAAGAAAACGTTCCAGGCCTAAGTTTAGGGCAGCTCCCCGGCATTTTTCAGTTATGAGGACTGAGGAAAACCTGAAAAAAAACTCAGTCAGGGAGGTCGGTCCTGGTGGAATTCGAACCCCAGGCCTTCCGCTCACGAGTTCGCGTTTTAACGACCTCGGCAACCCGTGGCGATCCCTAACTTAATGATTAAACCATTAATCAATATAATGTATCGTTGAGTTGAACTCAAAGTTGGGGTGCGTGAGGTGTCTAGTTTCTTTTTAAGAATCTGTAACAGTATTTATGGCTAGAAATGTACAAAATTATGAAATGATATTTTACCAGCAATATAATTTATTTTAATTTCTGAACTTTCTCTAAGACGTTAAGCAAACCTGCTTGAATATGTTATACAAACAGTAACAGCGAAAATACGAAGGGTCAAATTAACTCCGACGGTGTCTAGATATTTTCCGCACAATGAAAGGGATTGCAACAACACCGTAGTCAGCAAGATGGAATCCGAGAGAAGCAATACGAGGTGGTATCTAAATATTCGTGCTGCCATCTGGTCAAAAACCTACTTTGAGACTAATGATCGCCGTCACCCTCGAAGTAGTTCCCTTCCACATGTATACACCGGTCCCAGGGATTCTGCCATTTTCCAAGTGCATCTTGGAAGTCATGTTCTTTGAGGGTGTTTAGCACAGACATTTTCACGGAGCCGTCGCAAAACGCCACAGTAGTACGTGGAATTCACTGTTTGATTTGGTGGGACGAATTCTTTGAGCACAATCCCCTTGGTATCAAAGAAAACGAGGAGCATGCTCTTGACTTTGCTCTTCACTTGTCTCGCCTTTTTTGGTCTTGGTGAGCTCGGGCTCTTGCACTGGAAAAATTTGTCGAAGCTCAGTGCAAACATCAACACGCTGCGCCTTCTGATCAACAGTCAGGATCCTTGGCACAAATTTTGCGGCGACACGATGCATGCCCAATTCAACAGTTAAAATTCGTTGGCATGTCTCATAACCAATTCCCAATTCATGAGCAAGATCTTCAAAGATTGATCCTCACGAATGAGGTGTTGAACTTTGGCAACAAGTCAGGCGTTGTGCAGCTGACGCGCCTACCGATGTGAGCATCGTCTTCAATAGCTGTACGGCCGGCCCTGAACTGAGCATGCCACTCAAACAAACGCGTGCGGCTCTTGCTTTGTCTCCCAAATGCTTGCTGAATCATTGCGAGGGTCTCCGTAGCATTTTACCGGAGATTTACACAGAATTTGATGCACACTCTCTGTTCTAATCTTGCAGCCATCGTAAAATCGCCACACACTACTCATAAAGTATCATGAAAAGTACTATAGTATCTCAACACATCTACCCAGCTATATGAAACTTAAAACACTCACTCATCAGATGTGTTGTGTTGCCACCTAGTGGTACAAAATTCTATTGCTACTACTGTCGAGATGCCAGTACTAGTCCCGGATATTGTGGATAACACCTCGTAAATAAATTAAAAAAAAAGTCTTTGCGATTCTTAAAAACGTTTAAACGAGTTTGGTTGTTGCCTGGGGGCTATGCGTTATCTGAAACCTATAAATATTCCTGGAACATTTTGCTTGAATGTCAAGGTTGACAGGAGAGAATTATTGTTTCAAAACTTCCTGGAATTCCTTGCTCTGCTGCAGTAGTTAGTAAATAGCATTATCTTTTTCTTTCCCTCCAGCTACGCATAAAATATTGATGCTCCACAACACCCACGTCTCTGCACCATCTTAAGCGAACAGGTCACACTAAATGACTTTAGATGTTTCTTCTTACTCTCCAAAAAAGTAGCACAAATGTAGCCCTCCCTCTTTATTATGACAAATTGAGATGACACTATTGTATCCCATAGGATATAATAAGCCAGTAAGTTTTATTTGTACTGTACAACCCGTTAAGTATAAATTACTTTTTTAATTACAATTACTGCAGATAATGTAACTGTTTTGCATCATTACACCACTAATTTTTAAGTACAGGCTGCTATAGGTATAATACATACGTAATGTATCTATTTTACCATTAAGCGCGTTTCTGTATTTCAGCCTTAAATAGTTTTCTAATTTTTTTTTTATACAAAACATTTCACATATTTTTCCCTCCGTCTCCATATATCACATCAACCATTAATTACTTTTAAATACGCTTACACTTTCATTCTTACTTGAGTTAGCGAATGTGTTCACATTTCAAACAATCTTTAAACATGGTACCTTCAGAGCTTCCAGAATGTGTCATTGCCGTTCGCAAGAGGTTTTGTTCCTCGGTAGCTGGACATGCCCCGCCTGTAATCTGACCCCGCATCTTAAACATATGCTTAAACGCTTATCTTATAACAACTTTTGGAAACATCTCTGATTTCATTTTATATGATTTCCTTGAGTTCTTTCAATGTATGAGAATTTATTTTGTACACTTTGTCCTTCAGGTTACCCAACAAATAAAAAGTAAAAATACAGATCTGGGGAGTAAGAGGGCCTTAAACCAACACTTATCACTATTTCTTTAAACACCTACCTAATTTTACCCATGGACTCCTTTGCTGTATGAGCAGTGGAGTGACCTTGTTGAAACTACCCATATGATTTCTCTTCTTACGTCAACAGTTAAAAACTGGGCCAGAATAATTTCGCTACCAATATCCTGCTCGTAAAAAATCGGACGAGTATGCATCTTGCACATTATCGCACAATAAAGTGCAGTTTATCTTTCATAAAGAAGGTTTTCTTGTATACAATTTGGATATTCCAGTAGCGAGTGTTGGAGCGTTCACATGATCATTATAAAAGAGTTACTGATGAAAGAAACCACTCACAATAATGCACAAGTGTTACGGGATCACCTTGTAGACAATGGACACAACAGGTGTACATCTTCGCGTGTTTCTTGTTCTGCCCTGAACCGTAGTATCAAATTTATTGACAAGATTATGAATTGGAGTTTTGGATATTGTAGGAGTGCAATAAATTATGCTTAGAAAAAAGATGCAGAAAATATGAGGCATGTTCCTACATATATCCGAACTGACAGACTGCTCAGTGCGTATCTAGGTACTATAGGCGCGCAAAGAGATACAATTTATATCTTATTACGTAGGATAAAACAACCCTCTAACGTGCTCACAAAGGTTCTGTTAATACTAAGCTAAAATCGTTGTGGTTGGGAGGGGAATATAAGTAAAATATGTGATATTTTAACAACTAATAACCTTCCACAATTTCATTTGACTGGCGGTTTTACTGTCTGATGTAAACGATTTTTGGCCCTTCAAAAGACCAGCGACTAAAACACAGTATGCAACAGATGGCTCGGCCAAAGAGAAATGGTCACCCATTTAATCCAAGGGTTAGGAGCAGAAACTAAGATGAACCGGAAATATCGAATGGCATAGGAATGTTGTACATGGCGGGTTGATGGGTTGTAAAATATATATTACAGGTTTGAGTTAGACAGGCAGCTTTTCCTAGAAATGAGGTGAGGTTTAAAGTATTACGATATATTCAATATTCAAAAAAACTCTATGTTCATAGTAAGTAATTGAAAGTGGCAAGAAGTATATAGATTTTATTCCAGAAATAGTAATTAATGTATATTTTTGAAGTATAGGCTTTATAAAATTGTAAACAGAATTAATCTCTTATAGCGAAAATAAGTTTGAAAAATGGAAAATCCACAACTGATGAGAAAAGTAACATATACATATATATAGCAATTTGAAAGTGCTTAACATATTGAGGTAGAATCAAGGAAAAAGCGTTTGAGAAGCTACTAACCCAATTCAAGGATATCGGAAAATTGGTTTGACGTACTCAAAGGATATTAAAGCATTGATTAACTCTATATAACTATTACATTAAATCTAATTTCATCACAACCCTCTATTCTATTACAATAAAATTGTAAGAAATATATAATTCTTGTTGGAAATATCCAGTGGGACATTCAATGATTATTATATTTATTAAAAACATGGTAGGTTAATACTTTTTTTGTCTAATATTAACGTGATATAACAACAGAGCACCACAGTCAGTTTGCACACTGTTTTGATATACGTGAACATTTCCATAGAAAAGTGACAAACAATCGTTGAAAAACTATTTTAAAAATTTCTTAAGTGCAATTTATAAGAGCTATGGGTGTACATCTCAAATTTCTAACCTCAATTTGAATATCTGTTTACTAATGCAGCGATCTTAGAATATCAAAATAAAACAAGAAAAAAAAATACATATTATTACAGTCACAGTATAGGGGAAAACTGACTAACAGGAATTGCTATATTAGTTTTGGACACAATCTTAACAACAGTGCCTTAATAAAAAAAAAGTGTATAGAGCACTAAAATTTCTAAGCCTTCAAATGGACAGTATAAAATGAATAGCACAAGTCCCACTTATTTCCTATGAAAAATCCCTATAACTAATATTACTTTTAAAATATTCAATCTCCTTCCTAGTGCTCCCGGGTTTGGCCCTTGGACCTATGTAGGAAATGTCCTCATGACGACCCTGGCCGAAGTTAGTAGGTTTGGTTTGCTATAGTTTAGGTTTAAGCTGGGAACTAATCATCCTCTCTTCGGGTGCCCCGACTTCTTCATTACACTTCAGTCAGTGCCTGGTAGGGGGTTTTGAATTGCAGAGCATTGGTATAAAAAAAAAAAAAAAGTCTTGTCACGCAAAACCCCCTGCTGTTCCATTACACATCTCGTATATCAGTGCGTATAAACTTCACAAAACAGTGTCTCTGGAGTAACTTCGCCAAGATATTGAATTGATGAACAAGTAGATGCTCACAGTTTAAAGGGTTTAACTTATATGTGGTTGTATTTGTGTTTGAGTTTTTCGTTATACCGCTGTTTAATATAATTTTATTTTTTTCTCCTTTATTTTTATACATCTGCTTATCAAATATTTCTAATCTCTGGCAGTATCTATAGGTTACATAGCAACGGTTCACCCTGCTTACAAAAAGAATAGCTGGATGCGAAGAAAACTGGAATTTACCATAAAATACTTAAATCATTGTATTCTAGCTTTATATAGGCTGCTTGCAATAAAAATAATTACTATCGCACTTTTCATAAATTCACTTGAAAGTTATTTCACTAATTACTGCACTTTTGTATGCTGCATTATCTTCATACCTCCGGGAGCAAAATCTAGAGTGTTTTAGATAGTGCACACGTCCGTCAATGTTTAGCGTTAATAAGATGTATGTTACATACAGTAATATTGAGCCTGTGATCCAGATCGCAAATACCAAGAAAGACAATGTCCTGTTTTGAAGACATTATACAGGGGTGTTTAAAAATGATGGTAAAACTTTACCTGTGAGAAATACAAGTTAATAGAAGCAAAAATAATTTCAGTAAACATTGTCTACAAATTAACCGTTTACGAGATAATGGCATTTATTTTGTTGGTTGGGGCACCTACTTAAGTCATGGCTACTATGTGAAAACCTATTCCAACAGAATCTGTGAACATTATTTCAGTTATCAATAAATAGACAGTAAAACTCATAACCTTGACTTCAATAGCGCATAACTGTAATTGAACATATACAAAAGAAGCTTCTGTTTCAACAGTAGTGAAGTTTGTGCTAATTTACTGTAATGACCAACATCAAGTGAAGATTTCTACAGTAGGTGTTCAAAATGCTGACTATGCCTTGAACGCGACTCTGTAGACTTCTCACAAAGACCTGCGAATACGCTCGAGCAATCCTGGATCATTATTCATTTGTTCAAAGGCATCTACAACCCGATGCTGCAATTCTTAAGGTGTGGTGAAGTTCGTTGTATAAATTATACTTTTCGCATTACTCCATTCAAACCGTCCAAAGGATTTAAACCCGATAATCTGGTAGGCCACGGTACAGGTCCTCCTCTATCTATCCACCGTTGTATTACCGTACATGAAGTGCATGTCCGCGTATTCTCTGTCACTGTATTTCCTTGCATGTCTACATATCTTTTCATGAATTCACGATTGACACAACAACTTTATTTGCATATACATAGCAATCATTGATCAATTGGTTGGTTTTTGTTTATTACTAAGACTTAAGCATGAGGAGAAAGGTAGAGGAGGGGGAGTGCGGCATCCTTATAAAGCATAAATGTTGGTGTTTTACAGTATCCAGATGCTCAGTTCAGTAGCGGCCTTAGCCAAAAAATGAAGGCCAATATTTCGTAAATGGTTATTTAGCGTACTCATGTTTACTGGAAGTTTTTTGTTTCTTTTAGCTTGTGTTTTTCACCAGTTAATTTTACCAGCATTTTTAAACCTCCTTTACATACCAATAAGAAGAAACGTACATCAAAGCTGGCTTGTAGCTTAATATGTAGATTAACAAGACTTTGGAGTCAGTGGTAACACACCTTGGCACTTGAGCCCCTTGTGCACTCAAATTCTAACTTTATACTTTCAGATCTACAGCTTTAGTGAGGGCTACAAGCTTATGAATTATATCTCCTAAATGACTGAATCCTAATAGAGATCTTCTTTGTCTTTCCAGTGGTTGATTTGGTTTATTTACGGACGCTCTTTAACATATCAGGTCATCAGCGTCCCATTCAATTCAGGACGTGAAACGGCCGATAAATTTTGCTCAGAGGACTCTCTTTCAGGCTTGAGGTTCTTTTTCGTGCCGTAAATGTATGACATGGAACCCACGGCTTTAGTTCCATGCTGAAAGAAGCCATACTTGGGCTTTTTACGCCTAAAAAGCCATCGATCCTATCTGGGTTTGAACCCGCGATCTTGGGTTTAGGGCGCAAGTATGGTTACCACTACACCACCAGAACCGACTTCACCACACGGAGGCGGTATACAGTTTTATTGCACGTATATGTATTAATGTATACATGCAGCGCTCCTAGAGAGTAGAATTTCTGTCAAGTGGAACATTTTAAAAATAACAAATGTTAAATATTTCGGAGAGACAACAAAATAAAGCAAATCAAAAATGGGTGCAATTATAGGTTTACTATAGTTTGGATTATCATTATGTTATCAACAGTTCTTCAGATTTTTGTAAATCCTGCCTGATACTCACATAAATTTCCTTCTACCTCTGACCATTCCTGTGATCTATGGGCCAAAAGGCCTTTATAAATTTTACCTAAAATTGTTAACAACAAATTCTTCTATAATGCCAGGAGTTATTCATATCACCTTTTCCTTTATACAATGATACCACCATACTTATTCTTCAATTTTCAGGTATTACCTTGCTCTTTTCAAACTTATTAAACGATTTTTTCAATATGCTACGACCATAACTCCTAAAATTCCTCCGGAATTCCATCTATACCAGCTGCCTTATTCTTTATCAAAAGTTTAATTTGGTATTCAATCTTACTATCTAAACACTAACTCTTTCTATTGTTTTATTAAGCATCAACACTTCCCTTTTAAAAGCCACTACACCAACCAAGCCTTCAAAATATTTTTTTTTTCCATTTAGTTGGTGTAATTTCGTTTTCTTTTCTATTTTCCTTAACAACACTCTTCATAACAGTCCATATTTCTTTATTATTTTTATCTCTTATTCCTCTTTTTATCTTATCGTTCATTTTTATTGCCAATCTTCCCTCTTCCTCATTTGTTTAACAAAAAATACTCCCTATCCCCTACCATACTCTGTTCTTCTCCATCTAAATCAGTGTGTACACCTTTTGCCTATTTTTTGTTTCACTTCCATCTTCGCACCAGCTCTTTTCACAATCAATTCACGGGTGGCCTAGGTCGTTAAGGCGCGGACTCGTGAGCGGGAGGTCTGGGGTTCGAATCCCACCATGACTGTCTTCCCTGACTGGTTTTCTTTTCCCTAGGTTTTCCTCAGTTTTCATAAATGACAAATGCCTGGGACGATCCTAAACTTAAGCCTGGAAAACGTTCTTCCTTTTACAAAAATCCTTTCCCAATTTATCATTTCATTTCGTGTATCGTTAGTGTTTCCGCCTGTGATGCCTCAGTTGTTAAAAGATTAAAAAAAAAAGAAATTCCAA
The DNA here is from genome assembly GCA_030762175.1 of Metallyticus violacea. Taxonomy (NCBI): domain Eukaryota; kingdom Metazoa; phylum Arthropoda; class Insecta; order Mantodea; family Metallyticidae; genus Metallyticus; species Metallyticus violacea. The sequence goes on from CM060844.1 coordinate 55,932,559, forward strand.
CTCTTTCACTGCCCCCTCTATATTTCCTATCCTCAAAGGTTGTAGATCTGCTCCGTGTTTTATCAACTGGTTATCCATTGAGCTTCATCCTTGTCAATAAACCTCACTTAGCTCATCACTCCACTTAAATCGATTTATAAACGTTAGCTCCTCTAACGTCTTATCACTTCTATTACTTCTCCTAGTTAGCAAAGGAAAATGACAACCACTAACCACTCCACCAATCACTCTCAAAATCATTCATCCCTTCACTACACAAGTTATCACTTTGACCATTTACGTTCATAAATGTAAATTCACCACTCAAATGGGTGTTCTTATAAGTACTTTACCCATATGACCCAAAATCACATAGCATATGAACTAAAAAGAAAAGTGAATAGAACTTACATTGCGAAATGGGCTAAATTTGAACTTTCGACCAGCACACAAACTGTAAAAACTAAAGAGTTGGTAAATATTTCTTAGTACAGAATGATGCTATCAATTAACCACAGACACTTAACTGAGTTGAGAACATGTAATCGACGTCCCCAAACACGTTCGCGTACATATGCAAATGGAAGACAAATGCTGATGCCTGTTATTTCGCTCGCGTGAGTTGTTCTGGAGGAATAAACTGCACCGCGTGGTTATTTTTTGCTTCATAAAACCGGCACGCTACAATACGCATACCAACCTTTGCGTGGAAGTTAAGCGACTGAAATAATCAAAGGCTTCAGCAAGCTGTTCTCTCCAACTCACGCAGGTCCGAGTGGATTATTTTTCATGTAAGCATCTACATACCTTTAGTTCATCTGATATTCAGTTTATGGACAGGTTAATACACCAGGTGTATTACTGTTACTGAGTAGATTAGAAGAGATCCAAAACACCCCTTTATTTTTACCATTGTTTTATGTTTTTTATGTTATTTAACGCCCGGTTTTACTACTGAGGCACCACAGGCGGTGGACATTGATGATACATGAAATGAAATGATAAATTCGGAAAAGATTTTTGTAAGGAAGGAAACGTTCCAGGCCTACGTTTAGGGTACCTTCCCGACATTGCCATTTATGAGGACTGAGAAAAACCTGGAAAAAATTTCAGTCAGGGAGGATTCGAACCCAGACCTCCTGCTCACAAGTCCGCGCCCTAACGACCTCCCCGTGGCGATTTTATGTTTATTCATACAGCTGTAATGAGTGATTTTGTTACACAGTTTCGAGGAAAATATCAATTATAAATATGAACAATTTTCTTGTTTCATTTGGGAGCTAGACACTCTGTTGTGTTTTTTGAATAGTGTTTAACACACGTTTTTGCTACTGAGGCACCAAAGGCAATGGACACTGGTAGTATATGAGATGAAATGATAAACTGGGAAAGGATTTTTTTTAAAAGGAAGGAGGCGTTCCAGGTTTAAGTTTAGGGTACCTCCATGGCATTTACTACTTATGAAGACTGAGGGAAACCTGAAAAAAATCTCAGTCAGGAAGTAGGGTCCTGGTGGGATTCGAAACCCAGACCTTCGGCTCGTGAATTCGCACCTTAAAGACTTGGATATTTTGTTGTGTATTTATAAGTAACATTGCAAAATAACAATACAAAACATCATTATATAATTAATTTCATTATCAAAAGCCCAGTACTCAGTATAAATGTCCTCCACTAGCATCAGATCTTGGATAATGCTTAAAAAGTGTGCGGGTGTGCCATCTTGCTGCTACCATATCATACAGCAAGTCCTATAGCAACTCGAATTTTACAATAAGATTATAGTAAAAATAGCCATTTGAAAGATTCAGCAGTAATCATCCTATTTAAGTGGACATGCAGATTCCAACCAATACTTTACGGCAAATCCATGACGTGAAGTGCGAATCTCTGTTAAGTATATCATTCTTTGTACAGCACGATTCATCAGAAAATAATACAACACTTTTCTTTGTTACACCTATACAAAAACCAGTGACAAAACTGCACCCTGGGACCATAATAACCGGGGCATCTTTTGACTATGAAATTGTAATATACTTGTATGTGACACTCTACACTGATTCGCCATCAGTCACGTGCTCACACGCGGCTGCTCATTCACACGAACCAGCAAGACTTTTAAATCATGAGTCCTGTTTAAGTTCTCAGAAGTATCGTCGCTGAGCCCCTGTTTCCAGCAATCGTTGATGAAGTTTTATATGCATGGTATGGCAATGAATATGGATAAAGTCTTGCAGCCCATCTTCCATTTTCATTTGCTTTTCCACATGTGCAAATCATGTAAAGTAAGTTCATTTAATGTGTATTTTTCACAACACTAAATTTCGCCATGGTCTACATTCAAACAAATTGATTTATTTTACTAAGTTATTTCTGCAATGTTACTTAGACCAATAAGAACAGTGTTAAGCTTCCGAACGGAGCGTTTCCGGAAAGGCGATGCTGTGGAAAAGCTACCATATTGCTTAACTTGAACGTTTATAACAAATCGCAGATAATGCTGTATATTTATGCAGAAACGACTAATACGAAATTACAAACGTTTTAATTAAGGTTTTTAAAACTTACATTTTTCCTTATTGTGCCTTTCCATTAATCCCTTAACAACTATTTCTCCAGCTTATTTCGAAATATAAATAATAAAATTATTTTCTTTGTCTGTTATATTATAGACCTGTGTAATTGTTGTTTTCCTAATTTTCGTTCATTTTTTCTTTCTTCTTCTGCAATTGTGACTTTACTTTTTCAGACTGAATTTAGATCTTTGTATTCTTTGTACAGAACGCATTCAATTATAGGTCTCCTACCTCCCTTCAATGAATATTCAAGACAAAATGTGAAACCCGCATTAATTTTCCACTCCCCATATAACATCCTGCATTTGTTTACCCCGATTTTGGAATGTTTCTGCAGATATATTTATGGATTGCAAAATAGTTCATCACCATTCATACCTTCATGATACCAAAAATGACTCGACATCAGGCTAGGAATGTAGGAAACACAATCAGTTTAACAAGCTGTCTTCACCAATGAATTTTGTTGTCAGCTTAAAGGAAACTTCGTGTAAAAGTGGATATTGCAGTAAGTAAAAAATTAAGAAAAGAACACGAATTTTCATGATTTAATATTATAATTAATTAATTTAATTGAAACTTCACACCTCATTAGAGAAGTTATAATTTTTAACCAAGCAGGGTGTTTCTAACGGTAACTGCGGCATTCACATTTGAGAGATCCCAGTTCTATTCCCGTTTATCAGCCTATCCTGACTTTGGGTTTTCTCGTGGTATTCTCTGCTCACTTAGGCGAATTCTGAGATGGATTCTGGCATTCCACGAATATTCTACTCTCCGTTGGTTCTCTTACAGGGTCGAAAGTGCCAGGATGAGGTGGGCTGGCGCGGTGTGACGGTGGTTTGCGCTTTGGAAAAGTTTCTGCTACGGTATCTGGAATGAAAACAGACTTTCCGAGAGGCTCGTAAAACTTGGGGAGGGACTCCACAGGCGTCGGGGGAAACATGTTAGGGATTCCATATGCATCCACGCCGTCATCGCCAATACATCCTGGTCTTCCGGTGTCTTACTCAAATCATCCCTTCCTCCTAGAGGTGTCCCCATCGGAGGACGTAGGCACAAAGGATTAGGCGTTAGCAAAATTCAGTATCCACTATTCAGCAAATAATTTAAATAGCTATAAAACATTTAAAATATTACATTTGGAGCTTTAAATATTTCAATCCTTGAAAATTTACCATATAATAATTAATCGTTGTTGGCAAATCAATGCTTGGGTACAAGCATATTACAAAATATCCCGATTTAACAACGAATAAAAAACTTTAATGCTGTAACTTCGATGTCTTGGCTTACAAATGCAGTTTCCTAGCTGATTTAAATTATAACAAAGCAGTAGAACCAGGATACTGATCATAAAATGTTTCAAAATACATTCTACCTAGCTCACTGGGTGACGAAGAAGGCCCCGAGTCTAACAATGTAGAATGAAGAGTCGAAACGGGTGTTATCCCTTTCTGTGTGTGGAAGAAACAACCTGATCTTGCCATTCAGCATGGCTACCACATCAGTATCGTGAACATTCCAACAACATGAACCAATGGCTAACAAGAACTACAAGGTTACCATGGCCAGGTGAGGAGGAAGAGTGAGATGCTAGAGTATGAGACAGTAACCAAAAGAATGCATGTATGAACAACACATATTTTTGTTTGCATAAAACTAACGTTGATCACTTTTTAAATTTTTGTTTATATCAACGTTATGAAAATATTAAGATCACATGTGCGAAATATAATTAGGAAAACTGAAATGATTCACACAAAACTATTCATGTGGCCTCGAATATCCGTTATTATATTTGGAATCTGAAGCTTAATATATTGAAACATGCGGGAGGAAAATGCAGAAACTTCGGTCAAACAACAAGCCAACGCCAAAATGGTATTAGGATATTTTGTACCATTTATAGATAGGACTCATCCTATAAAATGCTGGCACTGAGTTCCTTCCCACTTTGTATAGCGTCCACGTACATAATGGGAATGCAATGGACGAGTAATAGATTGGTTCATAATTTCTTTGGGTAGTGAATTAGATTCTAGAAATGCTCCGTTTATTTATTGCATAGATCTCTATTGTCCAAATCTGTTCGCTTCATCTCTGCATAGTTTTAGTTTGGGTAAGGGGATCGTCCACCTTATGTAGAGCAGGGCTCTCACAGCTCATTCCCATAAAGTCATAGCACTCCACTGTTTGGGAAATAGCCCGCTCTTTGTGCGAAGCTTTATACAAACACCCTAACCAGTTGCCAGCATTAAAGGAAGCCCAAGGCGCTGTCGCTGCCAGTGAGGTCTTTGGGACCAATCGCTCAGTGTTCACCACTAGGAATCCACAAGCGAACTCAACCAATTCGTTAGCGCTATACGCTTTTATTAAACCACCGTGCAACCGTAGAGTTAACAAAGGACCTATGCCAAGGGCTACAATGCCAGTGCGAACTGGTGTTCTGTAACAGGAAGTAAGTAGGGTTCGCAACTGCTGGTCCAGCTAATGATCCTACCCATATAAACGGGGAAAATGAACATGTTGGTCGTTCGTCCGATAGACCCCTTCCACCCCACACTAACTGGTGCAGCGGTCGTGTAGGGATGAGAACTATATAATCCTACAATGCACTATACAGCCATTTTCACAACCTCAACACCTTGGAAACATCCATTGACCCGTAGGTAAAACCGCAATACAGGTAGAAATTGCACTAGTCCCTGCCTGGACATGGTTAACCTCATCTGCTTGGGGAGTATCCGACTCAGCTTCGAAAATCATTAAGTCCATTTTAAACAATAAGATAGAAAATTACGGGTTTTAGTTTTACTTGCATGAACTTGTTAATTAGCTGAAATTACTCTTGCATTATCAAGTGCAAGTGTAAAAAGCCTTGAATCTCAGAGGAATGAAGAGACCAAGAATCCACACAGTGCAGAACAAGCTACTGCATCTTCTTCGTTCATCTCTGCTATCCCATTAATGTATACGTCACAGAATGCAAAATGAAACAGCGCTACAACCAACGTTTGTGCAGATTTAATGCCTACGAGAGAAAGTGTTGGGCAGATAGTGGAGTATGTTAATGAATGTTCCTATTCCCACAATCATCACTGGTAAAAATGATAGGTTAGGTTAAGTTGGAGAAACACACTAAGCTTTGTACAGCTACAACCTCATTCTCCAGGCATGCAAATTTGATACTCTAGACTTGCCAAAGTATTTTATAACAAAGCTAACAATTGTCTCAAGCCAAAATTAGATTAAACTTTTCTCATCTTCTTGTTTTATATAATATAATATAAATAAAGTAACACTATTAGCAATGTAACAAATTAACAGTAATAATAGAATATTTAAAAGGATAAAACACTAACATAAAGTCACAGACACACACACACACACACACACACACACACACAAAGGTGCGTCCATAAGTTTCAGGCTTCGCCGATAAGGGTTATCTTCATCACAAAAGCCTTATCTGGTGTCATACCTTATCTGTTAAGTAAATAATTGCAGCTGTAACTTCCGCTCTGCTGTGTTCATTTCAGATATAGTTGCATAAAGAAGGCTATGTGTAGAAAATTGTGACATGTTCAAAATGGAGTATTGAGCTGATATTAAGTTCTTCACAAACTTTTTCAAATGGGTCGAGAAAGCATTGGAGACGAAGAGCGTGTAAGTCGGCCCATAGAGGTGCTCACTCCTGAAAACATCGCTCTTTTGAAAGGAGAAATAATGGAAGACCGGCGGCTGAAAGTTACAGATATAGCAGCAAGGTTGGGCCTTTCTAAAACAACAGTCCTATTATTCATGAACATTTACATATAAATAAGGCTAGTACAAGATGCCTAGACTTTTTTCCTCAGTCCAAAAGCAGCAACGAGTAATCTGTTCGGAATTTTTGCTCTGCCGTGGTAACGACAGAGAAGTTCTGCAAAACGTTGTTGCAGGAGATGAAACTATGGTCCTCTACTATGACCTCTTGTCCAAAAGAGAATAAATGGAGTGGCGTAAACCTGGCGAAGGACCGCCTCTAAAGGCCAAGGTCACTCAATCAACCAAGAAGATCCTGGACATAATCTTTAGGGATTGTGAAGGAATACTCTTCATTGACTGCAAGCAGAGGAACACCACAGTAAATGGGGAGTACTATGCTGGCCTGATGCACAGACTACTTGCTTCCATCAAAGAGAAAAGGCGAGGAAAGCTGAGTGGTGGAATGCGCCTTCTTCACGACAACGCGCCTGTGCACACAGCTTTTGTTGCAAAGGAAGCTGTGAAGATTTGGGAGGGGGGATTTAAATGTTAATTCAAAGATATGATAAGTTATTTGCAATAAAGAGTAACTATATTGAAAAATGAAATGTAGTTTAGGCCTTTATCATACTTAGAAAACGATTAGGCCCCCGAAACTTATGGACCTATCCTCGTATATCACACCCTCAAAAAATAATAACCAATTAATGATATTTTCGTATGCTTTTAGTGGATGCAATAGATATGTTATTTATTTCTAATTAAGTTGGAACAAATCCTATACAAAACTGCATTATTACTACAGATTTTAGAGCAAAACCGAACATGCCATAGATAACTTCAGAAATATAACAGCATAGACCTACGAATTCCAAGGGTATCCTGCAGGATGAAACTTTGTTACCAGAATTTTCTCCAAGTAAGAGCCACGCAAAGGAGCGGTAGGGATATACAAATCATAAATAAGCAGGAAAATTTGACCCAGTTCTTGACTTAAGAATTCTTAGCAGACTTTAAGATTAGATATGTGTTGTAGCTTTCATTGTTCAAAGGACATTAGATTCAAGGCCAACGTAACAGTTCAGTAAACCCTGCCAACCCGCCGCCGATCTGTCATCAGATGATTTAAAACTAGATTTTTTTTTTGTTTTCTACAGTTACTGTAAAAAGAAATCTTGGCTATATTTGCAATTTGGAGTCGAATATATCGAACATGTACAAGAATGACTTTAGCAGTGAACAAACTGACGATTGATTCTGGCATTTACGATATTTCCAGTCAGAATGTCGATCAATAGCTCCTCTGGCTAATTTTAATATAAATGAACCACATGCAGATCAGTTACACCATATAGCCACTATACATTGCTATTAATACTTCATTTCCTCGGGCATTAAATGCTTCTATCAAAGGCGCTTAGCCCCCCTTACAGTCCCCACCTAATGGCAAGACAAAGGCAATATACACATCACAGAGAGAAGAAAGGATAAGCACCCTTATATTTGTGGGGTTAAAGAGCCCATGTAGTGGGAAAGGCCAGCTATGTTATCTCGCCGCAAGGAGGCCAACTGTCACCACGGCGGGAAGGGGACGAATCTGCCATACCCTCCACTCATGTGTCTTACACATCCACCTACCGGTAATTACCCCTCTTTAGGTCGCTCGACCCTACGGCCTCCCACTTTTATCTCCCTTGTGCTCTCTAAAGACTTTATCGTCCCGCTTGTCGGCGACCTACCCTCGCGTCGCGCGGATTTGTGTATTCCCTTGAGTTTCCCGAGAAAACTGCCATGATCCAAAGGAACTGCATTTTTCGTGTTTTACATTATGACTATTTTAGACGGTGAAGTAATTTTCTATTTATAGCAATAACATTCTACACTATTCTGTTCAATGTAGACTGTTACTATGAAGGTAAATCTTCTATATTTAACTTAAAATTCATACAAATGCTTCACAGAAACCTTCACTTTAAAAATAATAATATTCCAAAATACTGTTCAGAAGCCTGCCATTTATACGATGTTCCAAAATTAGGTATAGAAATGCAACATATTCCGAAATATAGTGTGAAGAAGTGCAGCTTAATTGGCTTTACAAATATATCAAATATTTTAAATACAGCACACACCAGTAGTGGAATTCTCAGCTCAGCTTTCTACTGCTTTGGGCTTATGTTCGCAAGCTTTGTTTCTATGAAATAACACACCTTGATGAATGCAAATTGTTCTTTCTTACTAGCAGTGTGTAGGGCATAAGTTGGAAATGAAGAATGAAATGAGAGAGGTTCATGGTTCCGTGCTTGTTAGACACGGTAGCTCAGTTGGTAGAGCATCAGCCCGGAAGGCTGAAGATCCGTGTTTCGAATCCCGGCCACTACTCGAATTTATCAAGTCTGATTTTTCATTTCCATTCCTTGATATATTTTATCTTAGTACAGTGTCAAACCCTAAAAATAGCTCAAATGTTTTGCCTGAAATTTAAATGAACCAGCCTTAATACTACCCTTCCCTGAACTTCAACTGTAATTACAGAAAGGCATTGAATAATCAGCTGTCAGACCTTTGACTTTTGTACTACTACTTGACTATGGTTACTGGCCCTATACTAGAACTTCACTATAAGTGGCGTCGGTCCTGGCGGTGTAGTGGCAACCATACTTGCCTCCTAAACCCAAGGTCGCGGGTTCGGACCCGGCCAGGACCGATGGATATTTTCGGGCGTAAAAATCCTACGTATGGCTTCCTTCGGAAGGGAAGTAAAGCCGTGGATCCCGTGTCGTACATTTACGGCACGAAAAATAAACCTCAAGCCTGAAAGAAGAGATCTCTGAGCAAAATTTGTAAGCCGTTTCCCGCCCTGAATTGAATGGGAAGCTTATGACCTGAGATGTTAAAGAGCGTCCGTAAATAAACCAAATCAAAAAAACTGTAACAGGCAGCTTAATGTTTATTCATAATGGGCTCTGTTAAAGATTATGCCTTCAGTATCTTCCTCTTAGACCTTTAAGCTTTGAGCTTATTATTTTTTAAGATTCCATACATCTTCTTTACTACAATACTGATCGTTTCTGCAGAGCTTAAATTATTAACTCATTCAAAAATACTTAGTTCTGAGTTATTAACACAGCATGGTGCTATAATTCAATTCAATGGGGAAGTTCGTTATTGCCGAATGGCCGTTTTTCTCAAATATAAACTGGTCATAAAGAATGCATTGAATGGATTTGCCCTCATTACATTTGAACTCTCTTTCCAAAATGTTGAAGGCACTTGTTCGTACCAGCACCAGCGTCTTCAGAAGCTGTCAACCGCATATGATAATGGTTTACGTTGAGAGTGTAAGGAATGACGAAAAAGTATATATACCTAATTCATTAACAGAATATTGCCATATTTCTTAGATACAGTTGTATTCTATTGGGTGTTTAGTTACCTAACATTTTATGTGTAGTTCTATTTCTTCTAATTTTGTAATTTGAATTCTGAATGTAATGTAAGTTTGAAATGTTTAAATGTGCTAAATTTGGTGCTGTATAGTATTTGACATATTGTTGAAAATATGCGCAATATTTATCGATTACCAAGAATTAAAAACATAGATGTTAATACTAAACATTATACGGAATTATATACTTGCATCTATCATACTGTCTACGGAGTATTTTGGCATGCGTTGAACGGTTTTCAGATTATTTAGTATACTCTTGTAAGTATTAATATTGCTGATTTCTAAGAAATCTGAACATTGATATTCTTTTCTAAACAGTCTTGACCGATTCATTATATGATTTTAATTTGCTATTCAACTAAATGTTATTCCTTTACAGCAATAACACTGTCCACCATTTCCCCTTAAAAAGTACCAGACCGTTAACAAATGACAATCCATTATGACAATCCTACAACAATGGATAGTTTAGAACACACTTTATTCTTGATCATAAAAGCGACGAGAAAGAAAAAGAGGAAGAGGTAATCATTCAGTTGTAGTTCAAGAGTTGGTGGCTGGCGATGAATTGTTGGAGGTTACTGAAACTGACATAGTGGGAGTTAGTGCTGCTGAGCAACAGGGGGAAGTTTCCAATCTCCCAGAAACTTTGAGTGACTGAGGACGCTGCAACACTAGAAGTTGCCCTGCGGTATGTGGAACAACAGGATGAACAACCACTACAAATCTTCTACTCATGAAATGTTGGCAAGACATTGCAGGCATAAAACGGAGACGGAGTTATAATGCGGTGCTATGTTTTGTACATTGAATATATTGCTTTGAAATAAACACAGTATACTGCAATTATAGAAAAATATGTCAAATTAAAAGTATGGGTTTCCGTTCCTATAAACCAAGTTTCCCAGCGTGTCTTTCCCGTCCCCCCACTGATGTCTGGACAAGAGTTGAAATAAGAAGTATGCTAGAAACAACCTCCCCCCCCCCCCGGATAAAAACACTTTGAGCAAAGCATAGTTAACATACCAACTGAGCTAAAAATTATTTCGCTCAAAATTATTTACCCAATAAACTTAAAGGTTTCAAAAAGTTAACTAACTAATTAGCACATATTAAAAACCTTTTTAAAACATCAAATTAATTACCTAGCTGAACATTATACAAAGTATTCATTTAGAGAATTTTAAAATGGTTATAGTGTTAACCAGCTCTGACAATAATTTGAAAAGTTGTATACTGTATCACACACAAGTTTCTATCAGGAACTTAAACAGCATCAACTATTTACAATACCATAATTAAAACACTTACAACCAATAATAATAATAATAATAATAATAATAATAATAATAATATAAATGGCCACTGGATCCGACAAACGGAGAAGCTGCGGTCATATAAATTTTTAATAATGAACAAAACGTGTGCTACCCAATGAAACAAGAGCCCTCTGTGCCAGCGGGAAAACTCAAGGAGAGAAGCGACCACGCTAGAAACGATTACATCACAACCTTTCTCGAAAAATGCCTTGCCTATCCCAACCAACAGGAACAAAAACATCTAACAAAGACTTCCAGCGTGGACACAAACATAATGGGAAGCGGTTGAAATTAGGTAATAGGTGAATACAATATGTGCAACTTTATTATTTACACCGTTGTAAGTAGTAAACGGCGCAGAAAAAAGGTTATTGAATTTATCACCTTAAAAAGTGGTGTTTTTTATCCCTTAGGCAAGGCTTCAGGATCTGATAATGGCGATATTATTGCGTTATCTAGAACTTGCAAGTGCTATGCTACATATTTACAGTAAGAAGCATTTAGACTTAATTTTACGGTTTCCGAGTTGAAATCTTTAAACTTTAAAGAGGCATTTCAAATGATTACTTAAAATTATCTGAAGTTATGCGGAAATTAGCTTCTTTAGAGTATTTGGAATAGCATGGTTCTTGATGTCATTTACATTTTCTGTTAAGAAAATTTATCCTTTTGCACCCATATCAAAATTAACTGAAAAGGTCAAGTAAAAGTGCGTATTTCGCAACACTTACTAAGTACAATTAATAGATTAGGTTAGTTTGTATAATTTTTTTTTCAACGAGGTTCCTTCGGGTCAAACAGGGAGAATGTTAAATATCACATAATATTAACAGTTTATTATTTATAGGTTCACCGTTTTCCACCTCGTTTCAGTTTGTCTCTGAAAACTTATACCGGCTTAGTGACTGTAAAAATTATTCGAATTAATAGCAATGGTCATCCTTTTAAAATAATGTTACATTTATTTCCAGTAATATAATGGGAGCTATAGAATTTTCTTTTAATTTATGGACGCTCTTTAACATCTCAGGTCATCAGCGTTCCATTCAATTCAGGGCATGAAACGACCGATAAATTTTGCTCAGAGTCCTGTTCTTTCAGGCTTCAGGTGCTTTTACATACTGTATATCTATGACATGGGGCTCATGGCTTTACTTCCCTGTCGACTTTACGTCCGAAAAAATCCATCGATCCTGGCCGGGACTGAATCCACGGTCTTGGGTTTAGGAAGGAAGTATGTTATCACTACACCACTAGCACCGACTTTGGGGGGGGGGGGGAATATAGAGTTGGAGTATTATTTATCTAGAATATTTAGAGAATAAAACGATAAATTTTAAAAACATATTCATAAAATGCGCATACAGCTATGAATTTCTAATTGGGCATTTTAATTTCCGCTAACAGTCGAACAAACGAACGTAGAAATTAATACTATTCATGGATATACTGTTTTCCCCCCTTAATCGTCGGTCCTGGTGGTGTAGTGGTAACCATACTTGCCTTTTAAACCCAAGATCGCGGGTTCAAACCCGCTCAGGATCAATGGATTTTTTCGGGCGTAAAAATCCTAAGTATGGCTTCCTTCGGAAGGGAAGTAAAGCCATGGGTCCCGTGTCGTACATTTACGGCACGAAGAAGAACCTCAAGCCTGAAAGAAAAGGTCCTTGCGCAAAATTTGTCCACCGTTTCACGCCGTGAATAGAATGGGACGCTGATGACCTGAGCTGTTAAAGAGGTTCCGTAAATAAATCAAATAAATCAATCAAAACCCCCCTTAATCTCTTTGGTAACAAATTGAAGTTACATACAACACTGATTAAATACACATTTATTAAAAACAGACTTTTGAAAATCAAATGACATTGGTTTAAACGGTTTCATGCGATATTTCTATTTTGCTTATTATTTTTTGGCTTGGAAGTTTAAGGTCAATTTGTACATCTGGTGTCTAGCCAAAACGTTTTCATTTGCCTGCCTTGTTGATTATTGCTTTCTAGTGCAGACCAATGTTTACGCCAAAAAAGCTATAAAGCATTGTTCTGATGAATTTGCATAATACGATTGCATGTAGGTGCGATAAAATGTAAGTAATAAAACGGAAAGGACAAAATTGTGACGATAGCAGATAGCTATGATTGGCTGGGATTCCTGGTAGGTATTCTTTATACTGGATTGGTCACTGAATCATGGGGTAAATAGTCTGTGTAATATCTATTACCGATGAAGTTACATTTAACAATGCAACAACGATCTTAGAGAGTGAAACCGTTCCTTCTGCCCGCGTCTACATGTAACTATTCTTTGGAATAGTTACACGGCAAGGCGTATTACTGCTGGGGCGTCTGGCGCGCTGTGCCAAGCATGTCAACGACCGCTGCTGCATTTTGCTTAAGGTTGAAATGTATTGCTTAAATACCATCCCGCAACTTGCAGAAAAATTATACAACAGGGTAACATACGGGTGTGTTCATTGTACTGATTACGTAATTTTATGGCTTAGACGCGATTTGATATGCTTGCAATATTGATATTCATGCCACGCTCTGGGAGAAACAAAACATCTATGCAATCCTAGCATTAAAACCGCTGCTTATGACGGTATAAAAGGAGTACAAATAGACTAATTCTGACAATAGTTCCAAAAAGGTTACCTAGTAACGAGTATTTCATGAAGTTATCACCGCCTTCACAACACAATACAAACATAACTGTCAGAAAAAGCTAAAATCATCGCCCTAACAAACGCACTCACATTCCAAAGTGAGAATCATTTTATTAAACAAATGTTCTGAAATTACAACAACAATATAAACTATTAATCATCATAAATTAACTTTTATTAACTTAGAAACATTGAAAAAGCAATTAATTAATCATATTACAATTTATTTAATTTCAAAATGTAATCTTGAACCGTTATTAATCTCTATTATACTAACAGAAAACTTCCCTAGCCTTATTTACTACATTGCTTTTACTTTCATGCTTGGTATATATTAAAAGTACAACCAGTTACATTAGAAAATATTATTCCTGAGCCACTACTGATAGCTCCAAAAACGTAGCAACCTCCATAGGAAACTTTCCAAGACTATGAGTACCACAGGTTGACAACTACACTACACCTCCAATATACAAAAAGAGATTTTTACATTTCACAGTTTCTGGATCTAAAGCAATATCTTTCTCAAATAGTATCACACAATGCACAGGACCACCATCAGGTACAATAGTAAATGTAAAAGGTTTGTCATTTTTCGTATCTCAAATATGAATCACCAAAATACGGCCATCAACCTCAATATAATTAACACACAAATCGTGTAGTTCATGCCACCTGCAAGCCCCAAAAATTCCAAAAAAAGACAAAACTACCTTCATTAGTAAATACATATTATCAGGTGCTAAATCGATCAATTTCAAATCTAGAGAGCACATTTTATTTTTTCGTTTTATATAACACTGAGTGCTTCTTCAAGAAATCAAAAAACGTTGCCAAAAGATAAAACGTCGATATACTCTTTCACTTTATGATACATTTAACTTTCGAATACACATACCAGAGCGCCGAAGGCCTACAAATCTTCGACAGGAAAAGTAAACAATTCTAAGGATCAAATTTCCATATTAATTGTTATTATTATTATTATTATTATTATTATTATTATTATTATTATTTACCAGCTTTACAATATATGTCAACAAGAATTTTTCATTGATATTTTTCTTTTCTCCATGTACAGGGCTTATCACATTCCTTTTCGTATATATTTCTCGACTTTTGAGGAATTAACAAATCCTCAGTTACCTCAGCTTCTTTTATAATTTCTTCTGGAACGATATCCACATTTTCAATATCAAACATTGCGGAATTAGCATCCATTTCCATTTGAATTCTTCAAAACAAAATAATATTGTCATAGAAACGAGTACTAAGAAACCATGCAATATAATACATATATCTACTTCGTCATAACATTACGTATTGTAATTTTTTTAATATTTTTTAAAAATATTCAATGCTAAAATATCATAAAACGATGTATATAATATTCGTTCCGAACACTAGTGAAAATTAGCGTGTGAGCGGAAATAAACGCCCTAAACATTCACTCCTGTCACAATTGCCCAGTTTATACACTAGTTACATAAATAACTGTTGTTGAAACTTTGGGGAAGTGTTTATTTTTCTACTGCTATGAACTAATAATAATAATAATAATAATAATAATAATAATAATAATAATAATAATAATAATAATTGAAGTTTATAAGTTAAATCACTGTTATCTCGAGTTCTCGAAGGCTTTATGTCACAGTTTGGAAAACTTTATAACTTTTTTCTGTTCCCCTACTTTAATCTTTATTAGACAGTAACTAGTATCGCTAATATTTTCCTGCATACGGTGGAAATATATTAAGTCTTGTCTTCATTGCTTCAAAAGCGCTTATCTATCTCATAGCTGCCTTCCAACTGCTCTCCTTGGGACCTCATTCACTTATCTAAACGCCCGTTTCATTTTTTTTCCCCTCAAAGTTTGCAAAGTCTTCGTTTGTTATCGCCCTCAGCTGTTTGTCGCGTTCTCTTCAATCTTGCCACAGTTTGGGAAAAAAAAAAAAAAAAAAAAAAAAAAAAAAAACTCTTCTTTTCCAGCGATAAAAACCCAGTAGTCGCAATGAGTCAATTGAGCTCTAAGGGGGCTGTGGAATCTAGGTAATGTGATAGTTTGCCAAAAAGTTTGGCATGATAGGTGAAGAATAGACAAGTAAGAAATCCAAATAGCAAAAGAGTCTAACAATTTAGTCTATGGCGCGGGGTGACTCTGAGGGCAAAGCTTGAATCTCGCTTCGGGAGTCCTAGATCGGCCATCCTGACCTTGGGATTTTTCGTAGTTTCCCTGGTCACTTACGCGAAGGCTGGAATATATATGAGGATCATATTCAAAGTAGTGAGCAACACTTTTTAAAGGTCTTAATATTAATTTTTTTAGATAAACCAAGTACATTAACGTAATCTACAGACTTTCTCTCACTTTTCAACATAATCTCCATTTCTTTGCACATATTTTCACCATCCTTCCGCAAGTTTGAAATTACCATTACGATAGAACTCCGTTTCAGCTGCACGAAGACACTGACGCATTGCTTTCCGAATATTCTCCACCGTCTCGTAATGTTGGCCCGTGTCTGTTCCTTAACAGAACCAAAACGATGGTAATCGGAGGGTGCCAAGTCGGGACTATAGGGAGGATGTGGAAGTGCTTCCCACCCAAATGTTCTGATCTTCTCCTTGTGACACGGGCAGTGTGAGGACGCGCATTATCCTGTTGCAGGATGATCTTCTTTCCAGGGCGCTTATCGCGCAATGCACGACAGAGCTTCCAAAGTGTCTGGCAGCATTTATGTTTGGTTCAGGTTCAAGAAAAGCAACCCGAATGCAACCCCTGTTCATCCCAGAAGACGCTACCCATAACCTTCCCAGCAGATCGCACAGTCTTCGCTTTCTTCTTCGATGGCAAATCCATGTGGTGCCATTCCATACTCTGGCGTTTTGTTTTAGGCTCGTAATGATGAAACCAGCTTTCATCGCCTGTCACAATACTTGTCAAAAAAGTATCAACTTCATTTTGAAATCTCTGAAGACGGTTTGGGCGTATGGTTATTATATGAAGTTTTTGGTCTTCGGGCTATAAACGTGGGACCCAATGGGCACAAACCTTTTGATAACCTAATCCTTTTATCATTTCTTGCACTGCACTATGTCCTACTGCAAGTTTTGCAGCGATTTCATCCACGTGATACGCTTATCTTCTCTAATGAGCTCATCAACTCTTTCCTTGTTGCGTTCCGTCGAGGCAGTTCGCGGGCGACCTCTATGAGGCTCATCATAGATACACGTTTTCCCATCTTTAAATTTGTTTCATCCGTCTCCTAACACTGCTAGCACCATGCAGACATCTCATAAGCACGTTGAAGTTTGAGGCGAATTTCAGCAGCAGATTTTCGCCCTTTAACAAGGAATTCAATGACAATACGCTGACGAAACGAAACATTGATGTCCGCCATGGTTTTTTTTAATAGTGTTTAACGCCCCTTTTTACTACTAGGCCCCACAGGCGGTGAACACTGATGATATATGAGATGAAATTATAAATTGGGATAGGATATATTTTGAAGGAAATGTTCCAGGCCTAAGTTTAGGGTACCTCCCCGGCATTTGCCAGTTATGAGGACTGAGTAAAACTGGAAAAACCCCCAGTCAGGGAGGACGGTCTTGGCGGGATTCGAACCCCAGACCTCCCGCTCACGAGACCGCGCCTTAACGACCTCGGCCACCTGTGGCGGTGTCCGCCATGGTGATGTGGCTAAGTGGTAGAAGCTAATGACTTCATAATATGGCAACATGTGGTGTAAAGTCTGTAGATTAGATCCTGAAGTCTTTTTTGTTGCATTTTTGCAATTTGAATTTTAACACTGGGTTACTCACGACTTTCAGTATGACCCTCATACATTCCATGAACTTTCCTATCTCCCATTTCGTGATGTGGCAGATTCACAATATGCGTAGAAAGGCATTGTAGTGCTGAGACGGTTGGGAAGTTGAAATTGACAGTTATGAAGGAATACGTTAAGTCTGCGTAAGCACAACATGAACAAACGTGTTGTTTAACGGTATAAAGAGAGAGACAAATGTGGAAGTTCGACATGAGAGTCTCTGTCACTATCCCTCTCGGGAATCCATATTAGTTAACGTCCACCATGAAAGTGTTTACTAGTCATTATAAAGAAGATCGCGTTTTAAGTTAGGATTGTTTGGGTTTTTCTAGGTTAGTGTTGTGAGTTACGTTCCCAGTATCAGTTCGTTAAATAATGTATAGAATGGTATTTTAGTGGAATGGAAGGTACACACATAGGGAGATGACAATGTGGGGCAATGCATTGTAAGATTAAGTTGTTAAGAAAAGGAAATTACGGTTGGGAAAGATAATGCTTAGGTGAGGAAAATTGGGGTCCGCGCATGGACAAAACGAGAAGGAAGCGTCTGAAGAGAGAGGTTAGAGGCTGTGGTACCATCCGACCCGGGAACCCATCTTGGTTAACGTCCATTATGAATGTAAGTATTTTCAGTGAATACCTAAGACTGGTATTTCCTCAGTATGATCCAATTTTAAGTCAGGATGGGTGGGATTTATTTAGATTAGTATGATGAGTTATGTTTCCGGTCATGGCTTCAGTTCGTTAATTAAGGTACAGAATGGTATTTTAGGAGGGTGGAATATAGGGGGTCTTGGCCTAATATTTCATTCTGTTGGTTCGTCGAAGCTGGGGCTGGGGCGGTTTGATATGAATTGCACTTTGGGAAGATTTCTGCCCCGTCGCTGAAAAGGAATGGGGGGGGGGGGCTTCCATTGGCGCCGAGGTGTTTTTATCTGGAAAACGTTTTATGGACCTCATCTTCGCTTGCGCCGTCGCACCCATGGATTCTGATCGTTCTCACCTTATCCCTTCCTACTATAATTGAGGCTTAGGCTGAGCGAAGCTCAAAGTATTCTCCTCCGCCCCGATTTAGTCTCTTTACACACACAATAATACATTGTATGATCTTTCCTGACTTGTTAAACTACTGTCAAATATAAAGCTATTTTAATTTGACCGCAATGTCCCACTTTGAGCCGTAAACGCAACATAAGACAATGATACTCTGTAGAAAGAACCGTTTGTTTTGTCTCTAATTTGGTTTGCCATGCATGAACTGTGGAGGCAGAAGGTTCAGCACATAAAAAGATCTCTCTAGCAGACTTGGCTTGAATCAATTGCACACTGCAGCAACACGAAACATAATACTCCGCCAGCAGTCTCAACAGCATGTTTAGATATTCTGCACCAACCGCCGGATTCCAACTACATTTTTATTATTCTGTGCTGTTTGTTCGAGTTTATTATCCCATCGTAACAGGAGCACGAGCACGCCACTGCAGTGCAAAAGTCAGACAAGTCCCATCTTTCATATTCGGTACTTTAGATCTCTTTTTTTTTTTTATTATTAGCTTTTAGTGTCTCGTGTTATAAGCTTAACAGTACGTTTCTCGGTTTTAGGCAATGATTTATTTACTCTTTAACCACGTCATAAAATAGGTACTTTCTGTGAGGCAAATATCTATCAAACTGAAAGAGAACACATCACTGCTTCAGATTTCAGGTGAACATTTACAATGCAGTCAAAACAATAAATAAATTAACTAATTTTAACGCAACCTTGTTAGTTGTTACTAAACGATAAGCTTTGGTGAGCAGGATTCCTGAAAAAAGGAGTGTAAATGTAAAAAAGTAAGCCTTCAATGTTGCAAACAATGCCATTCTAAGCACTTATTTTAACATTAATAATAGTAGCTGAAAAGAGGACAGCAAATTTTCTCGATAATCCATAGTTTTATAAAAATAAAATTATATTATTTCGGAGAATGAACATATCGAAATAGTTATTAATATACCGAGAGTGTCAAAAATTTATACACACTTTCACAATAGATATCTATTTAATATATTTCAAAGTTGGACCGAAAAACAAGAGTAATGTGTAGTATGATGTTCTGTAAACAGATGTGACACACATTACGTTATGCTAGCGTTACTACAACAAAATTGAGTCAAGATTATCGTTTGAACAGCGGAGAGCAACTTGTTTTTCCAAGTGGTATTGGAAAACCGAGAATATTATTGAAGGTCAAAGACAATGGAGACACGTGTACCGCGTTCCCCGGATCTAACTTCGTTGGACTTCTATCTATGGGGAACTCTTAAGGATGTTGTATACCGTAGAAAATCAGCTACACTGACAGCACTTCGGGAAGAAATTGAAACAGCATGTACTGCAACCGCTGAGGACACTTTCGCACACGTTGCTAAATCAGTAGTTCAACGTACTCAGAAGTGTATCAATGCTGATGGTGGACATTTTGAGCAACTATTGTAACTGTAAAAGTCTAAGATGATTAGTGCTCATCATTTTCTGTTTGTGTGAATTCAGTTTTGTTATGTTAACACAATTTTTTTCTTTGCTTGAAGTGTGTATATACTCACAGAATGTATTATTTATAACGAGACACTTAACACCTTTAAAACTGTTATTAGTGTTGTCCTCAAGAAAAAAACATTTTACATGTGCGGAAATAGTGCGGATATAAGCATCGTCTTTACTCGCTTCAAAATACAACTGACTTGAAAATAAGGAGGTGGTAATGCAAAATCTGCTTTCATATACTAAAGACGTTGAAGTACGATATTGTTACAATAAGTTACTTGTGTTTAGGCAGTTTAGAGTACATGATATGCTTGGAGCTCATGCACTTGAGAGTCCGTTATTATAGGGGCTTTCGCCGTTCAGCGAGAGAGGTAGAACATCATACACCTGCGCACAATCTCCTTCTTTGCTGGGAAAGCATTAGTTACATGTTGGAGTGAGAGAAATACACGCATGACAAGTGAAAGTATCCGTATGTCATTTTTAGTTTATGTAATTAGTTATTAGACACCCAAAATTTCACTAGAATGCAGTTTAGTTTTGTTCTGCCACCTGCCCTAAGGCAGGTAGTAGAGAAACTGTGTCAACGAACGTAAGCTGAGTGCAGAGATATCGTGCGTTAGCTCTAGTAAAAAGTTCAGTTGTTTTTAAGCGGAGAGTATAAATTTTATATATTGTTGTCAGCTTATCTTCAGATATAAGAGCAAGGGAGACGCTTTTTTTATAATGGGACCGTCCGTTGGGCTTAGAAGCGCACCCAGTTTCTTGGCTCTTGCTACCTGTTATTTACATACACGTGTTTCTTGCTGTCACTTTAAAGCGTGTTGTTTGTGAAAATGTTAATTAAATGTTGTACTGACAGAGCATGCATAGGAGTGTCGTTCGATACCGATACCTCTCGATTATTAAGGGAATCGAGAAATGTCGAGAAATTAATTTCTAACAAAACTTTTAATTTGAACATTTGTTAACTATATGCTTTGTTTATTTTTGAAGAAACGAGTAATTATCACGTTCGGCTAAGCAAAATAATTTACAATTGAAAAACAAGGAGCCATTTATTTTCAGGCGATGGTGTTCATTTTAAAACAGTCGTCGACTAAAAGAGAAAAGCAAATTGTGATACTTATGAAACTATTAATAAAATTATGCGTGTCTATGTAATTTAAATTTAAAGTATTTAGTGTAATTAGTATATGATAAACCGAATATCGATTGAATCTATTATCATTTAATTGTAGGTCTAGGCTATCACCTGAAAAAACACAGCGATTCTCATGTCGAACTAGCTCAGAAATAATTATTTCATGAATTTTCAACAAAATTCAATATTTTGTTGCAATATCGATCCGCAGTCAGTTATTAGCGGACGCTGATATTCTAATAAAAGACCACAACATTAGTTTAACCTGTAGGGCTTTATATGTAGTACAAAGTTACAAAAGTTCCTAACCAATGATTTTAGAATAAATTTTACTCTAAAATTCTTAATTAGCACATATTGTTTCGTCTCGAAGAAAGGTTTCAATTATTCAAATAAATTTCAAATATTTTTAATTCCCAACAGACGACAGAGAGCATGCGGTTAAGCCCATCACCTCCAGCACTATCTGGCGGGGAAGTAAGGCATTTCTTTGGCGCGAATCTATGGAGTTCTTTAACGCAATCTGCGACACGGGACTCACGGAGAACTTGCGCTCCAGATTTTTCCGTCCTAAAAAAAATCTATCGATCCCGGCCGGATTTGAACCCGTGAACCTGGTGTACCGAGTAGATAATTTCATAGTGAAACATAAGAAAATGCTCTATTGACATTTAAATGCAATTTATAATTAAATTTGTTTAATAATCTAGAAATGACATTTACCTGCAATATGAATCTACTTTGCATACAATTCTCTCGCCATTTGTGTACTATAATTAAAACAACTTTAGATAAGTGTTACATAGGTCTCACAAAATGTCTGTGAGCCTATACCATAACCTAAAGTTGTATATCCTAGCCTGTATGCTCATCTATATGAATTAGTTAATAGTTTACATGAGGTCTATAACTCTTAAAAGGTCTTGTGTCGGTACTAGTGATAACCATTACTTGCCTCCTAGACCCAAAAAGGCGGGTTTGATATATTTTTTCGAGCCTAAAAATTCTAAATATGACTTCCTTCGTAAGGGAAGTAAAGCCGTGGGTCTCATATCATAGATTTACGGCATGTAAAAGAACCTCAAGTCTGAAAGAATTTTTTTAATAGTGTTTAACGCCCGTTTTTACTGCTGGGGCATCACAGACGGTGAACACTGATAATATATGAGATGAAATTATATATTGGGAAAGGATTTTTTAAAGGAAGGAAACGTTCTAGGTCTAAGTTTAGGGTGCCTCCCCGGCATTTGCCGGGAGGACTGAGGAAAACCTGGAAAAAACCCCAGTCAGGGAGGACGGTCCTGGTGGGATTCCAACTCCAGACCTCCCGCTCACGTGCCTTAACCTCGGCCACCTGAGGCGGTGTCTGAAAGAAGAGGTCTCTGAGCAAAATTTATCGGGCGTTTCACGTCCTGAATTGAATGGGACGCTGATGACCTGAGATATTAAAGAGCGTCTGTAAATAAACCAGATCAACAAATAAAAGGTCTAACAAGAGGGGTGGGGTTCTACTTCTGGTTAATACAAACTGCCAAAGAAGTCAAGCTTTTCCAAGTGTTTATATATATTTGCAACTAACATGCATAAACTATTCGCTTCTTTCGTCATTTAGATAACTACATAGCATGTAAAAAAGTTAATGAAATGGAACAGAGGAGAATAAAAATACAATAACGGAGAAACGCAATGGACAACAAGGCATATATATATCCAATATTGTCCAACCATTTTCCATATTTGGAGTAATACACTTGATATGATATGGCGTCTATTCAGAGGGAACTATACTGCCTTCTGCATGAACAGTATCTTGCAAGTAGAATTAGGTCAGATGCCGTGAGTTTGTATTGTGCGAGTCGCAGTCAAAAATGACCATGTTGGTCCATTTACATTTCATGTACAGCTCCTCCCTAGAGCCGGAAACTTCCATTTGAAAGAAGATTTCAACCTTGGACGAGGACAGCTTATAAAATTCTGAAATAGCATTTTGCAGACTCTGAGAAAGGAGAGTATAGTAAATTGGCTACATGGCGATACGCCAGGTCTAATGATTGGACACTTTCCATACCGAACACCTTTGCAGTGCAACAGACAAAAATGACATTACAGTACACTACTAAAGCCGTTCTTCTTTTGTCTAAATCTTACAGTGTTTACTAGCATCACAACTCATTAGTGGGCTGTATCCAGAACCGAACTCCAAATTCCTGGCGGGTACAGCACATCTATCAGCAGCATATGTGTTACAATTCACAGGGAATGCGTGGAACACAGTAGAGGGAAGATTAATGGGCGCAAATCGCTAAGAAATACGAACGGTATGTGGGGAGATTAGTTGCCCTTGCAAAACGACGTTAAAGCTATGCCAGGAAAGTGATTTGGGGACCTTACCTAGATAGAGCAGGATATAGTACCAAAAGCAAATTACGAAAGAGAATGGTAAAAACAATCTTTCAAGAAGGAGGTACATGGATTACAATAAACATAATTTATATGGAAAACTTTATACAATATGGATTATGAAGGTGGATTTTATAATAATTTATTTAAGCTTATTTAAAATTAATCAAAAACTCCCGAATATAACATTTTATTAATAAATATCATTCCAAGTAAAAAAAAAAAAAGTTTAAATTATGCTCCAAACAAAGAACTGAAATTGACAATGGTGTTCCTTTGTTTAACCCCTAAAATAAAATATTCTATGGAATCTTTTAGAATAGTCTTTAATATCATCTGCAATCTGCACAAACAGAGCTTCATATTTCTAGAAAAAGAAATAAAATTATTGATGTCATTAATGAATGACATCTCCTATTTTATTTAATTTGGAAATTCTGAGAGAGCTAAGGACACAATTTAACAACATTTATAGGATTTGGATATTATTGTGACGAAATAAGAATTTTTCGGGATCCGTTGTCATTCGATATTGAAATTGTGTCATTTGTGATACAATCTAACTAATATCTGACGAAGCTTCGTGGAACAAATTCAGGAAAGGGGGTTTAATTGAGTTCTACAAATGCCTTCCACATTTCTGCATCGTAAAATTATAGACTTTTCCCAAAATATGTTAAAATTTATAGATGTGAACAGATTTTTCTAAAACGAAGAACATCCGAAGTTGTTAACAACAACAACAACAACAACAACAACAATAATAATAATAATAATAATAATAATAATAATAATAATAATGAGACGAAGTATGAACCATAATTTAGTCATATTTTGATTCTATCAACCAACTTCATAGACATACCTGTTATATAAAGTACATATGCATTTCTTATTTCATTTCATTATTATAATTCCAACTTATTAAGTACTTTTATCCATACAGACCTCCGTTATACCTTAATTTTATGCAAGATTTCCTAAATATATATGCTATTATATGTTATTATTACTGTATTAGGACTTATTAATGTTCAGTTAATGTGATAAATATAGTTCAATATCAAGAACTTTTTTCACATCACTTACAAAGCTTAGGCATGGGTCCTGACGGATCATACAAACCATTTAATTTAATTTAACTACATTTAGCACCTAAAGATGTCAGAAAGATAGGTTATCATCCCATTGCTTTTAGTGTTATCTAATGTGATGCTAAGGTATTACTTGGACGTGAATGACTAGTAATTTTATCCATGGACCTGCTTTTCAGATATGGGTTTTTTTTTAACTTGTAAATCTATGACACAGGACCTATGGCTTTTTAAGTCCCTCACTTGAGCTCGAGATTTTTTACATACCGAAAATCAATTCGACGGATATGGCATATCGTCAAGAGCTAATTTTTTGTCCCCCACATAAGATTTGTTTTTGTGCATACGTCCCCATGAACTTTAAAATAAAAAAACAGTTATATAATTAATTTTCCTCTATTAAAACTTAGTATTCTTTTCCTAAAACTTGATATCGGAAATACTGAGCGTTTGTGTGTCAACTTTACTACATGTATCATATTTTGTTCTTGTTAACTAACATTTTATTTACATCAGGGACCACTGCGTTTGAAGTTCCTTAACACCTAAACTTTAGCCGGAGACGAAAGTTATATTCAAGCATCATTTACCAAAGGAAATTTAAGCCGAAACCTTTGCCTGGAGTATAACTTCCTAAATGTATTTCTTACATTCGCCAAAGAAAACCATTAATGTTATGCTTCTGAATGAAATTGTGTCTTCGTACAGTTGGAGTGGTGCCTATGAATTAAATATAATTTAATTATGGTTTTGCTTAGTATGAACCGCAATTATATTTGCCCGCTTTGTATTACGGCTCTGTAGAGAGCTGCTGAAAATTTAATTAACACAGGACGAAACTAAAAGCATAGTAAAATGAAAGGTCTGAATTACAAATGCTTTCCTAAAAGGGTAGCCTTTCTCCCTTCTCTTCGACACAAAACTTTATAATACCATACAATGTTTTGTAGTAATGTTAGCTGCGGTCTTTTGGGGAACGCACCAATTTTTACTTGCCGAATGCGGCGGATATAGCGGCCTTTAGCAAGTCTGGCTTCGTTGGCGAGAAACTTTGTTTTGCTACCGTGACAAATAACTGCCATTGTAAACTGGCCTACTCTTGGCAGAGAGCCCACTTTTAGAAAGCACAAGCTGATCGATCTGCAAGTTTTCTACTTTGAGGTTTAAAAGGGGTAGAGATTTATCGCTTTACCACAAAAGCATAGCTCGTTTAGCGTTCTCAAGTGCAGCCTAATGCAGTTATCTCTTGTCTTGCGTGAATTTTGCGTAAAAAGGTATCCAAAAAGGATTATGTTCAGTTCAGTGAGATTTTACTCCAGTTCCTGCGGATTGGGACGCGACAAAGGAACATCTCCTCTGTGAAAAAAACTTGCGCACCCTGCATATAATTTGGGTACGATCGCTCGTTGTAAAGTGTATCGTATCTTGGTTTGTCTGTCACGTACTAATGCATATACGGGTTGAGCATTTTGGTAGGCTACCGCCCCATGAAAATCCAGGCCAATCCGCGCTCAGACCGGCACAACATGCTTTTTTTTTTTTTTTTTTAGCTTAAATATTAAATTCTATTGCAGGCATCTCTTCTGCATGTAATACTTTCTTTTAATTGTGAAATTCTCTAATGGTTACAGTGCAAGTTTAACATATTCACAGTGCGCCGCCATTGTGGACGCGGTCACTGGACTGAGTCCCGATATCCACATGCCTGTAGATTTTGTAGTTGTGCCATTTTAAAAATTTATTTTTGACACTCTGATTTCAATTTTATACCCATAATGAGCACAAAAGTTTATTTAAGGGAATATCCTTAATTTTTTATATGGAACGTCAGAAACAGCCTGAGCTCACCCGTTTGGAATTTCACTTGACCATAGTTTTTGTTTATTTAGAGAAAACCAACTAAAGTGCTGAAAGACTACCAGACAAAATGCCGTTTTTTATTTAATAAACTGTATCATCATAATTTCCAACTGCATAATCCATATTCAAAATTAATTTTTTTAAAAACTTAAAATAATTATGCAATTAACAAAAAGGAAACAAAAACGTTTGAGATAGAAACCTATTTAATTTTTAAAGGAATGTGATAAGTTTAGAGACTTAGACCCATAGTTAAAATACAGAAACGCATAAATATTAAAGTAGAGCATGTTGATAACAAGAAGTCGACAAAGTTTACAAAACCTGAGTAGTATCTGGTTTTAAGGTAAGAAAATGAAAAGAGCCTCTAGGAAGGAGGAGAATTCACCGACTCTCGTACGCAAAGCGCCCACACGCGAGGTCAGATTTCATGGCCGCCGTCTGCAGAAAGCAGAGTCGAGGAACGCATAAAGAATGCGGAAATGTGGAATCTGGCATTTAAATGTCATTATTAAAGATTGTATTAAAACAGATGCCCAACATATTGACAGATTACATTAGATTCGGTGAGAGGCCTTTAGTTTCCTACTGAATCTGCGAGAGAAGAGGTAAAGGCAGGTGTATGAGGTGGCAGGATGCAGGTGGGAATCCTAACGTTCCCAGATGTCTTTACTTCAGTTGATCTGTTACCCTCCAATGAGTTTGAGCCTCTTGGAAAAGTCACGTTAGACGTCAAAAGTTATTTTTCCAATGCAAATTCCACCACTGCACGCTGCTCACCACCAACTCAAGTAGCCTGATTTTGTAACCCTGCAACGATGATGAGGGACAGGTTAAGTAACAGTGTTTAACACCTGTTTTTACTACTGAGGCATCACAGATGATGGACACTGCTGATACATGCGATGAAATGATATATTGGAAAAGGATTTCTTAAGGGAGGAAACGTTCCAGGCCTAAGTTTAGGGTACCTCCTCGGCATTTGCCATTTATGAGGACTGAGGAAAACCTGGAAAAAACCTCAGTCACGGAGGACGGTCCTGGTGGGATTCGAACCCCAGACCTCCTGCTCACGAGTCTGCGCCTTAACGACCTCGACCGTGGTGGTATGAGGGATAGGGAAAGTCATGTAACGTAAATATCAGTTCCTAAGTGAGCAAGGTTAGAATGACCATCCTTAAAGTATTTGAACCCTGGACCTTCCGAATGCGAGTCCAAGTTAACTCCTGAGCCCCCCGCTCAGATAACAGAATGAGTCCCAAGATGGTTACCAAATGAAGTAATGAAAATAGATTACAGACACATAACAGAAAGAAAATACAAAAACCAGAAGCTAATAGGAGAGAAGAAGAGGGGAAATAATAAAATAGAACTGGATAAGAGAAGAAACAGAACATTCCTCCATATGCAGGCCGGGAATTGATACCAATATCTTGTTAGGTTTTGCACGCTGGCTGGAAGTAAATGCTCAGTGATTCGCAAAAGGGACGTCACGATTGTCGCGTTTCGTAACGCTGCGAAAGTGAAGGACTTAAATATTCTATGGATGAATTCATAAGCTCACTTTGCTGGTCTTGATGCAACACACTGGCTCGGTTTTTTTTAATATAAATAAATCGTTCCGCTGGTAAACAAATGGACGGCTTTAGAAAGTTGGTCTCCGAGGTTTCTTTCACACTGGATGAAAAAGCCCTTGGAGAAATCGATTGCTGTTAGACAGTACTTGTTCTTTTTTGCTAGTAATGCTCGGTTTAAACCTTCGATCTAATGGCTACACTTTTGGAAATACTGTAGACAATGTATATATAGTAAAAGTGAGCAAATAAAGATTTATCTCCAATATTTAATTTATTTCTAATGTCGACAGCTGCAAGAATATTGAAAACATACCCGGGATCAGTGGTAGAGAGAGTTATCGTTAATACTGCAGTGTTCGAAAGACTAAGTCAATATAAGCAGAATTAAATAATAACAGCGCCGGGCACAGCAGAAGAACCCAAGAACGGCGAGCCAGTTGCCACAGCTGCAACGCGCTTGCCTCAGCGCTGCTGTTGAATTTTTCGGTCACTTGTATTGAGGAAGACATTATGCCTTAGCAGGTTTTCTTTTTATAAGATAGCATTCCTTTGTTCGAACGATTACAAAGCTACTGAAGTTAAACAATTTGGTCTGCGGCGAAAGCGCGATTTCCGGTAAGACTTGAATTGAGCTTGCTCCGTCGTGTTTATCAAGCCACCTGTTTCAGTGGCATTTTTGTAGGAAGTACGTTATACAAATAATAGTTATTTGGGATTGTGGGCAAAAGAAATCGTACATGTATTGCAGGACAGAATTTCTTGCTAAATATTCCGGAGTAATGTTTAGATTGTCGAATCCAAAATGCTTTCATTGGCAAGAAACGGAAATCCAAATCGGGTTTCAACAGAAGAGAAGCTTTTTTTTAATAGTGTTTACCGCCCGTTTTTACTACTGAGGTACCACAGGCGGTGGGCACTGATGATACATGAAATGATATATTGGGAAAGGATATAAATATATTTTTTTAAGGAAGGAAGCGTTCCAGGCCTAAGTTTAGGTACCTCCCCGGCATTTGCCAGTTATGAAGACTGAGGAAAACCAGCCAGGGAGGACGGTCCTAGCGGGATTCGAACCAGACCTCCCGCTCACGAGTTCGTGCCTTAAAGACCTCGGCGAGTGGAAGAGAAGCTTGACGAAGTAGGTTATCGATTAGGAACTTCTCGAAAGTATTTAACATTTTATTCCAGAAAACTGGTGTAGGTAACTATCGGCAGGGCGTATAAAGCTCTTCAGCTGTTGCACCTTTATCCTTACAAAATTATTGCTACCGCCACAGGTGGCCGAGATAATTAAGGCGCGTACTCGTGAGCGGGAGGTCTGGGGTTTGAATCCCGCCAGGACCGTGTTCTCTGACTGAGGTTTTTTCCAGGCTTTGCTCAGTCTTCATAATTGGCAAATGCTGGGGTGGTACCCTAAACTTAGGCCTGGAACGTTTCCTTCCTTAAAAATCCTTTCCCAATATATCATTTCATCTCATGTATCATCAGTGTCCACTGTCTGTGGCTCAGTAGTAAAAATGGGGGTTAAACACTACTCAAAAAAAAAAAGTAATTATTGCTGTGCTAAAATAAAACACCGCGAGGCCGTTTTTCAATGTTCGGGAGAATAAAATGCGGCCATTGTCTCAAAAACTTTTCAAAAGAATTCAGGCATATCTCATGACGGAAAGAAGGCATTCAGAGCATCTATTATGATAATGAGTACAAAAATAATTTCTATTTATTGTTAATAAATAATGACAGAAACAAAAACGCGCACTTTTAGTTCAGACAGCGCAATACAATTTACCTCGGCAGGTGGCAAAGTAGTTACGCAGTAACTTCCCGTCGGCAAAATCACTTTCCGATTGCGCAGCGGAATGAGGTCAGTATAATCATTTGGAAAAGATATTTTTGGATGATATTACAAACACGATTATAAAACCGCGCGTCCAAAGAAATGTGAAGAGGTTTATCAAGATGTTATGTATACTTATGGTTCTTTGATGTACGTGTTTTAAAGAAAATATTTAATACACTTGAAAATCTTTACAGAGAGATACTTATCTCATTTTTTTACTATAAAGGATGCTTCAGAGCAAGGGGCGATAAGAAAAGCGTTGAATATGTACTTCTAAATCGTGGAAAAGACAGTGAAGATTCCAGAATGTAGAAGTTTGGTTACTAACAAGTTTCGCAGAGAGTATTTTTAGGCGAGCTCTCATAAATTAAAAGGCGTCACAACGAACGCATGTTAATGAGGTTTAATGTTTCTTAGCGCCAACACAACTCGTCTCTGCAGATCGATACGAGTGGCAGTGTTGATACACACATAGGGTAGGCGCTATGGGAGACGCTCAAAGTGCGAGCGTGTGACGAGATAGGCACGTTCACACACAACCGCAAAGCCTTCCAACGGCAAACGCTGACGGTTGCTCGTGATCCAAATGCTCAAAAGTAACCTCGCCTCCCCACACATGTAGAGGCAGAACCAAATATAAAACGAGACCTCGGCAACGTTGCTTTCTTGGGGAAATGCGAATTCAGTTGCCTCGTGTTCAAACACCATAAATATTACTGCAGTGGCAAGGTGACAGGAGGGGATATTAATGCTCTGTTTGTTGTCAATACAATTTTGAAGTGATTTTGGTATTTTCTCAGTCAATGGATTCTGACGTCACTGTAAAACAAGCTTCAGAATTTAAAGATAATATTATACGCGTATCTGTGAATTAAAATGAGATGCAAGTTTCGTTCGTTCTCTAAGTGATCCATTCAGGAGATTCTAAATTACATTTACGAATTCTTTGATGCCTTTTAGGTTTTAGAGTATTCCATTCCTTCTCCTAGTAGTTTCAAAGTAAATTAAGCTTGCTTTCGGCTAATGCGTTTGTCATATATCAATA
This sequence comes from Metallyticus violacea, assembly GCA_030762175.1. Lineage (NCBI taxonomy): Eukaryota > Metazoa > Arthropoda > Insecta > Mantodea > Metallyticidae > Metallyticus > Metallyticus violacea. The sequence goes on from CM060844.1 coordinate 55,963,622, forward strand.
TACTTGCAAAAAAGAACCAATTATGCATGTATTGAAGCCCCGTTACTCCCCAAAGAGGGGATTAAACTGTTTTTTTTCTATTTCACTTTATGAATATAACTAGAAATATCCTTAAACATATGTTAAATCACGAACAAAGAAGTTTTCTTCAATGTTATAAATTATTTGATCTTGAGAATAATATTTAGTTTCATTTTTTCTGCACCAATTATAGAGATGCCTAAATTTTTCTTCTCGCACTGATCAATCATCAGGGAAAATGTACTACCGTTGTGATAAAACCAGGCCAGTCGTCTATCGTATGCTAGTTCTGCAATTTGCTGTTAGGTGAATAAGCAAAGAGCTCAATATAACTCTATTGTTTGTATTTTCGTGTCGTTACAGACTATTGTTGCGCCAGTGTTATTAATTTCATTGTGCAAATGCAGTGCATTTTACTGCAATGTATTGTATTGAAATGTTATCAACTAAAAAAGAGAATCAGAATAAAATATGACGAAACAACCCCCATAATGTAAAACACAACTTTTTCACATTGTAGTTCGCAGATCCCAGAGGGTCCACGAACCATTAGATTACTGTAGCAGCATTTATTCTTGAATATATAAACACAAATGATGAATAACACAAAAAATATATACCTATGTTTATATATTGAAGTAAAGTAAATTTCAATCTAATCGAAGGCGGCTGTTTGCTCCGGAGGGAGCTTTCAAATAGGTAAGCTAAAACGTGTACCAATCAAAACACTCATATGTACTGAAAAAGCTCGCAACAACCCACATTTTTCGGCAGCGAATTCAGAAAGGAAATCCCATATTTTTCCGGACTATCAAAGAAGACCGTGAAAGAATTGATGAATTTTGTAACAAACTAATCAGTGAAAGAGCGTTATTTGTCCTCGTATAATACAAAAACCGTTTGGGAAATTACAAATGGAACTGATAGTACTATTTTTGTTTTTTTAAGCCTGATATATCACGGCTTATAACTGCAACGTATTACCCCGTTTATTAAGAAATTCAAATTAACGGAATCATTGTGGCATCTATATGATTAGTATGTATGATTAGTAACTGTTAATATTAATTTTTATGCCTTCTGCATACTATTTAATATTATTTTTAGGATGACTTCCAGAACCCGGAAATTAGGCAAAATTACTTTTCTTTAAGAGTCAGATAGAAAGGAATATATTCCAGTGCATTTGGGATTTTAGTTTGTGTTTTTTTCCCCTGTTGCCTATTTTATGGTTTAAAATCTTTTATGACCGTTTTAGGCAGATATGGATTTTTATGCGATATTTACGCATTTTAAAAAGTACACCTAAAAGTTCAATATATCGAAATTAAAAAAAATATAAAAATTAAATGGCATGTTTATCTCACAAAAATATGAATCAAGAATGTTGTTATACTGTCATTTCTTTTAAAGCGGTTAAAATCTGTCTCCTCAATCGACTCATTCAAATTCTTTAATTAGCACAACCTTCATTAGTGAAAGGAACGCACGGTTACTTCGGGCATACGAATATCAGGAAATAGTGTGAGGGAAGCCTGTAGTTTTGAATAGTCCTGGCGAATGACGACGCATCGATCAGCGCGAGATAACTCTAGGAAATTTGTTGTGAGTGTAACTGCTCAGTTGCATAAATGTAACAAACAATTGCAGCGAGAGAACGATGACAGCTGTTGATTTGATTTATTTATGAACGCTCTTTAACATCTCAGGTCATCACTGCCCCATTCAATTCAAGGAGTGAAACGGCCGAGAGATTTTGCTCAGAGGCCTCTTCTCTCAGGATTGAGGTTCTTTATCGTGCCGTAAATGTACGACATGGGACCCACGGCTTTGCTTCCCTTCCGAAGGAAGCCATACTTGGGATTTTTACACCCGAAAAAATCCATCGATCCTGGCCGGGATTGAACCCGCGATCTTGGGTTTAGAAGGAAAGTATGGTTACCACTACACTACCAGGACCGACTAAGATGAGAGCGATATAACTGTGCAATAAACCGTCCCTACAGTGCTTTTTATTTTTTTAAATATTGTTTAACGCCCTTTTTACTACTGAGGCATCACAGGCGGTGGACACTGATGATGCATAAGATAAAATGGTACGTCGGGAAAGGATTTTTTTTTTTTAAAGGAAAGAAACGTTCCAGCCTATGTTTAGAGTATCTTCCAGGCATTTGCCAGTTATGAAGACTGAGAAAACCTCAGTAAGGAAGGACGGTCCTGGCGGGAATCGAACCTCAGACCTCTCGCTCACGAGTCCGCGTCTTAAGGATCTCGGCCACCATGGCGTTGCCCCATACAGTGTGTTCAATATGAAAGTAAGATATATTAATCCGATTCCCCTATAAAAGCATACACAGGAAATGAACTTCAGAAACCAATCACTATCTTTGATAATTTGAAAACTCTATCTTGTTGTTGATTGTAAGGAAGCTTAAGTACTTTAATTATGTGACAAGAAAATTATCATTAGCTCAAACAACTATTTTCATTCATAATGAGTAATATTATTTTCTGTTTTCACTTTAAATAAATGCATATTTTAATTACATTATGCTTATTCTCTGTATTTAAGTATCTTTAGTCTGCCTTTTTTAACCAAAATAAATAATGCCTGGATCTTCCGGGCTCTGATTATTGCTAATGTGTATAAGATGACATCAAAAGGCAAGTATTGAAAAATGTGCATTTATTTGTTTATATCAATTGCTAGTTGTAGCCACTTATGAACAATTTAACTGTGTGTGTGTGTGTGTGTGGGGCTAAACAACAGGATATCCATTTCTGCTTATATATATATATATATATATATATATATATATATAAAAGAAAATTAAATAAAGTAACACTATTAACAATGTGACAAATTAACAGTAATTATAATAGTAGAAAAAGATAAAACATTAAGAAAAAGTCACACTTGAGATCGCTATACTTCGAACTCGTGGAGTCTTTCTATGGCCAAGCAATTAGCTAAATATACAGGGCATGTTGACTCTCTTGCCATAGAAGGACTCAACGAGTTCGAAATATAGCGATCTCAAGTGTGACCTTATCTTAGTGGTTTATCCTTTTCTACTATTATAATTACTATTAATTTGTTACATTGTTAATAGTGTTACTTTATTTTTATTTTTATTTTATATTGTTTGCACCTCTGGTGTTGCTTTTAACTTTGCTTATTACGTTTAATTTGCTTTTGCGTGTTTTGATTTTGACTTCTTTTACTATTTATCTCCTATTCTTTTAATTTTATTTCTTACTTTCTCTGTGTTTTCTAATACTTTTTATTGTTTAATGCATCTTATACTATGACATCTATCCAAGGTAATGTTATGAAATTTTGGTTCAACAAATGTAAGTACCATTCTAAGCAATTAGCTAACTAACTAACTAACTAATATCCATTGACAAAACTATATAAGATTAGTTAAAAAGTTATGAAGTACACGCGAAAACAGTAACAACAAAAATGGCACACAATTCACATAATATTTCGAATATTATTCTTTTGTGTGGTATTCAAGAGGTAACCTGTATACTGTGAAGAAGGATACTTAGCTATACGAAATAGGTGTATAGTGTTCCTATTTTGTTGTTACTGTTTTTTACGTACACTTCACATATTTTTAATCAACTTTATATATACCTACTACTCTTAAGAATGTTTTTATATATATCCTTATTTACTATATATGTTTCTCATTTAAAGTAATATCTAAAATACCTCTTTAAGTACATATGGATTGTGAACTAGGTGTCATGTAGGTAAATAACACATAAAGAGACACAATGAAATAAAATAATCTTTTAAGCCTGTTAGTCCCTTCTTCAGTGAAGGAAGGCAGAACAAAGCAACTGAGAACGGGATATACTTGTATATAGCAACTGCAAGAAGTATGTAAGCAGAGCTATTTGGAGTAAACGCTAATTTCACAGAAATGTGCGAGTGTAAACAAACTGCTATAAAACAGGGTAGTATTCATTTTGAAATAAAATTAATATTGTAAACATGCTAATATTAACCAACATTGTGGGAGTGAAATGCAAGGGTAACATGTACTTCGTCTGGAGTGACAATATACAAAAGTGCCATGCAGAAGAGATTTTATAGTACAATGTTTGTTCGCTCTTATTGAAATGTGGGTTTAAGCAAACAATACAAAGTAAACTTGATTCTCATGCTTTATTCACTGGGCAAAGTCTTTAGTTAAAGTTTAAGTTACTCGTAGCCATTTGTCAGCTATCAACTGTTTTGTTTTCACGTTAAGTGTTTGAATTTATGAGTCATATAAACAAATTATTAAACAAGAGTAAGGACCCTTTCTCTAAATCTATATCATCTAGGACAAATAAAAATACGAGGTGGTATTCAAAATATTCCGGACTGGTGGTGCCATCTGGTCAAAAACTTACTTTGAGACTAATGACCGCCGTTACCCTCGAAGTAGTTCCCTTCCATAGGTATACACCGGTCCCAGCGATTCTGCCATATTCCAAGTGCATCTTGGAGGTCATGTTCTTTGAGAGGAGAGTGTTTAGCACAGACAGAGTTTCCTCTTGAATCGTCTCAATTTTGTCGATCCGACCTCCTTTAAACTTCATTTTCAGTTTGGAGAATAGAGAGATGTCGTAGAGTGCCAAATCAGGCGAGTACGGTGGATGGGGGACAACCATCATGTTGTTTTTTTGCCAAAAAGTTCCTAGTGAACAAGAAAGTGTGACAGGGCGCATTATCGTGATGCAACAGTCAGTTCCCTTGTCGCCAAAGTTCGGGGTGTCGTCGTCTCCGCACATTTTCACGGAGCCGTCGCAAAACGTCACAGCAGTACGTGGAATTCACTGTTTGATTTGGTGGGACGAATTCTTTGTGCACAACCCCCTTGGTATCAAAGAAAACGAGGAGCATGCTCTTTACTTTGCTCTTCACTTGTCTCGCTTTTTTTGGTCTTGGTAAGTTCGGGCTCTTCCACTGGGAGGATTGTTTTGCCTCAGGCCATAAGTATACATCCAGCTCTCGTCGCCGGTGATGACCTCGGACAAGAAGGTTGGGTCATCGGAATGGCCTGACGAAGCTCCGTGCAAACTTCAACACGCTGCGTCCTCTTATCAGCAGTCAGGATCCTTGGCACAAATTTTGCGGCGACACGATGCATGCCCAGTTCATTGGTTCAAATTCGTTGGCATATCCCATAACGAATTCGCACTTCATGAGCAAGGTCTTCAATGGTTCGACGTCGATCCTCAAGAAATGAGGTGTTGAACTTTGGCAACAATGTCAGACGTTGTGCAGCTGACGAGCCTATCGGTGTGAGCATCGTCTTCAATAGCTGTACGGCCGGCCCTGAACCGAGCATACCACTCAAACACACATGCTTTGTCCCCCAAATACTTGTTGACTCATTGCGAGGGTCTCCGTAGCATTTTACCGGAGATTTGCACAGAATTTGATGCACACTCTCTGTTCTAATTTTGGATCCATCGTAAAATAGCCACGCACTACACACAGAGTATCATGAAAAGTACTATAGAATCTCAATACATCTACCCAGCTGCATGAAACTTTAAACACACACTCATCAGATGTGCCAGTGTTGCCACCTAGCGGTACAAAACTCTACTGCAACTACTGTCGAGATGGCAGCACCAGTCCCAAATATTGTGGATACTACCTCGTATTTCATGTTTTAAAATACGAAGGAGGATGAAGCGGGAATCAGGAAAAATGTCACAACATATTCATTAAAATGAAAACATTTTTACATATTTAGCATTTAGCAAATATTGACATTTTATAGATTTAATGTACATTTAATTGACCGTGCTACCACTGTGATCTTTCCATCCATTAAAAACAAATTTATGGCTAAAAACAAACTTTTAAAAAGGAAATATGCGAGGGTAAATTAGAAGAAATAAACAAAAGAAGCGTAAGTGGATTTTTCCAGCCCAGACCTTCAACTACTTTGCCTCGCGTGAGAAATGCCTCTCTCAGTATCTTTTGTGCGATCTGGTGTCCGGCTCACTTTACAGTTGGCTCTAGCATTGTTCGTGTGCATACAGTGCAGTTTATTTGTGAATGCAATTTAAACTTGGCTCTTGTTGTAACAAGCGATGGGAAGATAGTATTCTGCACCTATTGTAACAAAGAGGTAGGTTTAAATTTCTGTATTAATATTAAATAAGAACATAAGTGTTAATATATATGAAAGAAGTGCACTACACGAAAGAAATTTACGAAGAAAAAAAATGTGCTCAAATGTTGCTCACGAATTCAAACCAGTCAACAGAACCACAGAATAAGTTTGTGGAGCATTTATGTGAAGCATTAATACGCATTCTCGAAGCTATTGCAACCACGTTGCTGTCTCTAAGATTTCCTATATAACACTGAAGCAATAGATTAAAACCAAACGATAAACTAGAATTTGTTACAATATTATTATTAATATTATTATTACTATTATTATAATAATCATTATAATTAGTACTATGGTTATTATTATTATTATTATTATTATTATTAATGGCGCCAATGATATCTACAAAGCTAAAGCAAAGCACACTATCAAAAGAAAAAATGAATGAATTGCTGAACAGTGATTTGAAAGATGGAAAATAGTAGTAAGTAACCCTCTTTGATATGATGTAGAATACGTAAGCTACAAATATGCTGCTATTACATCATATGATATGGGTCGAAGCTTTTTATAACATAAAACAATACTGTCTAACAGACGACAGTCCGTTTCCTGAAAATGTAGACAAATTGATGTTTGTATATTGCAACAAGGAGTTTTAAACAGACTCTACGGTGCTGTTTTGAAGCAAATAATAATTATTTTACGTAAATAATTCGTAATTAGCTTTTAATTTTTGCTTTAAATTTGTGAAAACCAAATAAACATTTTGCTACGGTGTTAAAACAGGTATAGCAATTGTTAAATCACTGTCTTTTCATTTGACATTTCACATCTGAGATCACAATTAAAGCCGAGAGAAGAAAAAGCACCATGTTCAATAATTTTGGCATATCTTGTCACAAGTAATACCACGAGAGGGTCTATAGTGAGTGAATTTATCTGGAAAGCTCAGACCCTCAAGTGATATTTATTAGGACTGTTTCACGAATAAAAAAGAATTTAAACATAATTCTTCTAAACTTGGATTATAAAATTGTAATAATTGTACATTTATACTTAACCTTTTCAAGCAATCTAGCAACAGAAGAATGCCGATTGTCAGTAATGACAATAGAAAAGAGCAAAATAGGAATTTAGGACTATTTCATGAGTAGAATAAGAATAAAAGTGATATATATTTGAAATTCCCGGACAGAATATTAACACTTGAATAATATGTATACTTATGCATATCTATTCCATTCAGAAACCGTGAGACTGAAAAGGACATAAGTCTGGAAAAAGAAAAGCTTTGTATTCTGTGGTTTGGAATGCCTAATGATAAGATCAATTTGCACATTTGACGCATTACCAAAACGCTTTGAAGAACCCTCCAATTTGTGTTAGGATTGTTCATTGTCTATGCTTTTTTTGCTATCAATGGTCCCCACCGCCTCTAGCAAAAGTGATCTGTGATGTGTGATTATGAATTATAGAATGGAGGTATACAGTTGGCTACAGACCACAAGACAAATACACGTCTCATGGTAAAACGGATTTGATAATTTTGCGCTGTAATCCGCCTGTGATTGGACAAAATTCAAAATTTTGTTTCGTTTCATTGGTCGATTTTAAGATATTACATGAGTGAAAGTAACTTCAAATTTCATGTTTTTCATATTTTGGTAATACTTTCTTCATAGTTTTACTTGCTCTAACGACACCGTTATGTGCCTCGTGTTCTTCTAGAGCTCTATTTAGTCCTATCCCTCTCCCATTTGGGCTTCCAAAGTTACATCAGACCATTGATGTAATACTCGCTGATGTAATTCCCAGTAAGTTTTTACCGTGAGGTAAAAAATTACATCTAGACTCAAACTACATCCTTGCAATACCTAATAAATTACATAAAATTGTAATTTGACAAACAGCAACGGGCAGCTGCTAACTACAGAAGTAGTGAGTAGCTACAAGGTGGGATCTATAAGTTTCGGGACGTTCATGATATCTGATACAAGCTTCAGGAGTTTAAACGCTGCATTTCCTTTCCTTCATTAACTTGGAGAAGCTCAATAAAGTCAAACAACCTGATGTTCAAAATTAAATACAGAGCAACGATTAAAAATTTAACTTAAGAAGAATATTCAACCATTAACAACTGATGATGCGTATGGAGGAGTTTTTCAGATTACTCACGTGAGAATAGACCGGTAGATGTATTGACACAAAACATCTCACTTGTCCAGGAGCAAGTTCTAAGTGACAGGCGTTTGAAGACAAAAGAAATAACTGCAAGGTTGGCACTTTCTACAACAACTGTGCTCCACATCTTCATCTACACTTGCATATGCATAAGATCAGTGCCCGAATTCTTCCAGTAGTTAAATGCAAGTACACGTGGAATGTTGTCAGGTTTTGAACCTTTGTCGTGATAACGAGAGGACAATACTGGAACCATCGTCACAGGGAACGAAACTGTGGTGTTCTATTATGACTCTAGTTCAAAAAGAGCATCAGTGAAGTGACGGAAGTGGGGTGAATCACTGCTTAGAAAGGTCAATGTTGCACAGTCAACGAAGAGGATTATAGCAATACTTTTTGGGACTGTAGAGGAATTTTAATGATAGACCTCAAAGAAAGGAGCATAAAATGACTGGAAAATGCTGTACTGTGCTACTGCATCAAGGAAAAGAGTGGAATGCGGAGTTAGGAGTTGGTTTGCTCCACGACAACGCGCTAGTTTACATTGCTGTTGTTACTATGAACACGTGCGGCTTTCAGGCGTTTGGCAGCGATTAGTGACTGTTTTCAAAACTGTAATCTGACCTTAGAGGGCAGAGATTACGAACGATAACCGGTTGAAGAGCGCTGTTTTCTAGCATTTTGCACGCAAAGCTTCACATTATATTTTAGTGGAATTGAAATACATCAACATTGAAAACCAGGCTATGGCTTAAAACATTAAATTAGTTTGAGCATAACGAATATGGAAAGGTGGTTTCATTTCTTTAGGCTTTATTGCGAACATAACAGCAACAACGTCTCGTTCCACAGCCTGTTGTTATTGGCAGTATAAAAAGAACTGTTATGTAAGTGAATGAAGCGTATTCCACAGGCCCTCTGTAAAATCAGAAATTCATTTTCTAATTTGCGAGTCCATGGCCTTGTTGATACATGAATAATAAATGGCTATTTAAATGTAAACACACACAAAGGCCCGTTGTGTGATCTAACTAAACAGTTCCCAAGTACACAAAGGCAGAGTGAAAACTAAACAGAGACAAACTGTCACATTACGTTAAACAGAAGCAAATTAGTTTGATGCCATGGGACACGGCGTTAATAACATTCCATGCTTAACAGTATGGCAACTGATCGGCAAAAAACGTCTACAAGCCTCACTCGTTGTTATTAGTAATAGACTGTGTAACGGCTTTTAATATTTTCACTTTGGCACAAATAACAACGTAAATGTTATGCCAAATATTTACCCTTTACAAATGCAGTACATGATTATTTAAAGTAGTGTCTAAACACCAAACAGGGAATAATAAACTAGTGCAATCTATCGGTCAATATATGCACCTATCTGTGCTATACCATAGATAGGTTCTGAAACTTTCCTTCACAGCGGATACCCATTAAAGATCTCTCGCTGTCGCACACCTCTAAGGTTTCATTCAAAGTTGAAATTTTATTTTTATTTTTTATGTGTACAGAGGGTGCCAAAAATGTATACACACTTTCCCAGTAGATACTATTTAATATATTTCAAAGTTGGGCCGAAAAACAACAGTAATGTGTAGTATGATGTTCTGTAAATAAATGTGAGTCACATAGAGTAATAGTCTAATTGCACCATTCTTTTTTGAAGAAACAGTAACTGGCCCAGTGTATCTGAACATTTTTGAGTGGTGTTTAACGCCCGTTTTTGCTACTGAGGCACCACAGGCGGGGGACACTGATGATACGTGGAGTTATAATGATGAATTGGGAAAGGAGTTTATTAAGGAAGGAAACGTTCCAGGCTAAGTTTAGGATACTTCTCCGGCATTTGCCATTTATGAGGAGCAAGAAAAACTGGGAAAAAACTCAGTGAGGGATGATGGTCCTGGCGGGATTCGAACCCCAGACCTCCCATTCACGAGTCCACGCCTTAGCGACCTATGCCATCCTTGGTGGTGTACGCACATTCGTCTTACCCGTCATTCACACACTCTATGGAAAAGAAGAATTTTACTTCCAATTGGAAGGTGCACCACCACATTACCATCGAGATGTACGTGCGTATCTTGTTGACAATCTTCCAAGGCACTGGATAGGACGAAGAGGTCCGATTGAGTTTCCATCGCGTTCTCCGGATCTAACTCCGTTGGACTTCTACCTATGGGGAACTCTTAAGGATGTTGTATACCGTAGAAAACCAGCTACACTGGCAGCACTTCAGGAAGAAATTGAAACGACATGTGCTGCAATCGCTGAGGACACTTTCGCAAAGTCAATCAGTAGTTCAACGTACTCATATGTGTATCGACGCTGATGGTGGGCATTTTGAGCAAATGTTGTAACTAAAAGTTTAAGATGATTAGTGCTCATCATTTTCTGTTTGTGTGAATTCAGTTTTTTTTTTTTTTTTTATGTTAATGGTAATTCCTAAATGGAAATTTGCAGACTGTTGTTGGAAAATGGACAAATAAGTTAATATTATGTACGAGGGAAGGTTTATAAGTTTCCGGCCTCGCTGATAAGGATTATCGCCTTCACAAAACCCTTATCGGGCGTCATACCTATCTTATAAGTAAATAACTGCAGCTGTAACTTCCGCTCCGTTGTGTTCAGTTGTTCATATATAGTTGCATAAAGAAGGCTATGTGTAGAAGATTTTGATATGTTCTGAATCGAGCTGTTATTAAGTTCTTAACAAAAGAAGGACTTACTCCAAATGTAGCTAATCAGCGATTAGACGGTGTACATGGGGAAGCATCCCCCTCATATTCTACCGTAATGGGCCAAAAGTTTCGAATGGGTCGAGGAAGAACTGAAGACGAAGAACATGCAGGTCGGCCCTTGGAGGTGCTCACTCCTGAACAAATCACTCTTGTGGTAGAAGAATTATTGAAGACCTGCGACTCAAAACTGCAGAAATAGCAGCAACTTTGAGCCTTTCTAAAACAACAGTCCTTCGAATTATTCATGAAAATTTAAACATGAATAAGGTTAGTGCAAGATGGGTGCCTAGACTTTTTTCCTCAGTCCAAAAGCAGCAACGAGTCATCTGTTGTCAGGCATTTTTGGAGCTCTGCCGTGGCAACGAGAGAGAAGTGTGCAAACCATTGTTACAGGAGATGAAACTATGGTTCTCTACTATGCTCCCTTGTCCAAAAGAGAATCAATGGAGTGGCGTAAACCTGGCGAAGCACCGCCTCTAAAGCCCAAGGTCACTCAGTCAACCAAGAAGATCATAGCCACAATCTTTTGGAACTGTGAAGGAATACTCTTCATTTACTTCAAGGAGAGGAACATCACAGTAAATGTGGAGTACTATGCTGGTCTATTGCATAGATTACGTGTTTTCATCAAAGAGAAAAGGCGAAGAAAGCTGAGTGATGGTGTGCGCCTTCTTCACGACAACGCGTCTGTGCACACAGCTCTTGTTGCAAAGAGAGCTATGAAGAAATGTGGCTCTAAGAAGATCGGCCATCCACCCTACAGCCCAGATCTAGCTCCAGTGACTATTTTCTGTCTTCTAAACTGAAGAAGGAAATTTAAGTGTGACGAAGAAGTGATGGATGCTGTTTATGCCCATTTTGCAGACAAGACTTCTGGGGGGGTTTGAAATATTAATTCAAAGATGTGAGAAGTGTATTGCAGTAGAGGGTAACTAAAGTGAAAAGAGAAATATAGTTTTTATCTTTATCATACCTAGAAAATGGTTATGCCGGAATCTTATGAACCTACTCTCGTAACTATATGCTTTCTGGACGAATCTGTACAAGATTGCGAACAAATCATACATTTTTTCTTTCAAATTTTAATTTGATCACCACAAAAATAAAAGAGTATTCAATTATTCAACAAAACTTAAATGTCCTGTCATCTTCCCAGATACGAATCCTATTAAGCATGTCTAGATGCTTTAGGAAGAAGAGTTGGAGCCAGTCAATCTTCACCAAGGATAATTCCAGATCTCCGCATTGCTCTCCATGAAGAATGGGATCAGTTGGCAGTAGAGCTCTGGAATCATCTTACAGCGAGCATGCCGTGTAACAGATAATGACATTCCCCATTACTGTTTTGTTGCTGTGGAAGAGATATTCTTACTTTCTTCTCTAACCATTCTGACATTCTGTTAAGGAATTATATTCTCATATCTAGATCATGCTTAACTGTTGTACACAATGAATAAAATAAATTATGCAAGTTTTAAGAATATTTCAGATATTCAACCTCCTCTTTGTTATATAAAATACATCTGCATGTAGTTCACTCGCCTTTGTACAAGCAGAGCAATTTTTGTATAAAATCGACCGCAGTGTGTTGCCAACGCGCAAGGAGGCTCCAACAGTACGGTGCACAAAACCCAGCGCCAAAGGCACAAATATCAAAAGTGAGTGAGGTGGAACAGTTTGGTTTCTCAAAGGGATTTGCACAGAACTCGCCTGTCAAGTCTTAAGAGGCAGTTCACGTTCAAAATCCCGATAAGATTTCTCAAAGCAAACGGAAGTTGGAGCTAGTAAAGATATAGATACTACTCGCCTTTAAACAGACTCAAGTTTGAATTTCAGCAGTAATCGAAGTTAAGTTACGAAGAACTTACTCCTTGATGCTTGATTTATATCTTACACCGAATAAAAGAAAGGTATTTTAAAACACATCGTTTTAAAATACACTCTTTCCTTTTTGAAGCTTTATTTTGATTAATTGCTTTTGTTCAGCATATAAATTACAGACGCAACATTTTATGTTTGATATATCTCCTGATAGCCTTCAGAAAAACTTTAAATTATACTTCCACTAATATAAATGTTGAGGTAAAACAGAAATAAAAAAATTGATATTGAATTTTTAAAACCACTTGTATGTCAATATTGGAAGTTCTTTGGTAAATATGCCAGAAAGAGGGAAATAAATCGGACATCACCGTACTTCGCGCCAGCTTGCTGCAGTAAAAACTACAATGCAGATTGGCAGCTAGCGCTTGGGGCCACCACATAGAACATCACAGAACTTTTGCAGAAATCTGTCTCAAAAGTTAAAGCTGTATGAATTTGTTACCACAAATCACACACGACCTTCAATAATTTAAAAGGAGCAACAGTTGTAAATAGCTGCTAATGTAGTGTCAACCCGCTACTGCTTGGATTGACTCGCCACAGCCAAGCGACACAGAGAAGCATACGTAGAAGGGACGAGCGCCACAGTGGTGCTAACATGTAAATACACTTAATGATACTTGTAGTTGAACATACGCCACAGCGGCGCTATATGTAAATACATTAATGATACTTGTAGTTGAACATACGCCACAGCGGCGCTATATGTAAATACATTAATGATACTTATAGTTGAACATACGCCACAGCGGCGCTAGCATGTAAATACACTTAACGATACTTGTAGTTGAACATACGCCACAGCGGCGCTAAATGTAAATACACTTAATGATACTTATAGCTGAACATACGTTACAGCGGGGCTAACATGTAAATATGTTAAGAATCAATAAACTAGATAGCATCACAGATGTCATATACTAATGACCAGGTCCCGGCAGGTATACAAGCTGATCGAGACTGTCTTGAAACTGGCAGTTGCCATCAGCATATCATGTTGTACGCATATACTCGCACAGAGGCCCGACACCCTTGATACGCTTAAATTTTTTCGGAGCCAGAAGAATGTGAGGCAGCTATCGCCGGCGGTATAACAACTGGACCTCACCGCCTCATATTGGAGCCCAGCCTCTGCCGTCATAATATTCCATGTGAACGTTGCTGCGCATACGGGCATTCGGAACAAGTCTGTACAGAACAACCGCTTTCACTGCTGTGGGGTTGCATCTCTCACAGCTGATTGCACTCAGCACGACCTGGCCCGCCTCCGCACGTTCTACCACAATGCGTCAACCACTGCCCACCCACTGTCAGTAACCAAACAGTGCTCACCAACTTCACCCATGGCCGACAAGAACTCAGAAGCTGCACACACCGCTCTGGGTACAATCCTGAACGCAATATGAGATCTGACTGCACTCATCAACACACTATCCTGCAACACACAGCACAGGACGCCACTGCCTCCAGACTAAACCAACTGGAAGAGGCTTTTACTTCACTCTAGGCCACCTCAGACAGCGTTAAACGACGTATTCAAGACATGAAACCAACCTCCGAAACTGCAGCAAGAACCTTACAAGACACGCAAAATGAGCACTTCACTCCTGAACTCAATCCGAGCTGACATGAAAAGCCAGACTATGAAAACTTAACCGCTGATACCGACAAAGCTCCTCCAAGTGACGAGGAACTACCCACAAGCTACCCGGAACCACCTTCACGCCAAGATAACTATCGTCCAAACACGTCTACTAGAACCAAACAGGACTACCATTTTGCTCCAGCGGCAAGACAATATGCATAGACTGCAGACCCCGAGATCTTCCTCAACCACATTTACCCTACTGATGCAGGTCACGCCAGGGCATTGCAATGATGTAGAACCTGACCCTCAACCTTTTTTGTTTTTAGCATCACTCACAGGTCCCTGGATGCTTAAGGCGGTACCAGGCCCAAATCCTCCACTGCCTACATTAAATAAATAGTCACCATAGCATTACTTAACATATAAATAAATAAATAAATAAATAAATAAATAAATAAATAAATAAATAAATAAAGTCTCATTAGCTCATGCAATCGAATGGGTTATTCAAACACCACACAGGCTTCCAATTTTTGGCTACATTCCCTGCTTTCCTTCCTCCCCACCCGTCGTGGCCTAGCCATACCAGCTTTACGATCCCGGACAATGTATCCACACTGCTCAAGCGGAGCCTTGCCGGTTGACCAAACCACTGACACCTTTTCGTCCGGTATGACGAACGCGGCCCATGCCTTGTGAGTGACCTTGTGAAGAAAGAGCTAAGGGTACCATCCTGCCATAGCTCCTCTCGAAAGTAACACGCAACATGTACGACATCAGGTCCACATCAGCTACCATTTTTAAAAGAAACTGTTGACACTCCACGATCAGTTGTCAGATATGATAAGAAAATGAAAGTGGACATTTTCAGCAGTTTCAGTCCAGGACCTAACACAAAGAATGAAACACTGGACAGTGCGAGATAATTCATGGATAACATTATGAAACCTCGAGTCGCACGCACTATACTAAGTTATCATAGTACTTAATGCTACTTACAAATGCATTCCTGCTTGTGAACATTTGTTAAAACCAGACGTAAGATTAATTTCAGCAGCATAACTCGTTCGATAGCAGGGAAACGCCTAACATGACCTTCTTTATTAAAACAGAATCACTACCACTGCCTGCCAGCGTGTCATTACGGTGAACCAAAGACTCACTGACAAGAGCTCCAGACGCCGCAAGCACTCTGTGATCTCTCGAGAGGCTATCCAATCAAAATCGTAATTTGAATCGCGTCTCTTCACTAGTTTCCTGTCATTAATCTGCGCACAACTGCTGCTACTTCTACAGAGCTCTCTAGCATTCGTTTCTCTTGGTAGTCTGATACATAAATGTTTTAATGGTAGTATAGTGGTAACAACACTTTCCTCGTAAACCCAGGACTGCGGGTTCAATCCCGGCCAGGATCGATGAATTAATTTTCGGGGGTAAAAATCCTAAATATGGGCTTCCTTCGGAAGGAAAGTAAAGCCGTGGGTCCCGTGTCGTACATTTACCTGATGTTAAAGAACCTCAAGCCTGAAAGACGAGGCCTCTGACCAAAATTTATTGGCCGTTTCACACTCTGAATGGAATGGGACGCTGATGACCTGAGATGTTAAAGAGCGTTCGTAAATAAAACGAATAAACAAATATTTTAATATTTATTTAATGTCCCTTATACTACATATAAATGTTTAAATGTGAAATATAAATCCTTAGTAACAGATTTAATTACATTCTATTAAAAAACATTACTGTTGTTAATATCTCCAGTCAAACCATATTGATGTGAAATTGTCACATTTACTTTATTTTTTAGACATCTGATACTAAACGCATTTCCTGTAACACAAGACATTCAAACTAGAAACTAAATTTTGTAACTTTCAATAGCACCAGCGTTATCATTGATTTAATGCGTAATTTGATTATTAATCTATTTAAGCTGGTATAAACTGCCTGTTTTATAGTGCATTAACTTTTATGATGTTTACATTCCTAGCAGTGGTTTCGAAATTAGGTTATAGTACAATTAGTGATGTTAAAAAATAACAAACTATTAAATTGATTTCTAAGTTTATTTGTGAATCATGTTGGCAACTCTGAAACAATATAATGCTAGAAGAAAATCAATAATAACTGATTCCATCAATGCGCATCCCCAAGAGCGTACTATAGCTTCTTTCAGCACGAGAAAATTACCTTTTTAAACACTCTAGCAGAGAATGTTTATTTGAAATCATTATTTCAAAGTGCAAAGTAGCTCCGAAATGCTGAAGTAAAGTACGGACTTTGCATTTTATGGTATTTTTCAGGTGAATTTGAAGTTAGCTGTCTTTATATAAGTAGTTTCTCGAAAAATGTGGTTTTAATTCATATCAAAAATATTAAAACATTTATTTTGAAAAATATTTTCCAGAATCTCGTTATGTAGGTTCTTTATACAATTACCCAAGTTGGTTTTTATTTAATTAATTCGTTTCTTGTCGCGACTTTCAATTTTTTTTAACATTTTTAATTGCTGTACGATACATATTTTGCTTTAAATATGGAAACAGTATAAACCCTTCATTTTAATCTTTTAAAAGAAAGCAATTGAAAAATTAAGACAGTGGACAAAATGAACATATATAGTAGCATTATAATTCACGTGTTTTATGTTTAATTTAAGCTTCTGGAGAATAACTTTAGCTTTTGATTAATACGTTAACACTTATGTAACAAATTTCAAGACGATGGCTTTCAAAATATTTCATACTAATATTAGAACTTCTGCCACATTTTAATATACTATAATTGTCAAATATATAAGACACGTGTTAATAAAATTACAGGATATTACTTGTAAAAGGAACAACATTTTTAGCTGTAAAGATGAAATACAACTTACGATGTTTGGAATAACTGGAAATCCTATGTCAGAAGCGACTGGCTCGCAGTTGTCTGAACTCTTGTGTGTTTTTATTCAAAATGCTACTGTGAGTAATTTATTGGGAGGAAATTTGAAGCATGGAACTGCATATTGCAATACTAAGAAGTAATATATTGTGAAAGTACGATATTTTATTCTTATATCTTCGATGGGATGTAGGTTATGAATCGTTTCTCTATATCACTAGTGTTTCGATCAAGTAGGAAGAGCATTTTATCAAAACAGAAGCGTTTTTTTCATTTACTCTGTCCAGCCTAATACAGCTTCTCTTCAGCAATATTTTAATTTGCTCACGAAGTGGCAACATCTGTATGACATTTTCAGCCCATTAGCTCTTACACTGAGCTGAAGCGACTGCATGAAAAGACAAAGGAAACCGACATCACAATACATGACCTGCCCTTGTACGTGATCGATACCAGTTCTCGATACACGCTGATGCAATGTAAAATTCAAATACCACAGCTTGAGGCTACTTGATTAACTGCCGCAGGTACAAGCAAGCGCACAGTGTTCGTAACAGGCCGGCTACTGTTCAAAGAAGCATCGATCATTCACGCAACAGACGATTAGAGTTGATGTAAATGTCAAAGTAATTTAAAGTGACAGAATTCCGCGCCATTTCACTACTAGAAACTTTTATAAATGTCTATTACTCGGAAATTAAAAGGGACATGTTTAATTAAATGTACGATTCTGTACTACAGTTTAGAAGTCAGTGCTTATGGGAAAGAACACATATTAGATTGTCAACTATAGGAAGGATAATATTTGAAATAAAAAGTGTTTATTAACAATAAAATATGCTTAAGGGAAAGGAAAAAATTGCTAACATTAGATTACATTGTTTTTTACAATATAAATAAAGTTAGTAATGTTTCCCTGTCGATCCTAGGTCTATTCCATAAAAGTATGGCCTAATACATGCAAGTATTAATACAAATTCTTGTAAAGTGTGGTCTTGTAACTTTCTGTTCCACGAAAGAAGTGCAACACTTGTAAAGTATTATAAAAGTTACAAGTAACGTCATTTAAGAGCAAGTTGTTTGCCACACTTCGCTATATCTTGAATTAGGTTATGTCCACTGCTTAAGGATTTTTAACGTACAGAGCCGATTATTGCCATTCCTGTTAAATTGGTGTTGTATTTTTTCTCAGATATAATGGCAATTTAAATACTTTGTTAAGCATTTATCGATATTTAAGCGTAATATTCCATACCTTACAGCTGCATTTAGAAGTATCAATTTCAGTCTTCGAAATATGGCAAATAATCGAACCTCCTGATTGTTCTAGGTCATTTATTTTATTAGTCTATTTATTCATTTATATTTATTTACTTATATGTTCACATTGCTTGACAATCCCGTTCTCATTATATCAAAAGAGATTATTTTAAAAGAGAATGAAGAATGAAATAAAAATATTTTCGTGACATGTAGCAAGAACCTTAAAAATAAATTAACTAAAATACTGATCTGAATCAGGAAACTGAAATAGGAACGCCAATGTCAGTCATAAGTTGTATTTTAGTTCGACTTAACCTGACTTAATCATTGTACATAAATACTTATTTATTCTTTCTTTATACATATTCCTACTCATTATTATCATCACTTTCGCTAATAATTAGCACATTTGGGTCAACTGACTCCCAAAATCATTAAAAGCATAATACATTTGAAGTTACGAATGTCCGTATACTTGTAGAGAAATGTACACAAATTATGACTAACACTAACACTTCTGTGGAACAGAACAACGAAAATTCATTTGTACAATTGAAAGTATGGAGTAGTAAAGTACAAGCGTAGCAGAAATCCTTGTGAAACGGAATGTTACTAATAACTACAAGCTACAAGTCCGTACACTTGTAAGTATTAGACCATACTTTTGTGAAACAGGGCTCCGGTAGTCAAGGGCTAACCATACCTTCCTAGTAGATCCTGGTCTCAAATCCGGTTAGGGTAGATGGATTTTAGGGCATAAAAACCGTAATAAGTACAGCTTCCTTCGGAAGGAAAGAAAAGCCGTTGGTCCATTGCCGCAGAAGAACCGCAAGCCTGAAAGAAGAGGCCTCTGAGCAAAGTTAATCAGCCGTTTCCACCCTGAATTGAATGGGATGCTAATGGCAAAATCTGTTAAAAGCATCCTTAAATAAACCTATGAATAATACATGCACTCACTATAGGAGAAAGCTACAACGCCGATCGCACTATATTGAAACACAATTAATAATCATTTGTAAAGCAGGTAAACAGCGAGGTTCACACATTGGGATTCCTCTCTATTTATAACACACTCCACTAGATGGCAATAGTTTCATCTTTTAAACATCGTCGATCCTGGTGGTGTAGTGGTAACCTTACTTACCTCCTAAAACCAAGATCGCAGATTCGATCCCGGCCAGGTGTAAAAATCCTAAGTGTGGCTTCCTTCGGAAGGGAAGTAAAGCCGTGGGTCCCGTGTCGTCCATTTACGGCACGAAAAAGAACCTCAAGCCTGAAAGAAGAGGCCTCTGAGCAAAATTTATCGGCCGTTTCACGCCCTCGTTTGAATGGGACGCTGATGACCTGAGATGTACCAAATCATCAACTTCTAAAGAACAGCCGTAGAAATCCCATATCCTTTTGATAGACACAGCTTTTATATTCCTTTTCGCGTCCTTTTTTCTACTTCCTTTATTGTATCCCCCCTTTCTTGTTGCCACAACGCATTGATATAGAAATGTGATGCTGCATCATAATTTAAAATTTAAGACTGGGTTTCATAAAAGCAAAAATGCACTTTTTGCTTCTACTCAAGCTACATAAAATTTTCCAAAGAAAGAAGTAACTTAACTGGCTCAGTTTCTCAATTTCCATATCATCACACAAATTTTGCACTGGATTTTAGCATAACAAATGGGATGTTTACGTTACTCTGACATCGTGTTTGTTTCTGATTGTTCTGATGGAGGGAGGGGGGATTTGTATAATCTCTGCAACCCCGCATTGGACTTTTTCAATGTTATTATGAATATAGACGCAGTTTTTCAGCATTAACAGCAGGCTCATAAAATTCAAGCTCATTCCGGAGGTCACCAGGAAATGTAAATCTACCAAATAATGCAGCAGTATACATTTTGCATTGTATCTCAGAAATTTATAAAGCTATCAATAAGAATTTTTATGAGATATTAAGAATACTTAACTAAAGATGCTCTGTAAATTTCAATTCCATAATGCACATAAAAAGTTTTTAAGCAAAAATGAATCTTAATTCCCATAACTTAACATTTTGACGTAAATGTGCACTTTTCTCAGGAAAATTTGAAAATTTACACACATATAATGTAAGGTGTAGTAACTAGGAGTATCTAAACATCAATATTAGTTAATAAAAATCAATACTAATAAGAAATTAATTTTTTTTTTCACAATTTGAAAATTAATTTCTTTCTAAGCAGCTAGCAGAGATATATTATTGTAGTTCCCAGGATAGCATATTGTCTGCAGTTTAAGTAACAAAAGTCATTCCAATTTCACCAATAGTTTATAAGAAATATGCATAATTATGTCACAGATTTTTCAGTTTTTCAAACAAGATTTTATTTTGGTTCAAAAAGTTTTAAAAAAATTATGTGCATTAGAGAATTAAAATTTACAGAGCATCTTAAGTTAAAGTTTCTTAATATATCTCAAAATGTTCATGTTAATAGCTTTAAAACTTTCTAAGATACAGTGTAAAATGTATACTGCTGCATTATTTGCTAGATTTATACTTCCTGGTATGTTTCTGAGAATACGACACAATTTAAGGATGTTCAAGTACACGAACTTAGAGCTGTTGTATACATTTAGCATTGGCTATTGCTTGTACAAGTACAAAAGAGTGAAAATTAGAATGTGCTGTAAGTTACTGAGCCGAGAATTACAACAGAAAATAACCATAATTGTCGGGCAAGGAAAGCTAAGATTGGCTGGAATTTGTATTGGAGGGAAAAAAAAAAAAAAAGGATAAAAATGGTCAATAAACAGCGTGGTAAAGTAGGGTTTCTACTCAAGCTAAAGCAGGAAATATTAAAAATTAACGGCTGATAGCAGATTAACAATGAAATTAACTGCGAACTGAGAATGGTCTATGAGAACGTATTTCCTTTGATAAACAAGGCATTTGTAGGAATGCAAGCTGACAAATAAGCTTTGTCTGCCTGGATAATAATGTTGAAAAAAACACAGTCTGCAAAAACTATCTCCATAATGCTTTTCAAGTATATAATTTAAGTTTTTTTTTCCCTGCCTATTCTATTTATATGATGATCTTAAATTCGCTTAATAATTAAAGTTACTTACAAATTATGTGTAAATATAATAAACGAACGCGTTTAATATGGTAGAAAATGTTTTAAAAACATAACTAAAGCTCGAATATTTATTAATATAAGTTTTGCTTATTCATTACCTACGTTAATACCTTGAAACTGGGCATAAAAAAATTCTGCGTACTACCCAGAAGAGGTGACCCATTGATTTACAGTGAAAGTGCCAACCAACAGTTGAAAAATAAAAATGAACATATTTTGAAAATAATTTGGAAATAAAAAAAAAGCTCAGTTTAAAAGTGCCGCAAATTAGATTGGCCGACCAGCGGACCTTACACCGTTCTATTAGCTGAAATTCCTGAAGCGGCACGGGCATCTCCATTACTTCTTCCAGTCACTTGCGAGCGGGATTTCATTAATGTTGTACAATGATGAGATATGCACTACGTCATATCCAAGGAATATATCTATAGAAAGGCGTGTGGCAGAACAAGATTGGAATTTAAACATAAAGTCCGGTTCCAGCACGAAAAACACAGAAGTTAAATAAAAACAAATTCTATGACTGAAAAAAATCGAAGACCAGAAGAAATACTTGGTTAAATAAGAGCTTATATTCAACCCCCTGCCCCCCTGGTTTCCCAGATATTACGGTTTGTGATTTTCATCTTTAGGGAATATGAAAAATTCGATATATTCCCCTTACACACTGGAGGAACTTAAACATTCGAAATGAAGTTAGGTCCATTACTGATGGAGAACTATGCGTGGCAGTGAAAGTTTCCTAAGATGTGGGTTGCATGCCGGGGAAATTGGGCAAAATTTTCCAGCAGTAGCTAAGCGCCCTGAGCCTAATGGCCAACCAGCTGAACCTAATTTTATTTTATTTTATTTTATTTTATTGTTCAATGCTTATATCCTGATAACTTGGTTCTATATCAGGACATAATATTTCAGATTCATTTTTTTAATTCCCTTTACATATCAATACAATTACAATTTAAATTCTACAGTGCTAATGCTATAACTAAACAAAACTAAAACTTCAAAGAACTAAACCGGTATTGGAATCCAGCACTGGCTATTTCAATTATAGCTTATAATTAAACTTACAATTGCTACTGGTGTACCGGTAGGAGAATTTGCAATTCTTTTATACAATTTCATATTTACATTTTCATTTCAATTGACGCTGTTCCCCACCGGAATTCCAGGCAACAGGACTTGGATATGAATGAGGTTGCTGCCGGTCTCAAGCATCAGCTATACTTGACCATGGTGAGTTGACAGTGTAGTTTCCTTGTTCTCTTTTTCCTTCATCTTCTTCTACATTTCAACGTTTATCTTTTCCTCTTTTTGTTCTCGATCTACTTCTTCTCTCACCTGCTTCCTTTCCGCCAGAAGTCTAACATTATTCTCTTTTCCTGTTAATTCTGCTCTCTTTTTCTGATTCAATTTGGGTGTTTCCTTCTTCATCTTCTTGTTTTAACTGACTCTTCTTCCTTATACCTTCCTTGCCTTTCTCTGATTCTCTGGCATCTTCTATGGGAATATACGATTTCTGATCGTTGGATTTTTTCTTATATTTGATTTTTGTTGTTTATATACTCTTCAGACATTTTACATGATATTTTATTTGTTAATCATTCAATACCCCAAAAATCATCTTTATCTCTCATGGTGTTCCAAATGTATTTCCCTGCAAGTAACCATCTTTCCTTACTTACTGATACTGGTATTTAGAGCATACGAATGAGACACGTTCCGATGTATCGATCACGCTACAAATCGTACATGTATTGTTTGTTCGTAATTTAAATCTTTGCAAATATGAACAATATGGACCGTGTCCTGTTACATAATGTACTAAACCTTGCTGGGTTGAATGGGCATGAACTGTAATCTTTCCTTTATGGATGGGAAGGTTTCATACACTCTTCTACCTTCTTTTATTTCATCCCAATTTTTGTTGCTATATTTGTAATAAAGAATCTTTGATTTCTTTTTTATTTCTACAAATTTGTCAATATGTCCATTATACTTTAATTGTTTTGTTTTTTAAGCCAATGAGAGGTTGCCTTCAAACGGATTAAATAATCAGTTGGCCATATACTTAATATCACTAACAGTCTCTTTGTAAGAGATGAGGGAAATGCCCCTCAATAATTTTTTTCTTTGGGAGTTCCTTAAAGTGCGTATAATATATATTTCGCGTACCCCACCCCCGCCCAAACTCCTTCTCCATAATTTAATAGCTGTAAAGATGGTATTGTAATATATTTTTATTCCACCAGCATGTATATTGAAATATTTTTGACCAATATTGGTCAACTTAAACATAACTTTTTCTGCTTTAACCAGCTGAACTATTTATCGGGACTTTTAAACTGCTCTTACTGCATTTTCACATCACTTGCACATCTCGAGGAGCACTGGCTGCTATTTTTACTTTACATGAAGTAATATTTAATAGATATCGCGTAATTTTTAAAATGTCTACCACAACTTTATTTGTGTAAACGTTTTCAGATGTTTGTTTAATAGTTGCACAGGAATAAACAATAGAATGCTATAACTGAATGTATTCACTGATATTAAGTCATGTTAAATCAAGATAATAAAGACATTTTTATTAAGTACAATGTGGTAGTGAGATAAATAGTACTTGCATTTCGTGTTTTACATACAGTTGACCATTCTCCAACTCTATTGTCAGCATACTTGTCTTGGACTGCTTGCTTGTTTCCTTATAGCATAAATAAATGAGCCGTTAGCTATGAAATAATTTATGTAAATATTTGAGTAAAATATATTTATTTAGTTATTACCTATTCGTATCTAATAACGATTTGGTTCAAAAATGAATGTTTGCTTTTCGCTTGGATATTCAGCAGGGGGAAAAAATCTCAAGCCCCCCATTTATTTTCTCCGTAAACTTGATCATTTTATATTCTGCTAAGTAGCTAAGGTTTATACAGCTACCTACGCGAGTTAATTTTTAAAATAAAAATATAAAAGTATTCTTTAAAAACTAAGTTTCCTCCGCATATTTTCTTTTAAGGGCTTTTAGCTCTCTCTCTCTCTCTCTTTTTTTTTTTGTTGATGCTGTTATTCATTTATTCATTTCTTAATGGATGGAAAGAACTGCAGCAAAAAAGATGTTATTACCCTTTGCATATACGCACATTTCAAACTTTTTCAAGATATATATTGATAATGTCCATCATAGTGAACTAAAAACAAAAACTAATAACACATCCAAAAGAGGGGGGGAAAAAATGACGAGTGGTTTCAAAGTATTAGCTTTCCAAATAGAGAATGTTTATAAAAATGTCCGCTGATTCTAAACGTCAATGATATGTTTCCTTGCAAGAAAATATAAGATGATTTTGCATAATTAATTTCTTAACTTTACATCAGTCTAAGTTTCGACAACGGTAGAAAACAGAAATGTGATAAAAAGTTAATTTTTTTAAAAGTTGCCGGTTCTTTTGAAATGCCAGAGTGGGGTGTCAGGAGTGAAGGGTCGAAACCTAAAATGTGCTCAACATCGGTATTAAAGAATGTCCTCAATTTTTTAAATTGAAGTACTTTTAGTTAAATTTATATTAAATGGGTAACTATTTAGAACCTGGAAGTTTTAAAACGAGGGCTGCATGCATTCATACTTCCTTTGCATACGCAGGACAACAAACAACAAAGTCGTTCCTCAAAATATTCAATTTCGACATTATCAGACTTTTAGCACATCCTGCACTTTCAAAATTGAGGGAATGAAACAGCTCCCAAAAATGATTCCGCAGGTGATTCCTCTAATTTGGCAGACATTTGCAAACACTATTTCAACAACGTAACGCACCACTATCATAACGCAAGCGTACCGCTCAACATGAAAATAGTCAATCGATACCTTATTTAATAGTTCATACATCAGACAGCTAGGCGACGCCGTATTTTAAACAAGGTTGTTCACCAGCATTACAAGGTTTATCAAATGAATAACAAAGGAAATATGGTATATCGAGTTTCATTAGCTTATACATGTATCAACAAAGAAAAACCTACTGCCATCTAAAATACACCATTAGCAGGTCAGTTGAGATGCTCTTTACAGCTTTAACATGACAACGGTTCTCAAACAAGCCTTCCAGGGGTACTGTTCATAGCAATTAATGTTGAATATTAAAATTGATACAAATATACTATAAACATTCATAAGTAAAGTAAATTAAAACCAAATAGAAGACAACTTTTTGTTTCGGAGTGTGTTTTCAAATAAATAAACTGAAAACGTGGACAAGACAAAACATTCCATATGCCCTGTCATATCTTCCCTTACAACTACACGCATCTTTAGGTAGTGAATTCCGTATACTTTTCCCGGACGATCAAACATACTTGTGTGTAAAATCATTGTCTGCACTCATTAATCTAAGGAAACGTAGAATATGAACTCAGAATAAAGCCCGATATATCACGGCTTTAAGTGCAATACAGTATCATACCTCTGGTTCAGAAATCAACAAGTACGGTTGTGCAATCATATAATCTTATTTACTTATTACCAATAAACATCCCGTAAATATCATGATCAGCACTATGGTGTAAAGATACACTACAGTAAAAATAAATATTGAAAAAATGAGCCATTTTTCTTTGTTAATGTCTTTAAATGTTGTAAACCAGTGAGGTACAACTTTTAAAAATATAAAGAATGTACATTTAGAATTTTAAACTTCGATCAGAGATCTTAACAGAAATCCGCGATCTTGAAAAGGTTGACAATAACTACAACAAAGAGTCTTTAATTGTGGTTTTATGGTTTTATTTCTTGTTGCGGTATATCTTTCCGTTACTAGACTGGCATATATTTTCACATTGTTTTCTTTTCCTACTCTTCAACGGTAAATAAATCTTTTCTAAGGTTCTGTACTATACGCTTCCAAAAATCGGACGATGTTCATCTTCCTTTCACTATCCTTTCTCCCCCCCCCCCCCCATCCGCCTCCCAGATTTCATTGAGGTGATGTCTCTCATTTGGGCCGAATGGATTGTTTTTGACTACCGTGTGACTAAAGTATTGTCGAAGTTGTACTCTGGAATTTTCTTATTTAATTTGTTCCATTATCTTAAACCACAGCACGAGGGCAAGTTAGCGCTATAATCTTGTTGAACTTTAAATGTGATTTTTTTTTTTTGATTGATTTATTTATGAACGCTCTTTAACATCTCAGGTCATCAGCGTCCCATTCAACTCGGGGCGTGAAACGGCCGACAAATTTGGCTCAGAGGCCTCTCTTTCAGGCTTGAGGTTCTTTTTCGTGCCGTAAATGTACGACACGGGACCCACGGCTTTACTTCCCTTCCGAAGGAAGCCATACTTAGGATTTTTACGCCCGAAAAAATCCTTCGACCCTGGCCGGGTTCGAATCGGCGTTTTGGGTGTAGGAGGCAAGTATGGTAACCATTACACCACCAGGACCGACCTTAAATTTGATGAGCATACACGTCTTTTAATAGAATGATCGGACATGAGTTATATATGTTTTCCCTAGATATTTGCTACTTATTTATTAATTACACATAGTATCCATATTTTGTCCACGTTTAATTTAAGGTAACAAAGAAATATTAATCTAGCAAATAATACAGCAGTATACATTTTGCACTATATCTGCGAAATGTTTAAAACTATCTATGTGAACTTTTTGGAAGATATTAAGAAAATTAATTAAAAATTCTCTGATGGACATAAAAAGCTTTTTTTTAAAAAAATTTAAACCAAAATAAAATTTTGTTAAAAAACTGAAAACATAATCATGTATTTTTCCTATAAACCATTGATGGAATTTTTTATTATTATTATTATTATTATTATTATTATTAACTTAAACTGCAGGCAACATGGTATTCTGGGAAATAAAATAATATATATATATATATATATATATATATATCTATGCCAATTACTTGAAAAGAAATAATTTTCAACGGTTTAAAAATATAAATATTTTTAATTTTAGTGGTATTATTTTATCAACTAATAGTGATACTCAACTACTTCTAGTTACCAAACCTCACATTTGCATATATTAAGTTTGTGCAAATTTTCAGCAAGACTGAATCCTGGGAAAAATGCACATTTATGACAAATTTTTACGTTATCGGGAAATAATATTTATTTTTGTTTAACTTTTTTTAAAAAACTTTTAATGTGCATTACAGAAAATTTGCGAAGCATATTCTTAATATCTCATACAACTTTTATACCCTTTCCGAACTGCCTATCACATTGTTCTATCTATTTTTTCTAACCCGCTACTATTTTTATTTCCCTATAAAGTCTCAATCAACTCTGCGCTCCCATCTATCAAATATTTATTTTCTTTCAATATCTTCCAATCTTAGGATATATTTCCAGAATCCTGTGTTTTGGTATTTTCTATTCATTCAAACCTAGCATAATATATATACTGCCATGGGTGGCCGAGGTCGTTAAGGCACGGATTCGTGAGCGGAAGGTCTGGGGTTCGAATCCCGCCAGGACCATCCTCCCTGACTGAGGTTTTTTCCAGGTTTTCCTTAGTCCTCATAAATGGCAAATACTTAGGCCTGGAACGTTACCTTACTTAAAAAAAATCTTTCCAAATACTTCATTTCATCTCATGTATCATCAGTGTTCACCGCCTGTGGTGTCTCAGTAGTAAAAACGGGCGTTAAACACCACTAAAAAAAACTCTTCCAATATGGCATTTCTTCATAAGTATTTCATAACTCTGCTCAGTATTATAAAGAATATTACTACACAATGTAAAATAGAAATTTTTAGATAATATATAATAATACTTCCGGGAATGATCATAAATATACTTCACAGAATCCTTCAATAAGACGTTTCTGTTTCTTTATGAATTAAAATTGATCCCATGATTTTCGGATATTCCAGCTTTAATTCCTATTAATTCTGAATACAAATACTCAAGTACAAAACAGTTTGGGGATAAGTGAAACAGTTAATAATGGAGATATTGCTGAACTTAATTACCAGAGCAATTAACCATCATAATTTAAAACGTTAAAGAGTTAAATTTTCACACCATTTTCATATTTTTCTGAACATTCTGACTGATAATGCTAGCTCTTAAAATTTCACTTCTAAGAATGCTTTTCCAGGATATTTCCTGGTTATCACTTTGAAGCTACAGTGGCTCATACGTGGCTTTATACTTTAAATATGGATGAGTCTTATGGGAGGCCTGTTGACTTAGAGAGGGTTTCAGCCTCTCGTAAAGCTCTCAGACCAGATAAACGTTAATTATTCCTCTATTAATGCAAAAACATACCACAGAGAAAATCTTTACCTAATTACTTCGCCACAGAGGTAGCCCAAATCCTGACAACTAATTTCAACATAGTACACGCAATCAGCAAACCATGTGATTAGAGGACATTGGATTTCACATAAATTTAATTTCGTGTACCATTTAAATTAATAACGACTCCAAATTAAGTAATAACGTTTGCTAACTGTATTGGATTTCGTGTAGAACAGATAATTGAATCATGAATATTTTCTATTTCCGATAATTTGCACCAGGTTCCAATTATATACTGATTTAATAATTGTTATTATTGAGGAGAGATTTACAAGGGTATCTATTTAGCATTTGTCACAAGTTATGTGAACTTTTAAACAAGAGTTAATCTTCTCTCTAATCCTCGGAATAGGATTCGAAACAGCAATCGGCTAGTGACGCATGCGCAGATAAGACACAGTGAATAAATCCAGAAGTATGATTACAGTGAACAAATTAAAATTTAAAAATATACTAGCAGAAAACAATTTTTTCGACGATAATGTGTAAAGTTGTAATTCTGATACAAAATCTCTAATACCAAATCGGTTAATCTTTTCTTCTTCATGAAAAAGAACGCAAAAAATTAACAATCGAGGAAGCATTTGTGCATGTGTTTTATATACATATTTACGGACGTTCTTTAACATCCCAGGTCATCAGCGTCCCATTCAATTCAGGGCGTGAAACGGTTCATAAATTTTGCTCAGAGGCCTCTCTTTCAGGCTTGAAGTTCTTTTTCGTGCCGTAAATGTACGACACGGGTCCCACGGCTTTACTTCCCTTCCGAAAGAAGCCATACTTAGGATTTTTACTCCTGAAAAAATCCATCGATCCTGGCCGGGCTCGAACCCGCGATCTTGGGTTTAGGAGGCAAATATAGTTACCACTACACCACCAGGACCGTCGTAATTGTGCAGTGAAATTTGCTCCTGGATATTAGTAATTTTGCAGAAATACACTCACAACTCTCTATGATAATCTTCTCTCCACCCCCCTACTTCAATTATCAGATATAAGTATTCTATGGTAAAACTGCTACAAGTTTTAGAGACTGGTCATTTGCCAGAATTATAAAACAAAGTTATGCTCGCCAGCTCCTAACCTGAGGCACCACAGGCGGTGGACACTGACGATATATGAAATGATATGATAAATTAGGGAAGGATTTTTGAGAAATGAAAGATTCCAGGCTTAAGTTTTAGGCCCCCCCCCCCGGCATTTTGCTATTTATGAGGACTAAGGAAAACCTGGAAAAAACCTCAGTCAGGGAGGACGGTCCTGGTGGGATCGAGCCCCGCACCTTCCGCTCATGAATCCGCTCCTTAACGACCTCGGCGGTAAGATGCATGCTGGAAATACATGCAAATGTTCTATCTGGTCTACATTTTGGTTTTGAAAGCTCCCTCCAGAACATGGTGGCTTTCAATTTTATTCTAATTTGCTTTACGTCAATAAATACACACTGTCATTTGGTGTAAGCTTTCGTTTTCTTGTAATTCATTGTTTTTATGAGTGGTTTCAAGACTAAAATGCAGTCAAAGTGTATTCTAATGCTTCGTGGACCCCTTGGAACGCAGTGTGGGAACTGATTCTCTTTTAGAAGTAAATTACATTATAGGAATAACTTGCTTTAATAACAAAAATACATCCTATGATCTAGAACGATTTTCCCTCAACATGAATCCATAATTAATTGACTATTATAGAATATATAGTATGCAGATACTAAACACATTTTCTAACAATTATTTCCAGTCCTTTTAACGGACAAGGTAGCTAAGTTATCTTTCCACAGAGATTAAGCATGCCTGTATGTTAATTTATTACTTACAACACTAAAAATGTAACATCATAAGCAGTTTTCAGACTTAGTTTAAGACTGAATGCTATTTTTGGGGTTTAGCAAGATTGAAACTAAATTGATTGGCATTGAACTATTCAAACATCAAATTATCTGTAATCATTAGTCAATACATCGTCAGCATATAATACGGGTTATTTAGGTAGCCTTAAATTTAAATAATTAAGACTAAACAATGGATGCATTTTTTATAATATTTGCATTTAATACGTGTGAACATTTCCCAATTTTAACAATCTATTTCCTATCAGATTGCATCTAAGTATAGCTTCATTCGGGAGGGAAATAAAGCCGGGAGTTCCGTGTCATACATTTAAGGCACGAAAAGAACCTCAAACCTAAAAAAAGAGAGCTCTGAGCAAAGTTTTTCGGCTGTTTCACGTTCTTGAATTGAATGGGACGCTGATCACCTGATTTGTTAAAGAGTGTCCTTTAATAAACACACAAAAAAAAACAATCAGATTGCATCATTCAAATAGTCGTTACGTCACTTATGCTCAATACTTATTAAATTTTGCTTTTCCCGAGATTTAACTGTCATACAGCTTAGGCAATTGCATATAAAATGATAAACGGTAAGCCTAAAAACCAAAAAGGGTTATAAAGCATTTTTTGCGCTGATTCATATCTAAGTAAAACAAGCATATTAACGTCAAAGAACAATGCGAGTTGTGTATCGGGACTTTAAACAAGACCTGCGGGAGAGAAACATAATCAACATTACAGTGCAATTCATTATTACCCGACAGGATAGAGAAGAATAACTAAATCAATGCGATGCAGTCTAACAAAATGCCAATTCATTTCCTCGTTTTCCAGTATCCAAATTTGTAGCAAAGCCTTGCATGTGGCTCCATACCGCCACTAGTAGCCGAGGTCGTTAAGGCGTGGTGTTCGAATCCCACCAGGACTGTCCTCCCTGACTGAGGTTTTTTTTTTTCCCCAGGTTTTCCTCAGTCCTCATAAATAGCAAATGCCAGGGAGGTACCCTAAACTTAGGCCTCGAACGTTTCCTTCCTTAAAAAAAAAATCCTTTCCCAATATACCATTTCATTTCATGTATTTCCATTGTTCACCGCCTGTGGTGCCTTAGTATTAAAAACGGGCGTTAAACACCATTAAAAAAATACGACTCCGTTGATTTTATGTGGCATTATTTTTTACGCCGAAGAATTTTTCATTTGTCTGGTGTCCCCCTCATGATTCCGCTTTCTCCGTCCTTTCCTTTCTCCCAGAAACGTTATTTGCTTCACTTCAGTTCCAGCGGTCGATTGGGTAGGTAGGCCAGCATTTTCATACGCCGCCCTCTCTATCCAATTGCTCTCAAACCGCTGTTCTCTTCTGCTGACGTAGACGAAAGAATGCTACGGTTAACCGCTCATGAAATCTGGCGAACATGCGGCCCATGAAATTCCAGCAAGTTACTTCAATGGGTGCTTGGAAACCACAATGAAGTATCTTTGAAATCCCAAAATGTCTTTTGAACTGCATTGTGAGTTTCTGCTAGATTTCTGGAAATATAAAAAGTATTCTGTGAAATGCATACCAGCCCAAGTCCTACGGAGGGGAGAAAGTATGTATAAACAAAGCCTCCTAAAGTCGGAAAAATGCCCAACTAATATATTCGCTTCCTCTCTTTTCCTCACCACTTGCAATAAATGAGTTTTCCATCTTGAAAATACTGATGCAATGTTCTGACATATGAGGGGCGTAGGAAATTACAATAGCGGTGTTTTACAACTACTACGCACTTAATGTGTTGAACTCAGCGGTTGTGGGTTGAGTATGTAGGGAAATACATTTCGTTTGCTGTCAAATAGAGAAAGGTGCTGACAAGATGGAAAGGGACTATCATGACTGCATGCTTTTTGTGGAAGGAAGGCTCAAAACTGCAGAGACTATAGACCTTCAACTGGGATTTATGGTTGTGCGGAAGACCGTTTAAAACTTGGTCAGTGGGGTCGTCAGCGACAGGGAATCTGCACACACTGGATCAACATCGTGGTCTCCCAGAAGCATTGAGGTTATGTCTGAAGTGATTATGGCTGATAATCCCATAACTTTTGGTGAACTGGAATGGTGGATAGGTCTCGACCGCGCAAACCTGTACACCATTATTCACGACATTAGTATTAGTAAAAGGTTTGCCTACTTTGGGTTTCACGAAACTTGATACAGGAACAAGAGAATGAAAGGCTTGATGTCTTCCTCGGCTACTGGAAATTCATAATAAGATTCGGAGTTTTTGGAGAAGCTGGTGACTGGTGATGAGTGTCCACACACCAGAGAAGAAAGTCCAACCCATGCAACGGAAACTTCCAGGTAGTCTCCTGCGCAATACCTTTCGTGCTGTTCCATTTGCAGGCAAGCAGATGATCACCGTCTTTTGGGACATTTCAGGCTTACTGCTAATGGGCTGGCTTCCTCAAGGATCGATGTCAACAGCGAGGTGTACTGCCAGACCCTTAATGGCTTAAATGTAGTATTCAGCAACGGCGAAAGGGAAAGTGGTCGACAGGAGTGCTTCTTCAACATGACAACATGCAGCCCACACCAGCAACACTACAACCATAATGTTGACATCGCTGGGGTTTATTGTTGTGCCGCACCCACCATATTTACCGGATATGATTATTTGACAACATGGTCAGCAACAACAAGAAAATTCAGACAATTTCTACGATTGTTGATTTGTTTTATTTACGGACGCTATTTAACATCTTAAATCATCAGCGTTCCATTTAATTCAGGGCGTAAAGCGGCCGACAAATTTTGCTCAGAGCCCTCTTCTTTCAGGCTTGAGGTTTTTTTTCGTGCCGTAAATGTACGACACGGGACCCACGACTTTACTTCCCTTCCGAAGGAAGTCATACTTAGGATTTTTACGCCCCGAAAAAATAGCCATCGATTCTGGTCGAGTTGAACCCGCGATCTTGGGTGTAGAAGGCAAATATGGTTACCACTACACCACCAGGACCGACATAAAATTTCCACGAGTGGTGACGTAGTACGCTAAAACAATGACTCCGCGACGCCATAATAAAGTTACCAGAAAGGTGGTAACTGTGCATTGACATTGGTAGGGAGTATATTGAGAGATTCCACATGCGTTGAACCATATTGCATAATAAATAATTTCCTAATCCGCTTGTTTAAAGCGCTATTGCTGCAACTGTTTTTCAGCAAAAAGTGTGGTCTTCCAATTATGATCAGCTTCTAATTAAACTATTTAGATAGTTATTTTCATTGATTTAGGTCAATTCCCTTTTTTATTTTACTCTTCAGAAAAGATATACCAATGATTGTTCCTCTTATAGTAACAACTTTCCATAAAGTCTGAGGCTTGTCGCGGCAGGTCCAAATGTCATTTTTGATCTTACAGTTTTGTTGGAAATACTTTAAACCCTGTTTTAGTGTCACACTGTTTTAGAGACAACTATTTTAATTAAATTGTTTTAGCTAAACGATCTGTTTATAGATGACGAAGATTATAGATGGAGGATTGTGTACGACAAGAGGGGAGACTTGACAGTGTTCCTAAAGGATTGAAGGGGATATATTTGATATATCAGATACAAGTTAGGAAGACGACGTAGAAACTAGACAAAAGGATTTTGAGAGTGAACAACAATCAGTTCCCTATATAAATTATGAATACTCTCATGCAAGTAAAGCTTCTTTTGTTTTGGAAAAGACAAGACAAAATGAGAGTTCAGCCATCATCCAGAAGTATTAGATTCAGATAGAAGAATATTTTAACTAAATATAATTAAATCTTTAAACTTAGAAGCAACATATTTATCTTTACCTTCTGCACCGTATTGCTTTATTTCTCCACAGTTCAACGTAAGTCTGTGGCAAGAAATAGGACATTTATACATTTTACACGAAATTTTGGATATGAGAAAACTTTCTGCTCGATCGTATGTTAACAATGGACAAAAATATCATTCGAATGAACATTTCGCAAGAGTATTTAGACTTGTTATAACGCAATTCCAGCGAGTTTCTCTGACGTTTCATAACAGTAGATCACTATACGCTAGAGACGAAGGAGCAGTCCAAACAGTGGGTGGCAACAGGTGAAAGTGCACCAAAGAAAGCAAAAACTGCTTCGTCTGAAGGAAAAGTCATGGCTACGGTTTTCTCGGATTCTTATGGTGGGGTGCTCATAGACTACCTCCAGAAGGGTAGAAGCATCACCGAGGAGTATTGCACTTCACTACTGAACTAATTGAAGGATGCTATTCAATATAAACATCTACACCTTCCGGAAAGAACATTTTCTTTCATCACAACATTGTGTCTTCAGACACTCTGGAATTGCTGCTGCAACTGCACGACCTTCGCTTCCAAATGCTTCCACTTCCGCCGTATTTACCGAATTTGGCTCCCAGCGATTACTTTTTTGTTTCGAAACCTGAAGAAATAGCTGGATGGAGGAAGATTCACATGAAATGATGAGGTTCAAGTCAAGACAGACTTTATTTACTAAGGATATGAAAAAGTTAGAAAGTCTTTGGACTAAACTTATTGAGTTACAAGGTGATTAGGTTGGAAAATTATATAAAGAAAGCATTTTTATGTTAAATCTTGTATTTTGTTGGTCAAACCGAAAACGTTTAGAATGCCCTAAGTATATTATATATTTCTAATTATTTTCGCTAGTAAGAAGTTACGTCATAACCTCAGATTTCATTTTTTAAAATAAATCTGCATGTTAAAATTAAGCTTTCACTTACTTGTGTTGGTAGGGTAGTTTCAGCTAAAGTTTGAGGGTACATTTTAAATCTAAAGACGAAACAAAGTTTATCTTGATCTCACAGTTAGAACTAGTTACTTCGGGCAGTATCAACATTCTTTTATACGTACCGTAATACTTTTCGTTGCGAGCCAAATCGTTTCTCTCTCCTTTGCTGCTGTGTCGCCTCGCCGGTGCGTGGTAGCACATGTATTATGCAAAACGGGACCCTCGGTCGGCGGTTTGTCTCACGTTGGATCCGCAAGAAGTTTTAAGTGACGGCTCTCAAAAGTGCGGTCGTTGGTCTTACCTTACCACTTGCGAGATGTGCATTCGTAACGAATTTCTAGAAGGTGTTGCGGTTAAGCTTGGATACTTATGGTAATGTACTCCACCACACTTGGCGATTTGTGGGTTTTAAATTTACCTTGCTGGGGAGAAACAGGCAGCGAAAGTTCTAGTAAAAACATGTAGACTAGCACAGAGAAATTCGCCATAGAAGAATTCTACTCCCACATACCCCACAGCATTTTGTAGTTAAATAGCTACGCGTGAAACTCGGCTTCAATTCCCGTAGGTATATACAACAGCCGTTTACGAGTTATCCTTCATTCTGGGAGCATTCGTCTTCGTTCCGAAGAATATTTTGCTAACAATGCTGAAAGAACATATCTAATGAAATATTTATTTATCATAGACTACATAGAAACGGAAGGAATGTGTTACTTTACATTCTTTTGTTTTTGGAACCCCTGATGTTCCTAGGAATCTTTCGTTCATTAAGTCATTCCATGTTGCTATATTGGACATTATTGTTAAGTTGGTTTATTTACGGACGCTCTTTAACATCTCAGGTCATCAGCGTCCCATTCTATTTAGGGCGACAAATTTTGCTCAGAGACCTCTTCTTTCAGGCTTGAGGTTCTTTTTCGTGCCGTAAATCTACAACACGGGGCCCACGGCTTTACTTCCCTTCATAAGGAAGCCACACTTAGGATTTTTACGCCCGAAATAATCCATCGATCCTGGCCGGGTTTGAACCCGCGATATTGGGTTTAGAAAACAAGTATGGTTACCACTACACCACCAGGACCAACTTAATATATTGGACATTGATTGTCATTAACAGCTGTTGGGCTAAACTTTAGACAGCATTAATGGATCCGACAATATCATTGGTCAACTTAGTTTTTTTTTCTACATTCTTTAAACATTGATACAGGGTGTACACAAATGATTACAATGGTTTTAAACTTACGTTTTTTCTCTGTGGTATACAATATAATTTTGAATAATAACTTAAATTGAAGAAGAACTGCGGAAGTTACCATAACAGAAATTACAATATTCAATATGGGATCCATTTGTGACACGGCATACATCCAGCTGGTAGTCCATACTGATGTTAACATGGCTGGTGTAACTGATCAAACTATTGCAATAATCCTTCGTCTCAACGCAGGTAGGTCTGCAGGTAGCGGTGGAACATATACATGATCTTTATGTACCCCCACAAGAAAAATTCACAGGGGAATCAGATCTGGGGACCTCAGAAGCCAACGGAGAAAAGTCAAGGCGTCCGGACCATGGCAACAAATCCAACGATGGGAAAAAGTTTCCTTTATGTAGGGGCCTTTAGCAATTGCAGACGACATGATCTCTGTTGGAGATGTTTTCTTAACGCCTTCCACACTGTCATTGTTGCAATTGTTAGTTCTCGAGTCGCCAGCCCTTCAAATTTTTTAGAACTGCGAAAACTGATCGGGCTCTACACATTCTCATCTGACTCCGAGGCTCTTTCCTTTACAGAGACACCCCGTCGTTTGGATCTGATTGTATAAATACGAAAGTTGTTACCAGAAGGGGCGTTAAGACCAAATCTTTGCCTATACGCCCTCTGGCCTGGATTATGTTATGATTATGATTAAGACATAAAAAGTTTTTGCCCGCGAGTTGTCTTATTTTGTTTATTTCGTTACCGTGACTACAAAACAAAATCTGCGCATTGGAATTGAAACTTCCACAGCTACTCTGTAAGTTATGACTCAAAATTATATTGTATACCGCAGAGAAAACAATATAAGTTTATAACCGCCATAATTTACACTATGCAAAACTGAGTTTGTTGGCTAAAGAGAGAACAGCAGAAAACATCCCACCCGGCCAGCAACTTACCTTAAGTCGATGGTGACTGAACTAAGCCAGGGAGTGGCCTTGGTACAACGTCCGGTCCGGGGTCTGACCGGCGAGGGTCCAGTATGACATCGCTACATCTGACCTTTTCCGCTGAGTCACAATTATGTTTATACCTTTCAATATCCGGTTAAATCTTAGAATATTCCAAATTGATTTGATAATTTACGTCACAAAAGCTTCTAGAAGGTTCTATTGGGTTTTCCTAAAGGAAGTAGATTAACCAAAGGGGATGTTTCTTGACATTAACAATGGTAGCTCAACAAGAAAGAGTGGCTTAACCAGAGGCAAGGCTGCAAAACTGCTGTGCACAAAGCCTTAGTACAACTTCCCCAACAATATTCTCATAGCAACACGTTCTGTAAAATTTTACTTGAGTAAAATTCTTGTCAAAATATCCGAAAGGCTAAGGACCTACAGAGTAGGGGTAGAAAACAAACGAGGAACGACTACTGGATATTGACCATTTCGCAAACACCTACAGGCGATGGGACTCTACCACAGAAATCCCACATGTCATCTAAGTGAACAACCTGATGAGATTGCAAAACAAATCTTACTAGAGTGTGAAGCTATGAGATAAAAAAATAAAAAATTAGGGAAAAAAGTTCTATTAAAACATGTTTATGTATTTCCTAAATTGCAAGAACGATTCTAGATCTGAAATTGTTCACACACTCCAACACCAACACAATCAAATAATTTTGATATACCCTGTTATTCTTCTCAAAAATATATGCCTACATAGAGCCGTATATAGTGTCATCAGTGTATATCGCTTTATTAATGCATCTTTTCTTTTCTTTTTGTTTTAATTTCTATTCAATGCGCCACACACCTGTTTGAATATTTGTGTTTTATTTCTTAAAGTATATCTTGTCTAAGTGTAACATATATCCGAGGAAATTAACTTTTTCAATTAATGGTCTTTATATCTTCATTTCTATGTTCCTTTGTCCTTACATTTCCGTAATCTGCAAACGTCTGTTACTCTGATTAATATTTGTGTCTCTATTATCACAATATAATATATATCACCTCTTACACAAAAAAGTTCAAAGATTAACTATTACTTTATTTAATTTATATTACCAAAAATTCAATTTATATTCTCTAATTAACAAAACGTTTAGTAGTATTTTTAAATATTTTTCGGTGATATAATCGTATTAAGTTTTATTTTTTCCCCCTCCCAGTTTCTGATTCCCGAATGGTACAGAACGCTGGCCATTTCTTTGACTGATTGATTTTGGAATACCTTCATTTAAGATGGTATTTGACGTCTGCTTAAAAAAGAAACTCACGTTTAAATTGGAATAGTGCAACAAAACTAATGCGGATACATTATAAAAGAAGAGTATTGTTAAATAGTCGTATTTTCTAATCTCTTAGTGTTTATTCTAAATTCCATTCAGCAACTTTTAAACCAATAACAAAATAAATTCTGCAAGGTGATGAAAGTAACCTGCTACGTTTTATTTGTGAATTTCAGGTAGTTATAAAACACTCCGTTTGTTCTTTGTCGTAGTAGTTAATTCGTTTGATGGAAGCCTGAAGGAAAATGCAGTGTGCCGAGTGCAAAATTATTTAATGCTAGCCGCTTTATTTCTGTAGTTTCTTCATATTTTTTCTCCAGCATTACCCATAATTTTTTCCTATTTTTCAAACTGCTTTGCTTAATACTATATACTACATGCGTCCCCTGAGGTTTGGAACCAAAGACAAAGGCAAACAAACTGTTTCATTTTCTTCGCAGGAAATTCTGAAGCTTCAGTGATGTTTTTAAATAAAGAGGAACATTTTCAAGTGATGCTGTTTTTGAATAGTAAAGGGAGATTGTCCCAAAATATAACCATTTGCACCCAGAACGAGCGTTGTATAGGCAAACTCATTACGAAATTCCAAGAGCTGCAATCCGAGGCATCCTATAGATTGTACAAAAGTTGGCCCGTTTAGCTCACAATCTATATTAACTATTAGATATATGACAAACCCCAAACATAGTTTTTAAGTCTTATATTTTAAAAGAAACAACAGATTAAAGTGTTTACCAGCAATAACAGTACTTAAAATATATTTTCCATGCCAATACTTGAGTCACTGGCTACACACAATGAAGAAGTTCTGTACAAATGTGTAATTAAAAGAACCGAAAGATCTCCGACCCACCAGATCTTGTTGGCCGCATCTGAATCGAACAGAAGATGTCTTACATCCACAGCATAGTCATGCATCTTTAATTCTGTTCAGTCATAAACGAATACTCCCCAAAATTAGCAACAGTTGAGGAACAAATATAGGAAGGGGTTAGGAAAGAAACATGGCTTGAAATATTGATGGTAAACAATGGATGCGTGCAAAAACGGTTCATATGATATTGTTAAAAACCAGCTAATTTAAATATTATTATTCACACTACCCCTTTAGTTTGTGGGTTTATTTATTTGTTTGGCAAATGTAATAATTGGAAATATTTAAAAACTTATAATCATTTCTTTATGTCGCTTTAAAAGCAGTGTTTTTAATTTTTATTATTATTATTTTTTTTCCACAGTTGTGAGTTTTCTCTATATTTATTTTGTTTAGAAGTGTTCATTAATTTTTGTTTCGTTTTCCTCCATGAATAAGACATTTCTTTAGTGGAAAGCAACACATTGTTAACGTCCACAAGATATTGCATTTTAAAGCAAAGTAAAGCAAAGTAAATAAATGCATTTTCATCTAAATATCTAAATGATCAAATTTCTTTCAGAATATATGATTGAAAATATTTATACCTTCTTTGTTTTATGGTCAGTATTGGAGTATCCTGCTGTTCTTAAATGTGTTATTTTATT
The DNA here is from genome assembly GCA_030762175.1 of Metallyticus violacea. Lineage (NCBI taxonomy): Eukaryota > Metazoa > Arthropoda > Insecta > Mantodea > Metallyticidae > Metallyticus > Metallyticus violacea. The sequence goes on from CM060844.1 coordinate 56,004,396, forward strand.
TACTTTAATTCGATTTTTATTTCTTCTATCTATATAAGTTTATTCTCATTATAAATATTCAAGCACCGTCGTTGCTTTTTAACGAGTTATTCATTTATTTGTTACGTATTTTGTTATAATTCCATTTGTCAAATACTGGTCAGTTAGTAATAGCTTTTAAATGCCTGAAATTAGTTCATAAAGTGTGTTTAATAAAAAAAAACGTTACTTATATTTGAATTGCAACATTTTTTTTTATAATCCGTTGTACAAACTTCGTGTTATATCAATTACTGATAATCTGCAAACAGCAGTATTGTTGTTCTTTAATTCTAATGCTTTAAGGCTGTGTTATAAAAAAATTAAATTTACATTCCAATATTCTAAAATGGCTTTTATTTTTGAACGATGCACATTTTCACCAGCTTGGGCTCCAATCACAGTCTTTGTTTTCCAAGACAGAGAAGATGAAAGTGTTCATATATACGTGTACAGTCGTCAAATAAAAATCGACTTGCGAGATGCTCCCATTTTATTTTATATCCCATTCTCTTCTTTTTGTCTCCAGAAACAAAAAGAGAGTTGGCGCCTTTCTTTTTTCTTCCCCCGCTGGAAATGGTCGTAACAGTGAAGGAGTCGGAATGGAAGGGAGTAACTAACTTTTACGAGTGGATTTATACCGTTCCCGGCCGGGAGCAGCAGATATTACGTGTCGGCAACACGTTGTTCCAACGTGAGAACCTGAAGCGGTTCAATGCGGTTCAGCAAAATGTTCTGCCATTTAGTTCCTTCTTATTGCTACGCCCAAGTTATTCCTAGGCAGACCATATCGTACCTATGGGACGTGGAATTTGCCTGCTACATAAGAATTGTGGGGACACCTATATCGTTCATCATGGCCAGAGCAGCCGAAACCTAAAAATCTTGACGAATCTCACATAGAAAAACCAGAAGAGAAAAGGATTTAAACTTTTCCATATACTTTCCATTCTATTTTACTATTTTACATTTGCCTTCAGTATATAATCCGCTGTCACACACACAAAAAAACAACATAATGATGATTATGCTTTGAAAAAACTAAAATGTGATTGTTGATGGACACAAGTGAATCTACATTCTAATAACAAAAAATAGAACCCGCCCGAACATGCACCCTTAGATTTTCTCAACCCTTCTTCTTGACCAAACTACCTAACGACAAACATATTCATTGAATTCCATGCAGATTAAGTAGACATCTCACGAAATTGAAAATTCATATCCCCAAAGCAACCTCATGCACCGGTCCTTCATGGAAAAATGAAGTTACTCGACGTTAAAAAATCAGAGAAGAGCTCAAGTAACCAACAAATTTATACGATGGATTCAAAACTGAAGCTGCAAGCTGAACTATGCACATTCTTTAATACAAAATATTGCTACTGAAGTCAGTGCACACTTGTATATATATTACTACCAAAAATTTGCTTAATCTCCGTTAGTCACTCACGGTCTGAGGACCGCCGCGGGTGGCCAAGGCCGTTAAGGTGCGGACTCGTTAGCGGGAAGTCCCGGGTTCGAATCCCGCCAGGACCGTTCTCCATGACTGAGGTTTCTTCCAGGTTTTCCTCAGTCCTATTATTTTATATATAAAACCCTTTCCCAATTTATCATTTCATTTCATTTATCATTAGTGTCCACCTCCTGCACTGCCTCAGTAGTAAAAGCGGGCGTTAAACACTATTTAAAAAAACAGAGGGACCCCGTAGCATCATTTAGATGCTATAATTGTCTAACGAACGCACCTACACAATTGGCTTACCTAGATATCTAAGCCTTTCTCGTTGTTTTACTGCAATGATAACCTTGTCTGTTTGCTCAGTTGCAAGAATGAAAGTCAACAACAAGCAGTTGCGAGCCCGTTGGGAGAATATAACCCAGCGCTCGTAACATACTGTTGATCTCACAAGAGTATTGTTTTACCTTGTATATTTGCAAGTTGCCCCTTATAGCTCGAGAAATTCCCGAGCTCCAGTCCATAGCGACAGCGGATAGAGCCGAACTCCTCAATCCCGAACGGGAGAGCGAAATAGTGGGGATGCACATTTTTCTCTGCGTGGCCGCTTGTAACAATGTAAATGTTGCATGTATTATTTATTTGTTAAACGTAACGTAATCTATGATTTGTCCTCCGGAATTTTCTGACTGAAATGTATTGTTCCTTATTACAAAACTAATTTTATCACTTTTACCACGCGTTGTTTTACTGGAATTCGCAATTAATTTGTAGCACAGTATAAGCTATAGTATATATATATATATATATATATATATATATATACTAACTTAACCTAATCTCCGAATAATCCTAGAAACCGGTGGACCCAGTGGTTTGTGGCGAGCTACGGCCTGATGGCCTACGCTCACGTACTTTTCGTAAATATAAATTGATAGTAGAGTGTGTGCTATTAAGTAAGTGGGTAAATCATTGTAATGGTAGCAAATCTCCTGTCACTCCAGCTTAAAAAAATTGTAAATATAAATGTGTAGCGTTTTATGTATGTGGTACCATGTTAGCGAAAATATTATTGTAATTGTGGCAAATTTCCTTTAACTCCGGGAAAAAAGAAGACGTTTCAGGACGTAAGGATTCGAAACCACTGCCTTCACATCTAGACCACGACGCTCTAACCGTCTGGGCCATCATGCTGTTGTACTTGAAAGCATTATTATTTACCGATACCTGTGGAAGTTACTACCTTCAGCTTTCTCCGTTACCGCTCGGAGTGGTTCGGGAATGGAGCCCCAGAATTTCTTGAGCTGAGGGATGTTATTTGCACAATTGATTTGCCATTACAAATGGACGTTATTCTTTCGACATGAACATCAGCAAGACAAACCCCCGAGGATTTGGGGGGGGGGGAAGTCTACTTTTCGATGATGATGATGCCCTTCCTTAGGATGACAATTTCTGTGAAATTTGGTGATTCTGATTTTGAGGATAAACTAGAAGCAAGATTTTTAGTTTCAGAAATTTCTCTGGAAGCTGAAGAAGATATAGATGACGAAGGGGATGATAAAATGTATTTTATAGGTGAGAACATAAATCACTATCGTCATTATAATAATAATAATAATAATAATATAATTAATAATTGATAATTGCTTTATTGGTACAAATTATATGTCCGTAAATGTCACTGAATTTCGCTTACACTTATTTCAGTAACTTCTATTTCCGTATTATGTTGGTAGTCTTTGATTGAGTATAATGAAATAACGCCAAAACAGAATTTTTCATCTAAATAAAATAATCATTAAAATGAGGAAAATAAACAGAATTTTAAATAAACAAATCAAGGCATAAAGCCAAAAAAGTATAGCGCGGGCCTATCCAACGGTGAACTACCAAACCGCGCGCCTAACGGAAGACTTTCCGATCCCAAAATGTCTCTTAGAGATGTTTATAATATTTCTTCTACGAGCATCATCGCTCAAGATACATACACTCTGGTTGTTTATTCAAACTTGTCAAATGTATTATTACATCTGCCTTCACATCAGAGCTAGAATGCAGTTCTCCTTTATGACGCAGGTGCATACTCAGAAACCACTATGCAACAGCAGGATCCACTAGTAAACTCAAGTATCATTCCTGGAACATCCAGTGAAGAACGTCAAGTGGCGCAATCCAATCCTACAACCTACGAACAGGAAATACCACGTTCGCACATTTTAACTGTAGACAGAAGTTATCCACCTCTTGTACTGTCAGATATTGTAGTCTATGCCATGTTAGTACTTACATAATCAGCATCCCAGAATAACTCTAGACTTCCTCTCTTTGCCAATGTGATCAACTTTCTTACAGCAACTAACCTATAAAAAGAAAGTTAAACAAAACTACTTAGAAATTATTTCTCATTACAGCAAGTTAAAATTCTAATCAATGAGCATATCTCTAAAAATGGGTGTGTGTGTTTATATATATAAAAGAAAAATAAAATTAAAGTAACACTATTAACAATGTAACCAATTAACAGTAATTATAAAAGCAGAAAAGAATAAAACACTAAGAGAAAGTCACACTTGAAATCGCTATATTTCGAACTACTTGAGTTCTTCTATGGCCAAAAAGAAGTTCTATAGAAGAACTCCAGTTCGAAATATAGCGATTTTAAGTGCTTTCTCTTAGTATTTTATCCTTTTCTTCTTCTTCTTCTTCTTCTTCTTCTATTATTATTATTATTATTATTATTATTATTATTATTATGAATTCAAATATATAATCGGCACAGAAACGTTCCAATATAAAAAGTTAACACTGAAGCTAAAACAAGACTGAGCACCATTACCTTTTTATATTGGAACGTTTCTTGTCATTTATGTATTTTATGTCTCTAGAGGAGTTTTCTATTATTCCATTAATAGTGTATATATAAACAATGCTATAAATAAAGTCTAATGTAACAGGGGAAAAGATTGATTAAATTAGTCTGTAGGAAATGAATTTTATGTTATAGCTGAGATTGTAAAGGTCTTAAGCACGTAATTTGAGATCAGCAATCTATAGTCCACGCTTTAAAATTTCAAAGTTATAGCAATAAATTTATAAAAGTCCAGTATGCAATGACTAATGAAGGTTTTATTCAAATGATTCCACAATAGAAACAGAAGAATCGTGGAGCACGACCCTTTTGCGCGGTCGGTATGATATTGGAGTCAACTAAATAAAGAAGAACAAGAAAAAAGAGTTCAGTTGCATTTATTATTTTTTATTATCCGTTATGTATGAGGATACTTCATCACAAAACATAAATAAAGGAACTCTATCTTTGTAAGACCCGATTCATGCTCATAGAAAGCATAGTTCATTAAGCGACACTGTAAGATGGATAGCTTCCTCTATTCTGAACTAAGCTACATAACACGACAAATTAGATGACAATAGTGTTGTATGATCAGTACGAGATACTAGAGACACTTATAACACTAATCTAGAAAACACTTTTAATGAGTTGTTGAAAAAGAAGTCTCTTTGCTCGCGAAGAAAGTTTGTAGAAATTTTAAGGCAATTTTTGGTTCATTTTCATGTATTAGCGAGTTGTCAGAGTTTAATTTCTAGTTATCACCATAAAACGCCGGGATTTTTCTTCGTGAATCGTTTAGTTCCTGCGTGTCTCAATTTGCTTGCCTAAGACCTCTTTACAATCTCTGAAATTACTGCGATACAGTTTATTAACACCCGGTATATATTCATTTAATTTCATAAAATGAAATATATTAGGAGAGTACACTGAACCATCACTTTATGTTTAACAAAATGATTACATTTCTCCTTCAACTTTTACACTACCCCTTTTTAGGTCACGACAAAAGGAAAACTGTCAAAGTAAAAATTATTAACAATTTAGTTAAGTCTCTCTGAGGTTTTTATTTATAGGAAAATGCTAACAATAAAAAAGTGTGTTAAAACGTGCGTAATACGTTTAAAATAATAACAATAATAATATTAACATATAACATTTTATTACACAAGGCATTTAATTTCAAATTACTGTTAACACATCTGAGTTGAATTTATTATGGTTGAAAATATTCTAGTACTTAAAATATTAGCATATGCCACAAAATACCGGGCTTCCAGAATACGGCCTTACCGTATGCACGGGGTTTTGCGTCTCGGCCAAGGCCAGCTCTCCTTCCATCTCACAGCCACCGACCTGCCCGTCCTCCAACTTTCAAGCAATTCCCAATCTACGTTCGTTTTCGAGAAGATGGCAGGACAGGTGACTTTAGAGTACGGTAATTTTATGTAAAGATGTTGATATAAATACGAATCGGTTCGTCGCTTTCGTGAATTTATTCGGAAGTTGCCTGGGCAATTGCCTACTTCAAGAACTGCAATTTACGATCTTGTGGACAAACTTAATACTGCTAATTCATTGCAAAACAAACACACACGCGAAAACGTAAATTTTAAACAAAAGACAAATTAGATGAAATTGGCGCAAATCCTGTTCAAAATTCTCCGCATCTACGGCCCTCAGTATATCACCTCTAGATTCGTATACCTGTCCCTACCTTTAACCCGGAATGACCTAACTGTCTAACCTGGTCACCGAACACATTTCAATTCAACCTCTTTCAGCGTGTCAGTTCCGAATCCGTAATTCCCTTCCTCCTGAAGTTAGAGATTGTCGGACAATAACGCAATTTTAAACGTATAATTAAATTGCCATCTTCTCAACTGTAGGAATCACAACAGTTAGTCTCTTGTTTCTTCTTCTTCTTCTTCTTCTTCTTCTTCTTCTTCTTCTTCTTCTTCTTCTTCTTCTTCTTCTTCTTCTTCTTCTTCCTCTTCTTCTTCTGCTCCTCCTCCTATCTTTGTCAACTTTCTAACTATATTAAAATATGCAAATGCAACATATCTTTCATTTTACTTTATTTTCTTCATTTTATATAACTATGTATATTGTACTCTGCATTTTCGCTGGTATTGAATTCCTCTGGAAGATTGAAAGAGAATGCCCCATGGTCTTAATTCTTGCTAGGTAAATAAATGAATATAAACCTGCTGTATGCGGCTATTGCAGCCACCAAATGAAACACATTTTAGAAATAGAGATTTTAATATTTCAGATTTGAGTTTACTTAAGACCAGTGCCTCCACTCTTTACTGCAAGACATGGGGTTTTGCTGCATTGATCCCCTCCAGCTTTTGCAGTCATGTTGTTCTAAAGTTCTTGCAGCTTTCTTCGTAATGAGAGAGAAAGGGGGGGGGGAAGCCAGTAGTCTGATATATAATCACCATCTGTAAGTCATGTCAAAGGACTTGCGTGCAGGTTAATATTGTGATAAAATTAACACTTTCATCAAAGAATATTTATTTATTGTAATTAAAAAAGGTATAAGTACATCGCCTTACTGACAGAGAAACAAGGTCACCTTATTCTAAACAACTTTGAGCGTCTCACGTCAGCCATTTAAAGTTTTCGAAATTATCAACCAATTTTATTGTTAATAAATTCTAAAATGCCTAATCAGCAATGCATTAGAAAAATTTCTTCGAAGCAACAGTTTGGACCGAACCTATGCCCACTGCTAAACAGTAACGCTAGAGTTACAGCGATAGAGTATATTTCATTAATTACGACAAAGAAACCTTCTTAACTTGTTCTCCCTTCCAGAGATTCCGTTTTTAAATGAGGAAGTATTTGCTAAAAGGTCTGTACACAGATACACAGTAAACTACATACATTTGGATGCAAATGTAGTTTACTAAAATGTTGCTACATATTTAATATGTTAAACGAAGTTGGCCATATTTATCATTGATATGATTTTTAGCTTCAATTATTTCAGAGAAATAGCATGCATTTAATACATTCGTTATGGTTTTCAGTGACAGAAAAAGCATATTAATTGTGGAAAAGTATACAGACTGGAAGGAAACTTATGGTTCCTAGATCATATTATTATGAGCAAAATATTCAAAATCTTTTTTGTTTATATGAATGGCATTTATTGCATAATTTCTTGCCATAGAAAGCAACAAATGAGCTAATGTTTTATTTACAATCATTTTCAAATTAAAGAGAATATTAACATATATTTTTCTCAAGTTTTTTTTATTTTAAATTAAATATTTTATTGAATTACTTATTTAATTATACGATTACAGAAATAAATTACACTGAAAATAACATTTAAAAAATTGGTTGCAAGTAATCTACTCTATGTCGTCATCATCGACATACCCACAGGTGGCGGAGGTCGTTAAGGCGCGGGCTCTTAAGTAGGATGTCTGGGGTTGGAATCCCGCCAGGACCGTCCTCCTTGACTGGTTTTTTTCCAGGTTTTCCTCAGTCCTCATACGTGACAAATGCCGGGGAAGTACCCTAAACTTAGGCCTGGAACGCTTCCTTCCTTAAAAAAATATCCTTTCCCAATATATCATTTCATTTCATGCATCATCAGTGCCCACCACTTGTGGTGCCTCAGTAGAAAAAGCGGGTGTTAAACACTACTCAAAAAAAAAATCGTCGACATACAAGGATTATGTACGAGGCCTGTTCCGGGTCCTAACGGACCATATGTACAATTTAGCTACCCGTAGCGCTGCAGATGCCAGAAGCATAGCTCGTCAGCCTATTGCTTCAAGTGTCATCTAGTGTGATGTTAAGGTATTACTCGGACGTGAAATGGCCGATAATTTTTGGCTAAGTATGAAGTTCTTTATGTGCAATAAATCTACGACAAAGGAGCATTGACTTTAAGCCCCTACCTGGAGAACTTGCGCTCGAGATTTTTTACGTCCCGGAAAATCTTTCCACTTCGACCGGATTTGAACCTGCGAACCACAAGTCCAGAGGACAGCTCGTTACCCCTAGACCATCGAGACAGAACTGAGCTCTAATATTTACTTTAAAATACAGAAGTAATAAATGACATTTACTTTAATTTAAATTATGTAAATCATAAATTATAATTTACAACACAGAACATTAAGCATACACGGTAATTACAAAATAATTAATAAATGAAATAAAACGAATGAAAAGGATGGTGTTCCATTTTTCTTACACTGTCCACTGTTTTCATGAGCCCTTTTTAATATAAGTTGCCCCTTTTAATGCTTATCTTTTTGGAGCTGATGAGTTAATTTTTTAAACTCCCTTATTGGCATCAAACTAGACCCTGTATACACTTTATTACTGACCGTGCCGTTTTTTCACGCAATTCCATTTTTCCCAATGCCTTTCCTCCTTCTTCGCCATTCTTTCTATCAAACCACATCAGGAGGATTCGCCACCTAGCACTGTTTGCTATTGTCTATCAAGCCTATGCAATGTTTTGGAGCTCGGTGACACAAGCATCCCCATAGACTGCTCACTATCCCTTGTTCTGAATATTAAATTGGCTACGAGGTGGTGAATAGATGCTTTCGGCTTTTGTTATAAGTTGTTAGGTTCGGAGCCTTCTCCACCAGTAAGATCCAGTAAAAATGCGATTTCAGCGTAGCTTGTTGCAACGTTATTAATTGCACAGGGATATATTGGCTTAAAGTTTCATTTTGTAACTTGATAAATGAAAGAGGAATTTGTATTTTGAAAACCAACGTGATTAAATGTCTTTTATTCATTAGCTAAGTGAGAGATTTTATGAAATGCTCATGCCGAGTAAATGTTAATCATGATATTAATTATTGTATATTTATTGTAGCAATGTGCTAAGGTTTCATAAGTATTTAAATGATATATTGCAGTGTTACGTTTTACTCAAGTTCAATTGTATTACATATTGTCGTTATTGTATTGAAATAGTAAATCATTTTTCTTCACTATTGCAAAATTACTTTTCTCCAGCCATATTTTGAATTTTTTTCCCTTTCTGCACACTTTCAAAGCTTCAATTTCGTCGGGACATTAACGGGAGGATGTCGAATTCATATTTATTTGTTACAGAACCGTGACAAGTTACATAACTTTTAATAAATAAGGTAGGTAGTTTATTCTAAGCTACGGCGACCATATTTTTGAATATTTTAAAACTGTTAAATTAAAAGCTTAACACAAAACGTAATTATTTTCCTAAATTTATTAGATTTATATTGTTTATTATACTTTACAAAAAGTGTATTATGTTTTCTTCCACCTTGTATACACTCACAAAGAATTAGTAGAAATGAAGGATAAAGTTTAAAATAAGTAACGTTTTAGGACAAAGTTTCACAGAAATCCATTATCTAAGGCGGCAATTTTACTTCTGGTAAGCATATTCAGACATATGGGAACAATTCAATGTCTCCATAATGGAAGAGGTGAACAAAACGATCTGTTATAGACTATCCTCCTGCATTTAGAATGTGCTGATAGAAACATTCTCTTTACGCATTACAGGCGGTCGAAAATGTTCCCCGCCCCATTGGTACAGAAATGTTCGCAGTATCCTAAACGAGACTTTTCCTTGCAGCTGGATCGGAAGAGAAGGACCAGTAGCATGGCCTCCAAAGTCCCCTGGTCTTACCTCCTTGGACTTTTTTCTTTGGGGGTACGTAAAGGATAAGGTTCGCCACCCCAATCAGAGACATTTTGGTACTTTGGGAGTCATCCCCAGCGTGACTCAAAACATGCTACAACATACATGGGAGAAAATTATTTAAACCTGCACACAAAACGTTTTAAGAAGTTTCTCTGTACGAGCTGATTAACCTAACGAACGAGACCATAATACTAGGGATAAGTCATAAGTCATGGCAACTACTATATTTCTAGCCAAAAAAAAATGGACAACACGATAAATCTAAGATATGCGATTGAAAGTGTATGGAAGGTATTTTCCAATGAAACCATCAGATGATGCACTTGAACAGAGCTGCGTGTCTTGGCACATGATGAAGTTCAGTTGGTGAGGGATTGTGTCCAGGAATGGCGGTTCACGATGAGTGAGCAACTAGCGTATGTGAAAACAGCTACCCTTGCCCACGTTTCATCAATTGCAATGATGCGATGCAATGTGGGCATCCCTTTCTTCGTGATATCTCGCCGGATTGGCGTTTATAGCGAGTCCACTTCTGTGGCTCATTAATTGATGTGGCACTCACTTTGAACACATTTTCTGCATGTTCAGGATCTCCCTTAAAATGCAGTGCACTGTTTTTGCCCGAAATCCTGTTTGCTCTTCTAATTCCACATGTGTGTAGCACCCATCATCGCGTAAGAACTGATCCACCACCGTCCTTGTCCGCGGACACAGAAAGCCCACTGTGCGGCAGATCGACAGTCGGCGTTCTGTCCCATTTGAAGCCTCTGTCTGCTTCACAATACCTAGTGCTTCTCGTAGCTCTGCGTGAAATTTTTATGCTTTCCTGCCGCGGAGAAATATTTTTTTCACGTAGGCATTTTGTTCACTATTAATAATCTCCATTCCTGATCATTGTCGCTCACCAACTGAACTTCGGGGCGTGCTGAGACACGCAGCTCTGCTCACATACACAATCTGGTGACTTAATGCGAAAGTACATTCCATACAATTTCAATCGCATATCTTAGATTTTTCTTATTTTCTTGTTCGCGAGGGAAAAAATAAATACTTCCCACTACTTATGAGTTATTCCTTGTACCTTTGAGGAATTTCGAATAAGAACATTAAAATCCCCAAAACAAAAGTTTTTGGAATGGTGTTTAACGTCCGTTTTTACTACTGAAGCACCACAAGCGATAGATACTGATGATACACGTGATGAAATGATACATTGGGAAAGGATTTTTTTTTTTTTTAAAGGAAGTAAACGTTCCAGGTCTAAGGTTAGATACCTCCCCGGCATTTGCCATTTATGAGGACTGTGGAAAACCTGGAAAAAACCTCAGTCAGGGAGGACGTCCTGGCGGGATTCGAACCCCAGACCTCCCACTCACGAGGTCACAGCACTGAACTGAGAACTAACTGTTCGAACATTAAGATGTGGGGACAGAGAGAACAATCAAAACTCCTTGGAATGAAAACTCCTAAAACAAGAATAAAGCCTACAGAACAGAAAAAGAAAAATCACATATTTGCTTGCCTAGATCGACGAAATAAGGGCTTATTTAATTAATTTGCATACAGCACTGAAAAGTGACATAGTTGGACTTTGACAGCAAAATTAGTAGATATGTCAAGCTCGTGCTAGTAACATAAGTTATGTAATCCAAACCGCACCTTGTTTTCCCCAAATCTGACTGGCTTTTGTGTCAATTTACGATTGCACAGTACTCAATGCGTTAGTACTCCTCCAACTAGTTTGATGTAATGTTCTCTGTTGGTTCATTACGGAACGTTAATGTCAGGTAATTTAGCAATTTAACGCATGCGCATAACTCATTCTGTAATTAAGTGCTATTTTCTGCGCCACATGACATCTCTCAGGTTCAATTTCAACAGGATTGTTGCGATGAGAATTATGATCAACCTCTCAATACGTTTTAAGCATAGGCGATTTCGTTGCCACTTAATGCCAATTAACTACTGCACAATTAGTAAATTTAACAACATGCTCGAACTTTGCTTTTAAACAAAAAGAATCTTTGTCAATGATTACGTCTGGAATTCTCTTAAAAAAATGGGCATCTGGATTATAATTCATTATTTCTGCAACATTATGTGCGTCATAAAACGCAAAAACCTACTCACAAACCTATATTAGCTTGAAGGAGGTGGGCATATTCCGCACAAAACATTCTTCCTATTAAAATTAAATCCTAAATACTTGAAACAAAGGAAGGAATGTCAAGGGATCTTTTCACAAACAATAAAATTGGTGCTGCTGATAACTAATTTATATTCTGTTCATCTGAAAACGTTTCACATAATTAGAAAGAATTTTACTTATAATTCATCATCGTGACGAATAAGCAACTCGGAGTCGATCCGGCGTGTGGCTTCGATGTACGTTGTACGTTAATGCCTCATTATTAGTACCATTTTTATAATTGCCACAATAATATAGGTGGAATGTCGGATTTTAAATAGTTTGTGCTTGTAATATCGTTCATTAACCAACACCTCACAACTTCCTATGCAATTTCAGGTAGGAATTACACCGTAAGACAAAAGCATGACACAGCGTCTTGTTTAAAGCGAAAAGTAGGATAAAGTTGCTTTATACGAATGTGGGAGCTTGCAGTTTTAAGCGATAGTATGATATCTGCTCTTAATATTAACAGCTGGTACATTTACTATTAAATGTAATTTATAAAAAAAGCAAATAAAACAAAAATCTCTTTTCTTAAGAACACTAAATACTCCCTGCTAATCACTCGGCTGTAGAATAACAGATAAGCTTTAATGGATACTAGTGTGTATGAATGTGTAAGTCATTCACTGGAAAAGCAGTGAACGAAAACAAATGCCCTCAACTTTACCAAATGTCATCAACTTTACCCGAAGTTGCATTAACTCTAGAAGCGATATGTTCAGTAGCACAGATTCTGCAGGGACCAGAAAGCAAAACTAACCAGAAAATATTTACAGTTGCTTCTGTATTTACTTTTTTTTTTTTTTTTTTTTTTTTTTTTTTTGGCAGAGATGAAAATGTTCACAAGTAATAAAACGAGAGGGTCTGAGATTACCGATAAATTCACGAACTTAGTGAGTTCAGACCCTCCAATGATATTTACTAGGACTATTCCACGAATAAAATAAGAATTTAAATATAATTAATCTAAACCTGGATTACAAAATTGTAATAATTACACATTTCTACTTGACCTTATCAAGCAATCTTGCTACAGAATAATGGCGGTTGTCAGTAGTGCCAATAGAAATGCGCAAAATAAGGTTTAGGACTACATCATGAATAGAATAAGAATAAAAGTGACATATATTTGAATTTCGCGCACAGAATATTAACACTTGTATAAAATATTATACTTATGAAACCGTGAGACTGAAATGGACAAAAGTCGACTATTACAATCGCTACCGTTCGATTTTCAATTATCAACTGAGGAAAAAAAAAAAAAAAAAAAAAAAAAAAAAAAAAAAAAAAAAAGGGTAACATACAGTCTCTCTCTCTCTCTCTCTCTCTCTCTCTCTCTCTCTCTCTCTTGTATTCTGTGGTTTGGAATTCCTAATAATAAGATCAATTTGCACAATTGGCTTCACCAAAACGCTTTGAGAGCCCTCCATTTTGCGTTATGATTATCGATTGTCCATGCTTTTGTCGCTATCAATAGTTCCCACCGTCTCTGGCAAAAGTAGTCAACAATGCGTGTTCAGGATTATAGAGTGGAGGTATAGAGTTGGCTACATTGACCACAAGACCAGTGCACGTCGCGTGATAAAACGGACTTGATACTTTTTGTTGGATAATTCCACTAAGTAATCCGGCTTTGATTGGTCAAAATTCAAAATTTTGTTTTGTTTCGTAGATCGATTTTAAGATGACGTCACACAAGTGAAATAGTGACCTTAATTTTAAAATGACATAAAAATTAGCATTTTTTTAATTACTCAAATTTACTTGCACTTTCTTTCTTACCCGTCATCATAGTAGATGTCGATATAACTAATAAGAGGAAACTAAAGAATGATTTTCAACTAATCATTAAACTATCAACATCAAATCATTCTTTTCTTCGCTGTTTTCCCCAGTCCAATTCCACTTAAGGACTTCATTTTTGCTGAACCCATTGTTCGTGCTTCTTTCAAATGCCTTGTCTTTTATTCTTCTTGTATCTCTTGCTCTTTTAAACCTTGAACCATTAAATTTTTTAAAATATTATTTTCGGTGTATAAATATTAAAATTAAAAATCTAGATAAATCACAATGAAAGTTTCCATAGTATACACTTTTGAGCATAATTTATAGCTGTTTATTTTGCTAATATTATTAAAAACATCATATTTTAAAATCTATTTGTTTATACTGCATTTTTTCTTTTATTGAAATGGGTTTAAAAATGACATTGGAACTAGCATTTGAAGTTAAATTGCAGAATAAGAAAATTATTTGATTCGCAAGGAGATTTATGTCATAATTTAAGTGTAAGTCATGCTGAACGAAGAAAGAGCTCCAAGAAGCGTCACTCAGACCAAAGACGTGAGGGGAGAAAAAGATAAACCTCTCTAGCAATTCCAATTCTCCAAATCTTCCTAACAGTTGCCTACAGTGATTTACAGGTGGTTTATGTGATCCACTCAGACTTGTGAAAGTGAAAAAAATAATTCTTATTGATAAATGCTTCCAAGTGATTCAACTTTTCTATTACAGCAAGCACAAACAAATGTTTAAAAAATCCGCAAAAATTGTTCGTGTTCAGAAATGTTTTGTTAAATGTTCGGATACCGTTAGACAGTTCTCTCCATTTTCCCATGATAACAATGACGCTTTCCTAGCAGCTGATGTTTCCCTGTTTCAACTCACTCAGTTCTACATAAACTCTTTGAAAATTACACAAGACACAAGGTGCTTGGCGATGAACTCTGTAGACACTACTGAAAATGTCTGGATTCACATTAAAGACAATTTCGCTTATTTAGTGCTCGCTATGGAAGAAATCGGAGTCGCAAACATTTGCACGTCTGCAAAGACTTCCAATGATTCAAGAACTTTACTGTGGGCAGATGAAATTCAGTATAAGAGAGCATGGTGCTAGTTACATAGTCAAGGCCGGTAAAGTTTAAAAAGAAATATTTTCAAATATGATATATTAAATACACATAGATTGCATCATATATCAAAGACAACCATTTTTAATTTTTCACTTGTTGATAAATTTATTCTATAAATACATTATATCTCGAAGTATATAGTTTGCAGCCCTATACTACGCTAACACTTAGAAACAACAGAACAATTAGACATTTCTTTTGATCCAAATGATGCTTAAACTAAACTCAGACGTAGAGGCTAAAATTTGTTTCATAGCCACGCATTTTACGCAACTTTCCTCTGTCATTTCATCACTGGAAGCAAAAACAATGAAAATATGAGTAGTTAAATGCATTTTAAGTCATTATTATCAGTATTATTGGCGAAAGTATTAAAGAAAACGTTCAGTAAATGAATTCCAAGCATCTAGAATATGTGCAAATATATGAAGTTCACGAAATTCTGGAAGACCATTCAAACAACGCGATAAACGAAGCTCAAGACTTTTGACTCTGCAAAATCTGCTGGTGATCGAATGCAATAGAAAAGGTGAACGCGAACAAGACTCAGGGATCCGGAATTTAGAAAAAAACAGTTTTATGATAAGGCAATTACTTATTCAAATATTTGTTTTAATTGCATGTTTTTCATTTTTAAAGAGACCCTCACTATTCGGCAGCTGTCTGTCATCAATCGCAATTGATGACGAAACTTGGATCTACGCTATGAGCCGGAAAGTTAGCGGTAATCGGCTCAGTGCTTATTCCCTGACGAAGAGAAAGAGTAGAGAGCGAGACCGAAGCAAGGGGATATAAAAGAGAGAGAGGTTTCTTTCCCCTCTACTGTTTCACTGAAAGGTTGATTCGGTTAATGCCGAGTGGTATGCCAGCAATTGTTGACCGGCAGTCTTTGAAGTGATCTCGGAGCCTGATCATCCTTCACTACGACAATGAGTCGCCCATGATACTGAACGAACAAAAGACAGCCGGGATGCTCCAGGAGTGAAATAAATAGATCGTGCGCCCTAAGAATCCTTTCCAACCATCAAAGGATTGTCCCTAGCACTGTTGAAGCAATGATGGGCTCAATGAATATTGAGAACTTTGAGTTGGTTTCTACAACTGGATAAGTGCATAAAAATTAAGAGAAAAATCTTCGAAAGGCAAAAGACGTAAAGACAAGAATGCTATTAAATTTTACTTCGTCTTAACGTTCAACATAACCTCAACATCACAAGCTCAATAGAAGTCGATACAGTAATAATTCCCTTTTACAGTAATGTTATTTTAAAACAATAAATAACTTTACGGAACATAAAGCAGTTATCTTTCAAATAATATATTTTATGCATTCTAGCTTTAAAACTAGCTTCTTACGACGCTATAAACCGTGTACAATTACTAATGCCAGAAAAGGTTACCTAGCAACGAGTATCACAGCCTTCAAAACACAATTTCAAACAACGTCCTGTAAGAAAAAGCCAAAATCGTCGCTGTAACAAGCATACCAACTTAATTTAACTTCCATTATCTTGGAAACATTGAAATTCCTTTAATTAGAAATGTTAATCTTGAACCATTAGTAATCTCATACTAACAGAAAACTGCCTTAATCTTGCTACATTGATATTACTTTCGAATACACACACAGAGCATCGAAGGCATACAAATCTTCGACTGAAAAAATTAAAAAATCTAAGAATGTAAATTTTAAATTACTTACAATAATCAATAAACCTTATAGCATATATTTACAAGCTCTGAAGAATATGCTAACAATATTTTTTCATTATTTGAACTAACACGTTTCTCTTTTCTCCGTGTACAGAACTTCTCATATTTCCTTTCGTATACAATTTTCCATTTTTGAGGAATTAAAAATCCTCAGCTATCTCAGCTTCCTATAAATTTCTTCTTGAATGACGTTCATATTTTCAATATCAAACATTGCGGAATTAGCATTCATTTACACTTGAAATCTACAAAACAAAAACAAAATAAGATCGTCACAAAAACTAGTACTAAGAAACCATGCAATATATCTACGTCATAACATGACGTTTTGCAAAATATAAATACTTTTTAAAAGATTTCAATTCTAAAATTGCATAAAACGTTGTATGCAAAACGTGTATAATTTTCATTCTGAACACACGTGAAAATTAGTGGGTTCACTTCCGCTCACGTGCTCAACATTCACTTGTATCGCAATTAACAATTGTGCACTAGTTGCATATTTAACTATTATTTGTGTATTTATTCACTCAAAAAATTATCTTCCTTGTATGCCATAGGATTTACCTACAAGTGGATATATATATATATATATATATATATATATATATATATATATATATATATGTACATAATTCCGAGCCCTGATTCAGTGCACAAAACTTGCTTTATACAGGATCCTCATTCCACTACGCAATCACAAATTATTTTTTCCAACGAGAAGTTACTGCGTGAAGGCCTCGCCAACTGCCAAGGGAAACCATGTAGCGCGGTGAAACTCATAGAGCGCTTGTTTTATTGCTTTCTTTATTTCTTGGTAATAAATAGTAATTAGCCGTCATAGTAGATGCATGAAGTGCCTGCACTTCACTGTGAGATATGCCTTAATCATTTTGAAAAAATTGTTAGACAATGCCCGGAATTCAATCTCCCGAATATGTAAACTGCCTCTCGGATATTTGTTTCAGTGCCTTCACGAGTTTAATTTGAGATGCAACAGTAATTTTATATGAATAAAGATGCAGAAGCTGAGTGGCTTTAAACGCACTGCCGACATATACACCAACTTTCTGAGGAAATCGTGCTAAACGCTTTCATACATTCTCTTGAATATTGTAAACTGCCTCTTCGGTATTTTGTTTCAGCGCCTTCACGGGTTTAATTTGAGATGCAGCAGTAATTTTACATGGATAAAGATGCAGCAACTGAGTGGCTTTATACGCACTGCCGACAGATACACCAATTTTCTTAGGAAACCGTGTTAAAGGCGTTCAAGAACTTTTTAATGGATAACTTATGTCATCAAGTCTCTCCTCTGTTAAAATCCTTTTCTCCCCCCCCCTTTTTCTCTACTTCTTGCCCTGCCTGTAATTCGAACGTTGTTCAACAATCTGATGTAGATGATAGTCCTGGAGATTTATCACGAAATTCCCTGCAATATTATTTTTTTTTCATATAGCAGTCATAAATAAATATCTTTTGTTCTATCATATATCCCACTTTCGACATAATCCACAATATACTTATACACAATAGAAATTCTAACTCATATTTTCTTAACAAGGCAACTGAAACAGTAGACGTAAGAGCAACCTCAATTGTCTGTGTCCACGGAACTTAACTCCAGTCATAAGAGGAATGGCTCGTCCAGTGCAGGTCAACTAGTAATTGAAACTCCAATTGCGTAGCGGAGTGAGGGCATGGTATAAAACTATATTTAAGGCACCTAGTACCAACTTCAATTTTATTGTATTTTTGACATCTCGGGTCATCAGCTCAACCAATTAATTAATTCAGGGCGTGTACATCCGATAAATTTTACTTAGAGACCTCTTTCTTTAAGCTTGAGGTTCTTTTACGTGCTGTAAATCTATGACACAGGACCCACGTCTGCACTTCTCTTCCGAAGGAAGTCATATTTAGGACATTTATGTCAACAAAAAAAAAAAAATCGACTCTGGCCGTGTTGAACCCGTGATCTTGAGTGTAGGAAGCAAGTATTTCACACAATATTCTGAAACAGTTACGCGCAGACGGATGAAAATCCGGGCAAACAAGACAAATGACTGCACGTGTAAAACATGCAGGCTTTTTATTTATACAACTAATGGAAGATGGAGAATGGGGGGGGAAGGCGATAACATGCGGAAGAGCCCTGGTTACTTTATTATTCTCGAGGCAAATGCAAGGTGAGAGCGGAAATTTAAATTAAGGCTGGTGCAAGCTGCAGAGGCATATAAATGGGCTACTTCAAAGGTAATAAATGATTCTGAACGGTCGTTTCTTTCTGTGCTGTTACATGTCGTAAGCTTATTGATGTCTAACCATTGGAAAGGCGCGAGGAGAACACTCAGTTCAAATTACCCCTGGATGAAAACGTTGTGGGGAAATGACTAAGAACCATGTACTCTAGAGTCCAACTTCCAAAATATCTTCAATTTTTTCGCTCTACATGTAAGGTTTTCTTATCTGCGCTTTTAACCGCCTTATTGAGATGAATCAAAAATTCACTTCTCCCTTGCGGCGACAGATCTTATTGGTTATTTGAAACTGCACTTTTAATAAGTTTAAGATAAGTAAGTATATTGCATTATAAAGTATACAAACTATTACTAACGTAATAATATTAGAAAAACAATCGGGCTTTAGAAAAGGGTGATTATGGGGCGAAAATATATTTATAATGAGACAAATTATTGAAAATCGTCATGCATTTAATCTACAAACTCATATTAGCGTTTATTGATTATGAGAAAGCTTTTGATAAAGTAAAAAGGCCCTTTTTTATGGAAAATAATACAAAGAAAGACGTTTTTCCTAAGCACCTTATTAGCGTCATTAAGAGTTTGTATGTAAATATTAAAATAATTATTACTTTAGGTGTTAAAATGTCTGATAAAGTCTTAACATATCAAAGTGTTCGAAAATGGTTTAGTTTATAACACACTTTATTTCATATATGGGGACCTAGTTAGAGGTGGAAAGATTAAATACAGTCTAAGATTAAAATAAAATCAAACATATCTTTATACACTTTACTATATGCTGATGATTTTTTTTTATTTATTTACGGACGCTCTTTAATATCCGAGGTCATCAACGTCCCATTCAATTCAGGGCGTGAAACGTCCGACAAATTTTGCTCAGAGGCCTCTTCTTTCAGGCTTGAGGTTATTTTTCGCGCCGTAAATGTACGACACGTGACTCACGGCTTTACATCCCTTCCGAAGGAAGCCATACTTAGGATTTTTACGCCCGGAAAAATTCATGGACCCTGGCCGGATTTGAACCCGCGATCTTGGGTTAGAAGGCAAGTATGGTTACCACTACACCAACAGGACCGACATATATGCTGATGATGAAATAGTTATTCAAGAAACAGAAGATAGTTTGCAAAGAGCAATATACAGATTAAACTAAAATGCAATGTATTAAATTTTAACTATACCTATAAACAAAACAAAGATAATGACTTTTAAAGGGAAGAACCCTGTTAGATCGAAGATACTAATAAATGAAAAATTACTAGAACTGATATCCGCACCTATTTAGGATGTAGTATTAGTTTAAAATTTGACAAAGACATTAAGATGAAAGTTAACAAATTTCAAACAATTTGGAACAATTAGAAGAGCTTTAGGAAGGAAACCTAGAAGAGGGCCACAAATGTTGCTTTATAAAGTTATGGTTGCGCCTTCTCTTATATATGGCTCCGAATCGTGGACAATGGCAAAAAGAGAGAT
The DNA here is from genome assembly GCA_030762175.1 of Metallyticus violacea. Lineage (NCBI taxonomy): Eukaryota > Metazoa > Arthropoda > Insecta > Mantodea > Metallyticidae > Metallyticus > Metallyticus violacea. Next base: position 56,024,969 of record CM060844.1, read on the forward strand.
CATATACAGACTAGACTGCGGAAATGAAATTTATGAGATATGTAAGGGGACGCACTCGAGTTGACAAATGAATGAAATAATACCAGATTTGAACGATAGGATAGGATAAGATGACTCAATAGATTACCCAAGAAGATAATGCACTATAAACCAATTGGAAGGAGAAACCTGACGATTTTTGTTGATTTGGTTTATTTTCGGACACTAACATCGAGGCCATCAGCGTCCCATTCAATTCAGGGCGTGAAATGGCCGATAAATTTTACTCAGAGCTTTCAGTCTCGAGGCTACTTTGCCGTAAATGTACGACACGGGACCCACGGCTTTACTTCCCTTCCGAAAGAAGTCATACTTAGGATTTTTACCCCTGAAAAAAATCCTTCGGTCCTAGCCGGGTTTGAACCCGCGATCTTGGGTTTAGAAGGCAAGTATGGTTACCACTACACCACTACACCACCAGGGCCGACTTATTTTATTCCTAATAAATATCACTTGAGGATCTGAGCTTTCCAGATAAATTCGCGTGAATTTATCGGCAATATCAGATCCTCTAGTGATAATACTTGCGTTCATATAAGAGTTTAGTAGCTACCTGCAATATTGTGTCATTTCTTTTTACTGCCTACATCACATAGTTTAAGTGCCTTTTTGTCTGCCTTTTCCACATTTTAAATGCTTGAACATCCAGTCTCTATTAATAACATTTCATTTGTACAGCGACATAAGAGAATTTAAGCGTTATTAAGTAAATGTGAAGACAACATATGGTTAGTCGAAAAGAAATGTTTATAAATTCTTTTTGTAAATATACAAAAATCTAATTTAAATAATGTATGCTAGGTAAGAGCAAGCTCATGAAAAAAGCAGATGAGTATATGGCAAACATTCGCTAAAAGATTCGAAGTTGTTCTCCAGTCAGGACAACCAGGGTTGTAGTATATAAAGTCGATATTTTTTTTTCTGCTAGTTTCTCCAGTTATTTCTGTTTGAACAAATGTCACCCTTCTTCATGGTCTTTAGCCAGTGATGCAAATTTGCTCTTATTACTAACACCAGATGACATTGCTACTATATTTCTAATGGGCGGTAGGAAGAGACGAACATTGCCCTGGACTCGCCAGGTCGTGGATGTTAGGCAATATAGGTCGGTAAGGGAAACAGGAATATGAATATTTGGGCGTAGCAGAATAACACAACCATATGGGGTCGTTACATAATTTCGTTTCACAATATATTAGCAGAGCTTCAAGGTCTCCCCCTAGTGTCTAAATTAAAAACGTACACTTACTGATATATTTTAACCAAATATGGTGGAATACTTTCCAGTTTGAAGTAATCTTAAGTATTTAAAAAATTTGCAATAGTTTCTTTTTATTAAACCTTTAACTAACCATCCAATTAAAGTGCATCACATTGAAATACTTTATCTGAATAATTACTGCACGTTTACAGGCTAATCATCTTTTTACTTTGGTTTAAAACGGTTTGTAGCTCTCAATTTGCAACCTTCAAATATATCAACTCTCGCATTTCCTCTTGTTTATTTAAACTTGACTTAAAACCGAATAGAACACATAAATTCAATTCCTTTCATTTTACGCCTCACATTCAATTTTAAAACCACGTTAAGAGGTAATGTCGGATATAACAACACATTAACACCTCAATGGCGCACACGCAAACTTAACCTCGCCGTGTTTCAATCTCCATTGCTTACGCTCTACCACTCAATTAGACCACGAAGCGCATGGGCGGAGACCATAACGTCATTCCCTCCTTGCTCGCCCCAGGCAGTTCTCATTCCGAAACCGTAATATTAGCAACGTTATTGACGTGAATCATGGTGCAACACTAAGTACGAAATATGACGAACCAAACATACCATGAGAAGTAAAAAATAGTACATTACGAAACGCCCCTTGACATTGGAGAGGAAATTGTGTTGTTTAGTGTATTTCATTGAATAGTTAAATCAACCGCCCAATCAGCTAACAACATATATATATATTCTTGCTTTATGCAATAAATAAAATGCAATCATTTTAACCACAGAAAGTTTAAAATAAATTGCAAATTACTTGTTCTTACATGTTTCATTGAGTAATATTTACCCTTTTTTCCAAATAATATTAACATAAATTATTTCACCTTTCTTCTACATCTAATATGGACTTCTATTGTCAAGAATTACTGGGTATTTCATGGTTTTATCGCCCGTTTCATAGCAGCTGGCTGATGGACAGTCAGAACGGTAACTCCCGGTAAAAGAAATGTAACATTCACGCAACTAATTCATAACAACATAAATATAATTTGCAATTACAATTAAAATAAGCATGTATATTCCTGCATTTACGATATGCTCAAAAATGTATGCTCTATTACTTAATATGCATTCACTGACACCTTACACTGATTTGCTCGTCATGCAAGGGAGTTTCGTGCATAAAATGGGGGTTTTATGTGTTCCAATCCCTGTTTTTTTTTTGCATTTATCAGTAGAGGATATTTAGCATGGATAAATTATTGTATCACCACCATCCAAATAGAGGAATATACACAAATGTCAGGATCGCTTGCCTGCAATTCGTGAACAACAGTGATCTTGTAAGTTTTCAAGCTTAAATCGACTTAATTTAGGAAGAAAAGTTGGTGCGTGGGAATAAAATGACAGAAATGTGTAGATGTAACCGGACCACATTTATAACATCTACTGCAATATGGTATTGCTAATTTTAATTTATTTATAGTTTAATTGCGAGTGCTTAAATCAGTTGTGCTGATATTACACCCTCTTCGCAGGAAGTTAGCGCGTCCAATCAACTGCCGTGTGGCGGGTAACAAATCCGTGAAAGACCGGATAGATGGAAGAAAATTTGTGAGCTGAGTGGTAGTGTGCGCCTTCTTCACGACAACGCGCCCGTGCACACAGCTCTTGTTGCAAAGGAAGCTGTGAAGAAATGTGGCTTCAAGAAGATCGACCATCCACCATACAGCCCAGATCTAGCTCCCAGTGACTAGCTCCTCTTCTCAAAACTCAAGGAGGACCTTTGAGGAAGGAAATTTAAGTGTGACGAAGAAGTGATGGATGCTGTTTATGCCCATTTTGCAGACAAAACTTCTCATTATTTTTGGGGGGAGATTGAAATGTTAACTCAAAGAAGTGAGAAATGTATTGCAATAAAGGGTAACTATATTGAAAAGTGTAATATAGTTTTTTTTTCTTTATCATACCTTGAAAATGTTAGGCCGCATAGTTATACATCTATCCCCATTAAGTCCATTAAACAATCACCATACTTGGTTCTTGTACTTCTTGTGCGAAAATGATAGTGAATTAATTGTAGGGTAATATATTTCTGGATTTCAGCAGCACTCACAACCTTCCAATTTAGCTTATTGAAACCACTGGAACTTTTTTTTTTTTTTTTTTTTTTTTTTTTTTGCAAAAAACGGTTTATACCACTGTTTCGTGTATTCCAAAAGGCTTCAATGGCATTGTTTTAAATTAACCGAAGTAACCGTCTCACTTAATAAAATCAACATTTAAACCCCCGATTACCTTTCCTTTATTGCTTAATTGGTCGACACTTGTATATACACAGTTAACAAATTAACCACGTGGTCTGCATTAGCATCTGTTACTTGCAGTATCAACTGAATGTAAAGTTAGCCTCGCACGTGGTTAGGAACTCTTATGGAGTTTCTGTTTAATTCATTAAAGTGCCGCAAAGACAGGCCCACATTTCAAGAGAACAATCTCTTCTGCCATTGTGTACTGCATATCACATTCACAAATAAATATATAGATATTTACAGAAAGTACACGGCAACGTGTCATTGTATGTTGTGCGGTTATAGTAATAAAATGCTGGAAAGTAATTTATTGCTACTATCAACTTCGTTTTTCTGATCACTTTTTTGTATTTGAAACCATTAGGGATTTGTATGACATGTTTCCGGTAATACAATAGCAATATATTATATCTGTTCGCTCGGACAGTAAAGTTTGCAATATTTGCTACACTATAGCTATAAAACACCATATTAGTTTATACATATAATTGTGCTGTTTTGGGCTCTTGAATTCCATGCGTATTAGAGTATCCCTGTAGATCTTAGATATTTTTATCTCAAAGGGAAAAAAAAAATCATATGCTCAAAGTTTCAACTTGCATGCACAGGTTTCTTTAATCGGAATTATCAGCTTAGAAAATAATGCAGCAATATGGCTTTTGCATTGTATTTCAGAAATTTATAAAGCTATCAATATGAAAATTTTATGAGTTATTAAAAATACTCAACTAAAGATGCACTTTAAATTTTCATTCTCTAATGCATATAAATGCATAACTTAAATTTTGACATAAATGTGCACCTTTCTCAGGATTTACTGGGCCAATCTTGTTGAAAATTTGCACACATAATGTATGCAAATGTAAAGTTCGTAACTAGAAATATTTAAATATCCATATTAGTTTATACAAATGAATATCAATAAGAAATGAAAATATTTCTATTGTTTTTTATTTGAAAATTAATTTCTTTCAAGTAACTAGCATAGATATATCATTCTAGTTCGCACGATACCATGTGTCGGTCCTGGTGATGTAGTGGTAACCATACTTGCCTTCTAAACACAAGGTCGCGGGTTCCAACCCGGCCAGGATCGAGGATTTTTTCGGGCGTAAAAATCCTAAGTATGGCTTCCTTCGGAAGGGAAGTAAAGCCGTGGGTCCCGTGTCGTACATTTACGGCACGAAAAAGAACCTCAAGCCTGAAAGAAGCCTCTGAGCAAAATTTGTCGGCCGTTTCATGCCCTGAATTGAATAGGACGATGATAATCTGAGATGTTAAAGAGCGTCCTCATAAATAAATCAAATCAACAACAATAGGATACCATGTTGTCTGCATTTTAAGTAAAAAAATTAATAGTTTATGAGAAAAATGCATGTCACAGTGTTTTCAGTTTTTAACACGATGTTATTTTGTTTAAAACATTGTGAAAAAAAAGTATGTGCATTAGAGAATTAAAATTTACCGAGCATATTTAAGTTTTCTTAATATCTTTCAAATTTTTCATTTTGATGACCTTAAAAATTTCTGAGATACAGTGCAAAATTTACACTGTTGCATTATTGGCTAGATTTACATTTGCTGATTACCTTAAGCCAGTGATGAAACTACTAGAATATTCATAGTATTTACATGAATATTAACCCACTTTCAAAATACTGTATTCAAAATTGGGCATTTAAGTTAAATTTATTTTATTTATTTTTATTTTATTTATTTATTTTATTACTCATTCAGATGTTAATACATTTAAAAGAGAATGTTTAAGGCCAATATGAGGCTGATAGACCAGCAATTTGATTTACGTTGGTTTTTCTGTGTATAGCACAGTACATTTTATCAAAATTTCACATTTCATTTGATCTATTAGTTTGTTAATAAAACATTATTGAAAAGAGGACCCCACAGACTAAGGAAAAGAAATACTGGTATTCATTTTTTCTGAAAACCAGATGTAACTTATTGAGACAATTAGTAAATAATTAAAAATGAAAACAAACCAAAACAGCATACAAGGATGTAAAACTTAAAGAAAAACTGGATTCAAGCAGCTTTAGGTCATAGCAAAAGAAATTCATTTTTCATTTCCATCTTTTAATTTTTACTATGGTGGCACCACTAGCGGTGGACACTGATGATACATGAGGTGAAATGATAAATAGGCAGATTTTTAGTCTAGTTTTAGGTGTTACATTCCCGGCAATCGTCATTAAAATTCTAGAAAAAGCAACTTTAAAACCACGGAAGTTCTGTTAACGATTTCGCATCCTAGTGACCTCTGTCACCCATGTCTGATGATTATATGTGATTAGTGAACATCTAGTTTCATGATTTAGATTGCAAGAATTTGTCCTTTTTTCATTTTATGTGTGTTTTATAGATAAATTGAAGAAATTTATGCACAAATATGTGTGAAGTCGATATTAATAGCGAAGTGGTCCATACGCGATGTTAAGAGTATTAAATTTGATATACTAGGATTTCAATTTCAATTTCATTTTGAATGACAACTAACTTAAAATAAGTTTATTTGAAATAAAACAGACAATATTTGAGAGATTTTTTTTATTACACTCCTTACCGCCAACCACACCTACTGTGAAATTTTAAATACCACTCCTATCTTATGACAATTACATTTTAAGGATCAGTCAATTGCCATATTTTGCTGTCTATCTACTTGCATTACTGTTGATGTTGTTGTTTGATTTATCAGAACATAGCGGAATTAGTCAGGCATGCCGAAATGGTAATATAAATAGCAACATTATCAAATAAAATGTTCCTTTTAATCCCACAACTAATTTTTATCCATGCACATTCAAACAAAAATATCAAACTTCGGGTCAAAAGATGAGGTAACAATTGAATCCTTTTTAAAATTTAAGTGTCAAGATGGACGGATATCATTTGAAGTTTCAAAGACAGGGTGGATGGTAGAATTGAAACTTTACCCTCAACTAAATGTTTTTCATTTAGTTAAAATATATTTCAAATAGTTATATTATTCAAGCTGAGAAATTTTGAATTGAAAGCTGTGAATTTTATTGAAAAAATAGAATAAAGGGCTGAAAATTTCGATTGTCACAACAAATATTACTTTTAACGGATAAAACATTCCGAACTTTAAAATAATGGTTGCTTTTGCTTTTTAAAAATCATATTTAAAACCTATAACGTTTTGAAACGATAAAAAATTATGCAGGCATAAATAAACCATACAGTATACAAAATTTTATGATTTTGAGATTACCATTGGAAAAGTATAAATATTCGCTAAATTAACTGAATATTTTGCACCTGTAACCACAGTTTACGACCTTTACTGCCTGTAATAAAAGCGCATACCGAACTGTAAGTTGTATTTAGGTCTTTATTAATGTTTAATGATAAGGCACTGCGATCTGAAGATATTTTGTAACAATTGAAGAATGATATATAATTTGGCCGAATTAATTCAGAGGACTTTGTAGGCTAAATTTCCCAGACGTTAATCTACAAACTGAGGGGAAAATCCCTGGAGGAAAAAAAAAAAAGTTAGGAAATTGAACCACACAGGAATGGAACATGGGTCCCTACATGGGAGGCGCAAACGCTACCGCTAGATTACGATATTAGTAACACTATGATGTTAAAGAAACAGTTGCAAATCTGAGCTTCTACCAATAGTTATTAAGCTGGAAAAGCTGCTGAAAGGTCCTAGAACCGAGCGAGAAGGCTTATTTGTAACATTTGACATTCGAGAGGTTCTGAGTAGGAATCTCTTGAGGCCGGGGTGCTTTACCTGTTTTACATGGTGACTTAAATGAATGCTAGAATGGATATTTATTTTCCGCTCTATTGCTTCGTTCCACTGGTTCTGTTTCAGGGACAAAAGTGCCAGAGCAAAGTGGGCGAGTGCGGTGTGACGGTGGCTTGCGCTTTGGAAATGTTTGTGCCACATGCGGCTAACATGGAAGAGGTCCTACTGAGCGGCTAGAACTGTTGTAGAGAAGGCCTCAAGATTATCTTCTGAAAAAAATGAATGAATGTTGTTTAACGCCCATTTTTGCTACAGAGGCACCACAGGCGGTGAACACTGACGATACATGAAATGAAATGATATAATGGGAAAGGATTATTTTTAAGGAAGGAAACTTTTCAGGCCCAAATTCAGGGTATCTCCCCCGCATTTGCCATTTATGAGGACTGAGGAAAACCTGGAAAAAAACCTCAGTCAGGGAGGATCAGGAGAAAGCTCTCCCGCACACGATTCCGCGCCTTAACGACCTCGGCCACACGTGGCGGTCCAGATTATCGAAATTATCTAACAGGAAATTATATTAGGAGCCCCATCGACGTTGATCCTGGCCGCCTGATGGCTCCTTCAACACATTCATTTCTTCCGGAGGTAGAAGCTGGCGTTAGCACAAACGGCTAGCCCTTGAGCTATGCTAAAGTACCAAAATATCCTCTCCCGTCCCTAACAATTTAATCCAATCCAAGTTCCCCAGAAAGTCACTATTTTTTAATAAGCTTAGCGGTGATAAGTAATATAACCTGCACCTCCTTTTAATTTTTAGCTTTATTAAATGTATTTAACTTCGTATTTCTGGTTTTTGGCGAAGAGTCGTACATGTGTATAACGTCGTAAAAGGCACCTACAGCTGTTCAGGTTGATAAGAAATTAATTAATACCATTATCAGCTCAAATTATATTATATATTAACATAATTATATTAATTTTCAGTGGTATGTGTGCTTTTAAATGCCCCGCGCCCAGTGCTAATACATCAGGAATTCATTTTCACTTAGCACGGTCGCAGATGATTTGGGGAGCGAACCCGTTAGCTAAGATAAGAGGGTGCCAGTTTAGAACAAATATTATTTTAAAACAATGAAAAATGTATGAAAATATTACACTATATTGGTTCAGCTTAACCGAAAAATATAAAAATCTATAGGATTAATAAAATATTGTATGTCAACCTGAAGCAAATTGTAAGAAGCCAGGTCAGCTTTCAGACGGTAGTTTTTCGTTCTTTTGTTTCTATGAACGTCGTTGTTATAGCTCCGGCTTTCCCCATTTTCTTACTCCAGGACCAGAAATTTCCCAAGAGATTACGAAAGTGAAGCAATCGCGCAATGCCTACGCAGCTCTTCCCATGCCGGAATGGCTGCGAAGCGTTCAAACCGTTCGCACCCAAGAGTTTTTCATGTGCAAATAACACAAGAGCTTTGATCATCACTCAGGATTGTTACACTTCTACTGTTCAGGGTCGTTACAGATAAGTAACATACCTTACTAAATAAAGAGAGAATGAGCAAAAGTGAGAGAAAAAAGGTGCAAATGAGTATTTGGGTCACTGGAGTAAACAGCAAGAAATTGGTGGTTTCACGCTCCACTACGAATCAAACCTTGGCCAGTTTTGTGAACAAATGACGAGCGTTTCGCGCTTACAACGCGTATTATAGAAACAAATGAACTAGAACAAGTAGAGCAAACGATGTGAAATATCTTCTAAATAAGAGAAAAGGAACCCGGACAACCAACCCCTTTACCTGACACACTGTAGCTATTTTTATAAATGTTCAAACAACATTAAGCTTGCTATTGTATATTATAACAAAAGCGTGTATTATTATTTCTCTCTTAGTTGGATTTGTGTGTTGGAGATTTCCGAAAATATGAATGTTTTTTAACGGCCATGTGTCTATTATAAATGACATAGATCGGCAAGACGGTTCTCAAATTTCCCTTGATCGCGGACCATTAATTGTTTGTTTATTTATTTATTTGGTTTGATATGTTTATGGACGCTATTTAACATTCAGGTCATCAGCGTCCCATTCAATTCATAGGTGAAACAGCTGATAAATTTTGCTCAGAGACCTCTTCTTTCAGGTTGAGGTTACCACTACATCACCAGGACCGACTCCTAAACCCAAGATCACGGGTTCGAACCCGGCCAGGACCGATGAATTTTTTCGGGCGTAAAAATCCTAAGTATGGCTTCCTTCGGAAGGGGAGCAAAGCTGTGGGTCCCGTGTCGTACATTTACGGCACGAAAAAGAACCTCAAGCCTGAAAGAAGAGGATTCTGAGCAAAATTTGTCGACCGTTTCACGCCCTGAGTTGAATGGGACGCTGATGACCTGAGATGTTAAAGAACGTCCATAAAAAAAAAAAAAAAAAAAAAAAAAAAAAAAAAAGAGCACCGACACGCGGACCCTTAAGATATACCTGAAAATTTAAAATACTAAATTTGCATCACAGTTACTAATCAATGATTTAAAAATTTAAAGGTCTCAACAAATAAATAACTACACACGTATCCATATTTGCCTTTTTATTTCAGTACATCCCTTTACAACACCATTAATAACAATATAACATTTAAAAGTATATAAATGCATAAAACATAAATACTAATGGCTAACAATATATGGCACAATATTATTCGATAATTTTAATTCTTAAATGAAAGGAATGGTGACGTTATAAACTCCGATTTAGGATAAATGGTGAGATTTAGGTTTTCTAAAAGGTTTCAATACGTGATGGGTGAAGAGAACGATTTTTTTAACAAAATATGCTTTTTTTGGAAGGCACCAATACTCTCATGGCCTTCCTTGATAGCCCTAGAAAACCTGAGGTTGGATGCCTAAAAATGTGCGCTGTTAACAGGGAAATTAGGAGGATAGGTCCATAAGCTTACGGCCTAGCCGATAAGGCTTACTGTTTACACCAAATCCTCATCTGGTGCCATATAAGTGCAGCTGTAACTTCCGCTCCGCTGTGTTCAGTAGTTCTAAGCTATGTGTAGAAGATTGTGACGTGTTCAAAATGGAGTTTCGAGTTGTCAATAAGTTCTTCATAAAAGATGAACTTGATCCAAATGAAATTAAATAGCGTTTGGACGGTGTATATGGGAAGCATATCGGGCCCGGAGAAATTTGCGACTGCGCGACTTCTGGACAAAGTCTATCCATTTTATATACAGTACAAAACGACGCCATTCATGGGCAATGGCGCGAAATACTCCCGCCAATTTTGTGTTAACGTTACTCATAGGTCAGTGCTTACTTCACTGAATGCCATTTCCATTCGCTGGACAATTTCGTTCAAGCCAAATGCTTCACTATTCGTGAGTAAGATGAATTTAAACAGATTTCATGCGTTAATGTCAACGATTCTTTTACTTGGACACCTTTGCCACCAAAGAGGCCGGTGTCTGCCCTGAGGCGGGGGCATTTCCAACCCTTGCTGTATACCAGAAGGGATTACCTTGCATTGTCTGACTTTTGTCAAGTCTTTCTGCTTCCGGAGAAAGACGTGTGTTTTTCCTTACCTTGCTATATTACATGTTATCTCATATATTACCAAAAATTAAACTTTATGAATGCATTTAAACACTATATAATATACGAGTTATGTCTTTAAAGTTCCTCCACTGAACGAAAGTACACAACATACTTGCACATAATTACTGAATTGCTGATTCTAAAATTACAAAGATTTATTTCGATTACTCTGTAATTGACCAGGGACAGCTTCAAAGAATATGACGATCTAGAATATATGAGTATGAAGCTCATTGAATAGCATGAAAAGGCGAACCAGAAATACAATTTTTAAAAATCTAATTATGTAGGTAATATTATTGGTGTCACAATTGCGCCGCGCAGTAAGCACCAAACGCCCAGAATTGTGAACAACACCATATACTCCACAATAACGAAACAGGTCACACAGCCAAGAGTGTCAAGTGCCTTTTACAGCAGTAGGGATGGGAAAGTCTTCCATAACCGCCATATTCGCCCGATCTCAGTCCCTGTAATTATGCTCCTATCCCCAAATGAGGCAGTCATTGCAAAATTTTGCTAACAAAACGAAAATTTTGACAGCATTTCGCCGCGAGGTGCTCACGTTAACACCTCACATGCAGCAGATGATATTCAGCGCCTTCCCCTGGGAATGAACCTGCAGGTACTTTGAGACTACTTCGAAGGCTGCTAAACACCGTGGATTACCTATATAGGATACCCGCTCTATAACCCTGTGCAAGAAGTTATTTGCAACTTTTGCTCATGCTATAACAAACCAATGTTGTCCAGTTGCCTGTGCTTTGCTTCTTTCCTAAAAGTGCCGCCTACCACTCGGCAGTAAAGGTCATATACTTTCAATACTATACCTTAGATTTTTCGTTTTGTTCCTTGTTCGCGAGAAAAAAAAAATAGTTGACATGACTTATGGCTTATCCCTCGTATATTTATTAATAAAACTGCCATGTTAGAGAATATTTCTAGAAAGAATTAAGTGTAGAATAACTCGATGGTTCGTTATCTGCTTAGTAAATTTTGGAAAAACAGGGTCGTAGAAGGAGTAAACAGTTTTGAATAGAACCTCGTGGAATGTTGTTTCTCGATACATACCATAATTTATGATTCTGCGAGTTACGCCTCGATCGAGTTATTAAAATTAAAAATCCATGTAATTACTGTGTTGCACAAAATATGATATAGGTACTAAACTAGAGAATGGGTGTAAAAATGCAAGGAAAAAAAAACTCAGCATTAGAGGAGTAGTTTATGTCATGGGCACGTTAGATCCCAAAACAGCGGGTACTGGTTGACCATCTTCACGAAATGCTCAATTATGGCGGCAAAATCGGCGTAGTGCTACCGGCCAGAATATTTAATTTGCATGGTGTTTAAATGCGGGCTGCTGCGTTGTCTCTGTGGCATAGTATAATAACGCCGAAATGCAGAGTGTTACCTTTGTTCTCCCTGCACTCTGCATACCGCATTACTGTGATAAGAGTACATGTTGTTACTTCCGCAAAACAAACACAGTTATATTCCATTCACTTATGTTTTACCAAGCGTAATATGGCCTCGGACCGGTTGGCGCATGCCAACCTGCTGGAAAGCCTAGTCGAAAATGCAGTAGGTAGGAGGGTAGGTCCATAGGTTTCAGGGCTAACCATTTTCTAGGTATGAAGACAAAAACCATATAACATTTTTTCAATATGGTTACCCTTTATTGCAATATACTTCTGACATCTTTTATTAACATTTCAACTCCCCTCCCCAAATATTCACAAGCTTGTCTGCAAAATGGCCATAAAGAGCATTCTATAACTTCTTTGTCATGCTTAAATGTCCTTCCTCGAAGATCTTTCTTGAGTTTTGAGGACAGGAAATAGTCACTGGTAGCTAGATCTGGGATGTAGGGTGAATATTCGATCACCTTGAAGCCACATTTTTTCACAGCTTCCTTTGCAACAAGAGTTGTGTGCACAGGCGCGTTGTCGTGAAGACAAACACCATCACTCAGCTTTCCTTGCGTTTTCTCTTTGAAGGAAGCACGTAATCTGTGCAGTAGGCCAGCATAGTACTCCCCATTTACTGTGGCGTTCCTCTCCTTGAAGCCAATGCAGAGAATTCCTTCACAGTTCCAAAAGATTGTGGTCATGAACTTCTTGGTTGACTGAGTGACCTTGGGCTTTAGAGGCGGTTTACGCCAGGTTTACGCCACTCCATTGATTCTCTTTTGGACAAGGGATTATAGTAGAGAACAATAGATTCATTTCCTGTAACAATGGTTTGCAGAATTTCTCTCTCGTTGCCACGGCAGGGCTCCAAAAATGCCTGACAACCGATGACTGGTTGCTGCTTTTGGACTTAGGAAAAAAGTCCAGGCATCTTGCATCTTGCGCTACCCTATTCTAGTTTAAATGTTCATGAATAACTCGAAGGACAGTTGTTTTAGAAAGGCCCAACTTTGCTGCAATTTCTGGAACTTTTAGCCGCCAGCTTTCCATAATTTCTTCTTCCACAAGAGCGAAGTTTTTAGGAGTGAGGACCTCCAAGGGTCGACCTGCATGCTCTTCGTTGTCAATGATTTCTCGACCCATTCGAAAAAGTTTGGCTCATTCTTTTACAGTAAAATATAAGGGGGTTCTTCATATACACCGTCTAATGGATGTTTAATTTCATTTGAAGTAAGTCAATCATTTGTGAAGAACTTAATAACAGATTGATACTCCATTTTGAGCAAGTTTAGGGTGCTTCCCCGGCATTTTCCATTTATGAGAACTGAGGAAAACCTGGAAAAAACCTCAGTCAAGGAGGACGGCCTTGGCGGGATTCGAACCTCAGACCTCCCGCTCACAAGTCCGCTCGTTAACAACCTAGGCCACCATGGCGATCATTTAGAAGTTAAGATCCATATCTAGTTATAGCAGTTGCGGTAATAAAGTTGTGGCATCTCAACCAAGGGCCGCCTTTGGGGTGGAATGCTGTCAGAATTTGTAGATTTTTTGTAATGTAACGTGAATTGTTCATCATCTGATGACAGCATTTGAGACGCAGGTGTATCTTGAGTTCAAAATAAGACAAGGTCTAGGTAACGTTTTCTGGTTGAGATGGAGAGTTGCTTCTAATGAACACAATACAAATACAACTGATGGAGATAACTTTGCGGAAGACAATATTAAGTAATTACTAAGAGTGCTGGTAATTTAATTGAGGTAAACAGATGTTTGTTGTCATGATAATTTCGATACCAAAGGTAGACAACAAGCATGAGATTGAAAGCGCAAATAAATGACCTAAGAAAAATTAGAAGCAAGAGTGGGATACGGTAAGATAATTGAAATGCGAAAACGATGCTTTTTTTTTTCTTTCGCATTTTTAGTGTAATCAGTGAAATGATTTGGCTTACCTGTTTGACCTCTTTGAAAAAAAAAACACACTAATTTTATTAGATTTTTTTTTCCAAGCAGAACGGTGTGAAGATCTAAATTAAATAAAATACGACTGAAAACTTTTATAACTATTACACTTATTAGTATTTTTGTATCAATTATGTCATGTTTCATGTTATGATGAGGACTTTTGGGAGGCAGTGAAATAATCGATTTGAAGCAAAGATGGTAGAATGCATTAGTAATGTTTCTTCCAAGAAGGACTACAAAAATATCTGCAATTTAATAATTAAAAACAAATCAATATTTAGGTTATAATAACAGTACACAGAAAATTTAACTAACTTTCCTAAGTCGAACCGAAGCAGAGATTATAGGAATAAAAAAAAATGAACGTAGGAGAATAACTATAAGTTGTTTAGCACTGTGCATCGATTAAGTTTCTATTGTAATTTATGAGTAAAGTATCATTGAGACCGTGCATTGGCTGAAAGGCACTCGCGTGCAATTATCAAGGGAAAAAATCGAGGAAAACTACAGTTGGTGCCCTTTACTTCCTTCCAAGGCGCGCATATAACAATAGCACAGAATGACACTCGACAATGTGGACTTTATCAGCTGATCTATCCACTAAATACTCGATTTTCTATTTCGATTTGAAGAAATTTTGGGGTTTTTTCAAGCGATGAAATCAAAAAAGATGTAATTTCTGGTTTGCAGTAAAATCAATGCAGGAAAAAATTGAAGTATATGACACTGTCAGAGGACTGTATTAATTATTATATATTTATACTTTAGTTCGTTTCTCTCATACTTAGGTGAATAAATTACTAAACACTTATTTACAACACGCCGGACTGTTCTGAATACTTCTATGTGAGTTACAGGCGAAATGTTTCACATATAACAGAAGTTAAATAGCAGAGTGTATCTCAAATGCATTCAGTTTTCAGCAATTATTTTAATAAAATTATTAAAAACAGTTCGCAATATACACAATATAAATAATCCGCCCTTTACTTTTTTTTCAGCAACGGCATTCTTTTAGTAGTCTTTTAGGTGATATTTGGAGCCAGTTTCGCTGCATAGTTGATATTGTTATCTTAAGGGTCATAGCAGGATGTATTTTTGCATATTTTTCCCCTGGAAGTCGTGTACAGCAAAGATCGTGAATACATGGCGCTTGCTACGTCCTTTGCTTGGTTTCAAAAATTTCCTTCGGGACCTCTTTTGCTTTCTCCAAGCTTTCTTGTAAGATAACCTCGTTTGCGGGTATTTCAGGTACTTCAGAGCTGGTTTTGTGCCCCTATATGAAGAAGGGTTCCTAAGTCATATAAGCAACGCTATTTTTTACAAAGATTAAACTGCGGCTTGATGTTCTCCAGCTTCTAATGTAGCTATCTATTACAGTAAAGAATGTCAAAGTAACAAATCTAAATTTTTGGAAAGTAACAAGTGCTTGAAATAGCATGAGTTAAAATAAAAATGCACCGTAAGTGTTATAGGCACACTATGAGTTAAACTGCGGGGCAAATCTTAATGCCCATGGGCAATCCCACCGGGTTCCGTGTATCCATTATCACTATCGAAACAGTTTTCTTTACCCGTAGTACAACTCCACGAGTGGTAGAACTGCAGTCCCGAGCGATAGTGGAGAAAACCAATGTTGGTGTAACTTTGAAGATATAACTAAATAATAAGGCACTCCAGTAAAACGGACTAATAGCTCATACGGTTAGAGCATCATGCTGTACTTGTGAAGGTAGTGGGTTCGATTACCTCACATGCTGATGTACTTTTTTTTTTCCATTCCCCTGCCGGAGATAAAGGAGATTTGTCACCATTACAATCATTTACTCTCTAACATATTACAACGCGCATAATGCGCTATAAATTGATATTTACGATTTTTTCTGCTGCAATCAAATAAGATTTGCCACTATTACAATGATTTACCCGCCCATATCTACTTGCAATTATGAAAAGGAGGTGAGCGTAGGCCGTCAGGCCGTAGCTCGCCGCAGCTAACCATTGGGTTCACTGGTTTCTAGGGTTTACCCGAGGTTAACGTTAAGGTTGTTGTACCCAAACACACACACATACACACATATGTGTGTGAATTAATTGCGCATTCCAATAAGACAACGCGTGGTAAAAGGTGAAAAACTCATGGTTTTAATAAGGAAGAATATATTGCAGCCAGAGAATTACGGAGGGCAGCGCATAGGCTACATTACCTTTAAAAAAATTAATATATGCATATTTACACTTTTTACATACGATCACGCAAAATATCTCCCGTTCGGGAATGAGGAGTTCGGCTCTTTCCGCTGTCGTTCGATACTGCAACTCTACGGCTCAAGAATATGTACTGTGGGTAAGGGTACACACTACGAGGAGATACCTGGCAAATCTGCAGCGTTACTAATGTTACTTTCGTACATCAAAGACTGAACAAAAAGTACGAATATTTCCCTTTTCTAAAGTTATTAGAAATATCTGAGCATGCCTTAATTAATAATTAAGAATACATTTAAATGTTTACTCCCACTTCCATGACCATTTTTGTTAGGCATTGAATATGCACTGAAAAAGACTGGATAGACGCAACAACGTTACTTATGCGGAATACGATGCATCTTATTATCCACGCGTAACATAAATAACCAACTAGGTGAGTTAATTTCAGTTCCAGAAAAAGAGGCCGTCAAGGTTTGTCCCACACTATAGAACACTTAGCAGAGGTTCAGCTAAGTTACAGAGAAATTTAAAAGTGCACGTCAATTTCATTAGTACAATATTGTATGTATATAAAGTTTTCACTTTCGTTTTAATTTTAATTTTATAAAATAAAAATATATTTATGCTATAATTTTTTAGCATCTCTAGGCCTATGAATTGACTTCGAGACTTTAAAACCGGCGATTGAGATAGCAAACACTGACCTCAAGCGGATATATAGTTCATTTAGTGAGTTTTTCATAATAATGAAGGATAATGAAGGAGCAAACATTTATTTCATTTTAAAAGCTTGATCACTTTTACTTATCGTGTCATCTACTTTAGCAGAAATGAAAAGTTAAACCCATAATCGGCGTTCATTACGGGCATTCCTGGAAGACCGTTGCGTAACCTTGTATATGGCATGACGAAGCAGACAGTATTGTACGGGTCAGGGAGGGGAAGGCCATTCTATCGGTTACAGGAGAGTAACGAACCTCATTGGCTTCTTACGTTACATGTGTACTTCTTGGGACCGATGACTCCCACGTTATTCTATTCGTACATCGGCAAGTAGAAGGGGAAAAAACGGAGGGGAGGCTCCTACTGTTGAAATCAAGAGAAGGGAGCATCGGATTCCAGGGAAGTAAGGCTGCAGATCAATGACGCTATAAAATGCATTAATCCCTGTTCTAAATTGACTTAACATGATACTTAGCTTGTTTATTCGTCAGTTCGTAGGTCAAGTGCCCTTAACATAACCAGACAAATATTTGAATACGACAGAGAATATTAAATAAGGCTTGGAGCTATCAGATTCAGAACATGGAAAATAAAACTAAACCGTAATTATATAAAAATGTTCATAGAAATGCATTAAGATTCAAATACACTACGCTCGTAATGAGTATAAATTAAAAAAAAAAGGAGAAATGCTACCATATGTAGTCTATCGAATTCAAAACTCTCCTTATCGAATAAAGTGATTTCTGAGAAACACCAAAATCTCTTACAAAAGAAAAAGTACAAATATAAAAATGAATTTGAATACTATTATTTTCGTATAAGACGTGCCTATAAAACTTAGTTCTATTGCTCTACGGTACTTTCCTCTTCACTTGTTACTATGGAATCAAGCGCTAGCCCACAAGGACTGCTTCATAACAGCAGAGGATAGGAGTGGTATGAGTACTATGTAAGTAAACTTTGCATTTGTGCAACGAAATTTGATAAGAGATGTAATCATATATGCCAAGGATAATCGCAAATAAAATGGCGGTAAATCGATATTTAATATTGTATTAGAGGCGTTTTGTATACGACAGCTCTTGATAGACATGTCATATCTATTGTAATACATTTGAATAATTTTCATATCTACAATTAGTTCGTTCGTTACAAAATATATATTAAGAGATAATTTTCCTTTCTTTAAAAAAAGTGAAATTTACAATTATTTAAAAAAGTAATAACAACTATCTTAATTAATGTTTTCCTTCCAAAATTTATTTTATAAAATTTGAAAAATTATTCAAGAGAATGCGAAACCGAATTTATCCTCGTATTTAATTTAATTTATATCTGAAAATGCAAAACACGATGGTAGTTCCATTTGAAGTGTCATTTTGTGCCCCTGGTACGATGCACCTCATCGCTACTGCAACGAAAGTGGTTAAATAGAGAAGATCTGATCGTGAACTGTGCTCTGCGCATGCGCCACTCTTTTTGCGCAGTAATGTCAATGTAACTTACTCTGAATCCTCCTCATACAGGTCTCATGAAACGGTAGCTCGGCATATGTCCCAGAAAAACGTGATAAAGGATGAAGGTTATTTTCAATGAGAAGAAATGTAAGTTCTGAATAAATATTTGAATTTTATTGTTGTGAAATAGAATTAGATAATAAACCTATGACACATTTTTAACTTCCCTTCTTTGAATTGGACATGTAGCAACCAAAAACGTTTGGCCAGTACTGTATGTAATTGCATGACATTTCTTGGCATCGAAAAAAAGGATAAAAATAATAACAATTAGTCAGGAAAGAAATCTGATAATGAGAATGAGGGGAGAAAGATGAGGACCAGAACAAGTAAAACAAGAAGTCGAAAAATAAAATAGAAAATAGAAAATGGACGCAGTTGAGGGCAGTGTCTTTTTCTTCCCCTTCCGCCTATCTGGTAGGTCAGGTTAATGTTTATTGCTTTCGAAGACTTGTTGATTTTGATGTTGTAAAAGGTTCTCGATATGATTTTTATACAATTAAAGCTGATGGCCCTATGACAAGTAAACAGCAGATCAAAAAGCATGCTTTCTCGAGTGCAACCCTTCTGAAGCTCAAGAAACGCGGAAACAATACTGAAATATAACTTTTGAACACTACAGGGTATTGTAACTATGCTGTAAGCTAGTGGATAAATATAATAATAATAATAATAATAATAATAATAATAATAATAATAATAATAATAATAATATACTGTAACAAAACACCAAACCATCTGCTCCGCTTTCTGTCGTTGTGGGTACACAGAAAAGTTGTGTTCAACATTTAGAAGTATTTTCCAACTCTTGCCGTTATATACAGGGTGTTGATAAACACTGAAATATTTGTACAGAATGAATCTGAGATAGGAAACTCAAGGTCAAAGGTTTCAAAATTGCATGTTAGAGCTTTAAGTTTTAAAAATGACTTTTACTTTTACTTATACCTTAAAGCATCCCAGTTTATGCAAACATCTATCAACAAATTGACATTTAGTATGAGTGAATGACCGCTATTAGAGAATCTCTCTTTCTCTCTCTAGATCTCAGCACCTCTTACAGTACTACCTCTTGCTTCTCCAAAAATCAGATTTATGTTTATAAATACTGTAATCTTTCTCCGTTTATTCAATTTATAATGTACATGCTTTGCTTACAAAACAAAGAAATGTAGCATGAAATAATTAACAAATATCTGACAGCACCTGGGTAAAAATTAAAATTTCTATTAGTACAACAATGCAGTGACGTGAAATCATTTATTTAGCCTAAATTTGATATTATTTTAACGCTAATTTGCGAAAACACTGTTCACTAGCTATTAACAATCCGGTTTATTTCGATTATTTACGAGGCATGAAACCATTCTAATAAAAATGTTAACGCTATTTGTAGGAATTTCTGAGCACCAAATTGCACTTACTTCAACAATTTATGTCTGTGACCCTAGGTTTCTTATCTTAAATTTCTTGTCTAAGATCCTTCTATACACAGTGAAAATATTTTGGTGTTTTTCATTACAACCTGTATATTATTTATTTATAATAAATATACTTTATAATACATTATATAATACATTTGCCAAGGACTGTGGGTGTATTAATAATAAAGATTAAAAACAAAGTAACTCTTGGAGCAAATAACTAAAATTACAAGAAATAAAAAGAGGTAAGGCACATTCGCTTTATTTCGAACAACTTTGAAGAACGCAAGATATAGCGAAAATGCTGTTAATATTTAAGTATTTTGTAATTTGGTGAATACAGGCATCACTTCCATGATTAGCATTTGTGGCTTTGAAAACGATTCGTTTAAAGCTCAGGCATCCATTGTTGCTCACTTGTTTCTTTTTATTCTCTCTCCATTGTTGAACTTACAAATGCTTTTTACTAACAATAGTGCATTATATGTTGTCAATTTCTAAGTTTATATTGCAGAAATACAATATAGACTAATTTCAGTTGATATTGAGGTTACAAGATGGGAAAAGAAGTGGAATTTACGTCGAGGAAGAAAAGTGCAATTTTTGCTTATTCCTCCGTCGGTCTTAGCACTAGAAAACAGCCTCTAGAACAGGCTTTCTTCAGCCTACTATTTAAAGAGTACTAAAGAAATACTAGGAGAAGGGAAAGGTTGACCGGATGAAAGGAATAGACAAAAAAAGGGCATCTACTTGAAACGAGTATTATTGTGGTTTCTATTTTGAGGAATTGAATGGGTGATTTTGGACTTTTTTTATTGACGTAATGTCATTAGGGGGGGGGGGAAGGAGATTGTTCACTGAAATAACGATATGTTCGGCACTGGTTGAACATTTAATTTATTTTAGAAATTGGAAGGTCCAGGAATTTCGCGGTATTCACTCACGTATTTATTCACTTGAACGCGATGGCGATCATTATTGCTATTACATTGGACTGCCTGGCTGACTCTTGCTGCTTTAGAATGACTTAGAATTCCTTAGACTGCCCTCAACTGAACTAGAAATGAGTTTTGAATGAATAACGTCTGACTCCTGCTTTCGAATGACCAACTTTCAACAGCTGTAGAAATAATTCTTGAATCCACAACTTCTGACCCTGTACTCCAGTTTTCTATAACATCGCCACGCCTCTCGTTAAATTAAATTCCCTTGATTATTATTCTATTCTTTAGTTACATGTTCACCATTGGCTATCTTAAGATATTTATTATATCGCTAAGTTCTCCTTGTTCAATGCCCATTGGCTAAAATTATTTTCACCCTTCTGATCTACAAAATCTTCCCACGCTTGAGTTTCCCAAGAACGGCCTGTCATAAATTTCGGCACTTTCCTTACACGCTTGATTTCTAAAGTAATATCTTTTTCTTCCCTTGGTTATAGATAAGTTCTTGGTTTCTGCGAAAACGCACGTTTCTGTAAGGGGTAAATCCCTTTTGGCGGCAAGTATACAGTTATACACAGGCCTGGCCTTTTACCGTACATCTGGCGCCTGGGACCGGCAAGTGTCCCAGAGTTTAAAAGGGTAATGCTTAACAAAAGAATCTTTTCCTAGCTATTCGTCCTGACTTTTTCTTTCGACAAAGTACAGCATTTCCTTTCCCTTTATAAACATAACAAACATATGGTATGACAGAAAGATAACTTGAATATTACTTGCTAATCAAAAAGACATCTACATACATACACTAATACATATAATATTGGAATCCTCCTTTTAATTATAATATTAATATCCTTAATTACCTGAAATAAAATAAAAGTATTATTATAGTAGTTGTCAGAAGTAATTATACTTAAAAAGGAAATTTTGGGACAGCATTTCCTTCTTCATACTCCAAACTAAACAGGATACTAAAAGAGTTTATCTCAGTCATCCTCATAAATGAAGTAACAGTGGATGAACACGTGTGACGTCTCAGTGACCAGCAGAACTCTCAGAAGTAAATTCCTTGAAACAGCCCTTCCTGCCCGTTGACCCATAAAGAAACCTTTGCTGACTAAAACAATAAGACAGAGGAGACTACAGTAGGCGAAAGAGCACGCAGAAGATTTGGAATAACAGGTAATTTTTTCTGATGAGTCTAAATTTAACCGGCATGACTCTGGTGAGAAACTGTACATGCATCACTGAAGTGAAGAACGGTTACCTTCACGCATAACACAAACAGTGAAGCATCCACAAGGTCAGATGATCTGGGGGTGCATTTCCAGCCGTAGCATAGGTCGTATGGACTTCTTAAGTGGTACTGTTAATGAAGACGCCAGCTTGAAAGCAAATTGATGCCCACAATACGAGACCATTTTGGTGATCCTCCCAGCTGCATTTTTTAAGATGACGCTACCCTGTCACAGGGCTTTGAAGGTAATCACTTTGATTAATATTCGTCTTAAATTCGAATATAGGCAGTGTTTATGCAATTATCAGCCATTCAAGCGTTTCAGGTAAAATCATTCCTCAGAAAAAGTAGAGTGAAGGTGCTGATTGGCCTGGAAATAGCCCGGACCTGAGAACAGCTGGAAGATTATGGGGAATGCTATTGTAAGAAACAAGGCAAGCAATGAAAGAAAAATCTAGAAGACAATTGTGTTTCATGAACTGACTCAGGAATACATGAACAATTTCATTTTCTACCCAAACTATGAAATACAACGCCCATCAATGACAAAGAGTATTTAACAGTCCACATACTTGAGTGCTCTGCTACAGTATAATAATAATAATAATAATAATAACAATAATAATAATTTATTAATATTTGAATTCCAAGGCCCAACAATGACAGAGTATTTAGCAGCCGACATGCATTAGTGTTTAGTTGCAATATAATAATAATAATAATAATAATAATAATTAATATTAATATTTGAATTCCAACAAGGTTGGAAGGCTGCGAAGTGTTGATGCATGATATATATATTAGTTTTTTTCTTCCCACACTCTCATTTCTAGTTTCATCTGTTTCCATGCATAACGTACCTTCGATACTCAATATTTACTTTTATCACCTTCACTTGTCTAACTTCTTGCCATTGAAGAACTCGCAGTAGTTCGAAATATAGCAATTTCAAGTGTGACTCTTTCTCTGTGTTTTATCTTTATCTACTTTTATTATTAGTGTTAATTTGTTACATTGTTAATAGTGTTTCTTTATTTTTATTTTTCATTAATACACACACACACACACACACACACACACACACACACACACACAAATCGGGAATACTTCTAGCGAAGACCCGACAAAGAAGGCTAATGAGTATAGAGAAGTAAGGGGAGTTGGGGAGTTGGGGAGTAGGGTTGAGTAATGGGAAAGGGGACCCATGTCTGTAAATATGTATATAGAAAATTACTCTTTGAAAACGTTTGATGTGTGTATATCGATGTGTTTGTACATATGTATTTAGGTCTGTATGTATTTTATATTTTTATTGTTACAAGGACGATATTAGCATGTACGGCCGTAAGACATGCGACTGTTATACTTTATTATTATTATTATTATTATTATTATTATTATTATTATTATTATTATTATTATTATTATTATTATTATTATTATCGTTGTTTAGCTGCTAGTTTTCAGCACAAAACGCCAAGACAATAGCCAACATTATTGCTGCGGTATATCTGTCGTTATTTATACATATGCTGACTTCCCTGCAGTATCGCGTCATAGGTTCTGTAGCTGGAACAATCTGGCAACACTGTGCTGCAGAAGTAATAGTGTTGCAAAAGACAAGTCACGCTAGAGGTATTGGGCTCGAATACGCAGAAACAACGTCTCAAGAAAACGTCAAGGTTGATCCTCATTTTTTTCCACTTTCCGGAACATTTTTTTTCCTTCCCCCTTCTCTCCACTGCGCTGGCATTCAAGTCAGGTGTGATAATTACTCAGAGGTAGTTAACGGAGACCCGCCATGAAAAATGCCTGAAGAAAAACGTGCATTCGCATGTTGGAGCGGGGTAAATGAATCATAGAGAAGCCGGTTGTTACACAAGGAAAAACTTTCACCAGCGGTAACTCTTTCCTGCGCTGACGTCAGGTACTACTTTTAAAGGTAAAGGCATTGGTCCAACCAGAACCAATCTTATGATTCTTCTCCAGCTGCAAATGTTCCCAGATTATTTCTTCGTTTGTAGGCATTGCTACAACTGTAAACGTCAACTTGGCGGTGAACATTTCAGTCTAATGTGCGGGTGATATCTATATCATAAAGTAAACGTTATGGAAATGCACATTAATATGTAATTATAGAATCGCTTCGACAGACAATTGTTAAACATTGTTTCATTATGTATGTTGTTTTGTCTTGACACTTAGGGCCCTCAGGATGCTGTTTCTGATAATATCATCACTGAACAACATGCTACAGTACACAGATGATATAGATTTTGTTCAAAAGTGATGTAAAACGTTACTACGACTGGGAAAGTCTACGAAAGATTACAGAACATAAGACAGTGGGGGGGAGTGAAAAGTTATTTTAGTAAACCACTAGGCGGTCAATAAGGCGCCCTACAATGAGAGAGAGTATTTAACAGCGCACATACATTAGTGTTTGGCTACATAATAATAAAATAATAATAATAATAATAATAATGAAAATTATTATTATTATTATTATTATTACTCCAATAGTTTATTTCCAACAAAAATGGACATCTGCTGGGAAGTGTTAATGCATGAGAGATATACACAAAATCGGGAATACTTCTAGCAAAGACCCGATAAAGAAGGCTAATGACCATAGAGTAGAAAGAGGAGTTGGGGAGGAGGGTTGAGTAATGGAAAAACAGGTCATGTCTGCAAATGTGACTATTATATAATTTCAGCCGAAATGAAAATCTAAATAAAGATTAGAAAAGCATGAACTATGTCGAAAGTCGATTTATTTAACGTGCTTCAGAATTGCACCGCAATACATTCAGATATTGTGCAGGAGTCTCAGACCAACAGTTACGGGATCTGTGCTCTGCCTGTTCAAATTTCAAAGTTATTACATTTAGGTTTCTAAAGGACTATTACGTCATTGACTAATGAAGCTTCCGTTCAAAATGATACCATACAATTATGGACGGAGGTTGTGAAGTACATTGATCCAGTGGCGTGAAATAAAACTGGATCACTGTTATCGAGTTGGATACTCGCTGATTACTTTTTTCTTATATCTTATGTATCAAGCATAAAATCATAAAATGAAATTAAAAACATACATACACTCCGAAATACCGGAATCTACAGCCTTCGAATCCGAAGTTTATCATCTTATCTATACTAAATAACATAACACGATAACTCAGTTAACAATTGTTCATTGCGTATTGTAATATCAGCTTTTTAGAGATTTTTATAGCATTAAATCTTGAAGACGCCGGTGATAAACTATTGAAAATTGGGAATTCCTCGCCCGGGAAGCAGATTTGAACACATTTTAAGACAAATGTTTACTCCATTTCGTTTTAACAAGACCTTTTCACATATAATTACGTTATTATTTTTGTTAGTGGACCAAGATTACTCTTTCTCAAATTTCTTGAGCCCTCTATAATCTACATTGTATTTCATTAACACCCGATATATCAAAGCTGGTTTCTTATTTTTTAATAGTATTTAACGTCTGTTTTCACTACTAAGGCACCACAGGCGGTACACACTGATGATAAATGAAATGAAATGATAAATTGGGAAAGTATTTTTTTTAAGAAAGGAACTATTTCAGATCCAAGTTTAGGGTACCTCCCCAGCGTTTGTCATTTATGAGGACTGAGGAAAACTGAAAAAAAAAAACCTGCCAGGAAGGACGGTTCTGGTGGGAATCGAACCCCAGGCCTGCCGCTCAGGCATCCGCACCTTAACGATCTCGTCGCGGTTTTATTGTTCGAAGTTAGTGATTGCTACTACTATAAAAGTATGTTATTATTGCTATTATTATTTGATTTATCGATAGCATTGTTGATTAAACTACCCCATTATGTTTAATGCAAAACATTTATGCTACCGAGACTTCTCAATGGAGATTTGGTTTATGCCATTAAGTGTCCAATGTCAGCTATTCGTCTTAGAAAACAATTTGCTTTTAACAAAACAACTTTTATTTCCTTTTGAGGGGACTCCTAACCAATAGCCTTGATCCAAGCAGAATTTGAATTTGTGTTCTTAGGATCAGTTGAATGAGACGGCTTAACAAATTATATCCTAATAGTGAAATATCCAACTCTGCAAATCCTTCCCTATCCAACGAAAAGGTGACCAGTGATTCTGACGGCAAACACATATATCAGTTAATAGACCCCACTGTTGCAGAAGCCGTTGAATGTTCTTCCTCATCCTATGTAGATATTTGATTCTGTAGATGTTGTTTCATTTTCCATCATATATGGAATTTGTATAGATGAGGTGATGTTTAATTGGATCCGTATGTAGGGACATTATCATGCAATACACCACCAGATCTCAACGATCCAAACATTTGTCCTTGATAGCTTAACATAATCATGTAATAAAGTCTCAGGTTGAAGATGGAGCGATGTTTGAACTATAAAATGTCCCTTGTCTAGAGATGTGACGTCACTGCACATTGTATTTTACATCAGCTAACACCAAATGTGCACAATATCGAGTCAGGAATACTTTTACATTCCTTGCCACGTTTTCATTTTGGCTATTATTTTTATTATTAAACATGTTGAATTTTGGGAATAATTAATTTAAAAACACATTTAATAACGACTTCTATCAGCATCTCTCAGTATACTGGCATCTTAAAACCAGAGATATAAGCTTCCGTTGAATTCCCCCAACTCTCATAAAACACGAAGGCATTCCTAAAGTTGAAACTTTAACTTATGAGGTCATCGTCTAACCCTGTAACATCTCACTGCAAGGCAGTAAACACTGACATGACAGTGAAATTCTGCCACGAAGTTGCCACCATCACCCGACGAGGAACTAAGACAACAGACAAAAACAACTGAATGTGTGCTCGAGAGAGGCAAACATGGAGCTCAACGACTGGCCCATCCCTTAATGAGAACTATAATAAACACCACTCAAACTGCTGCTATGCATGATAGCCCGCACTTGAACATCGCGGGAGAATGATTTAATAACATGTTTTGGGGTAAGTTTTATGTTATTTGCTTTTCCGGAAGTTTGTGTCTGTGAGCAACGTAAAATAAAAAGTAGTTTTGCACAAGGTTAAAGAAAATAAAATGAGTTGTAATTTATTATTAGATAGAAACAAATGCCCTCTATCTCTGGAATGTATAAGAGCTTTTCAGATTCATACACCTAAAAGAGGAATGCATGTGCTGTTCAGTTTAAAATATCATGCAGGGTCATTCATTCGGCAGTCGTGGCGCCAGCGATGTGGAGTATTAACTAATTACATATACAGGCATAATATTATGCCCTTAACTCAAATAAGTAACTAAACGTTGATCCTGGTCTTCCTAAATGATAAATTTAGCATCGTTCTCTGCATTTACGTTTCAGAAATTGTATATAAAAACACGCTGTGGTAGCATAAAGGAAGTTACTTTGTACAGGCATCAAGAATGTTCAAACGCCTTGTTTTATCCATAGAGAAGTAGTGCTGCTTACTGCGACAATGGAGTCATTTGAATACCTTTGATTTTTAAGTAGAGTCTGGCGATCAGAAGAAGGCAAGGGAGAGGAATGTGCTACGTAAACATTGTCAGCTACTCACGCATGGCTAAAATTCCAGCGGGCGTGCAAGATTGCTTAACATGTGACAACATGAGTTCCCACACACACTCTTCGTGTGCAGATAAACAGTTCAAAGCCCCCCCCCCCTCGCACTTCAGCCTATACTCTCCTTCTTCTGATCGTCAAACCATACTAACTTTTTTCTTATTTCTAAACTAGTTTTTTCTTATTTCTTCGCACTCTAGAGAAAAGCGAAATTACTTTTCTGGCGAGAAAAATGCAATTTTTCAAAGGGGAGACAGCTGCACTTTGAGGTTATTATTTTCTACAAAATGCGCAACATTGTCTATTTATTTCTATAGTTGGAGTAAACAATAACCACATACTCGTAGTATTTAATGATCCCTCATGGAATAGTAGCTGGCGCACTTCGTTATTCATTTTTCTCTTTGGAGTTTACAATTAATTATTATGCAGGGAGAATAGTTTTAATTTAATAAAGATTTAAAAATTATGTTTCATATTTCTTTTGCTTTTAGAACAATTTTACCAACATAAGTATTATTCGTGCATTGTTCTTCCAACCGACCGAGCTGTTCTTTTCCACCTCAGGCTTTGATCCCATTGTTTGGGATGAATAAACTAACTCCTGTTTCTACATTATTCAATGGAACAGTTGTATTTTTGTTGATATTGTAGCAGTTCTTAAAAGAAATGTTCTGCAAGTTTTTCATACAACAGAAGCGATATGCCATTGATCCGCAAAGATGATTTGTAAATGTGCTGGATACCTTGCCTTGTTGAGTTGGTATTTATTCTGCCGGTTGTGCCCGCTCTATCACGTCATTATTTTAGAAGGTTCTAGATTGAGGAATTATTACTAAAAGTCCGCTTGTTTAAGTGTGTAGACTCATTTTCTGGTTGTGAACGATCTGGCCAAGCATCATCCTTAGTGCGGTTTACCTCGTGCTTCATCTTTTGGCTTTTCTTGCTTCACCCAAATTTGGTGGTTGCTATAGAATTAGTAAGTTTCTTAAATTTTTGTGATGGCTTATATACATTTTCTATTAAACTGTCGGTTTAAATTTCTTTTTTTTTAATTAATTAAATTGTATTTCTCGATAATCTGAATGCTTCACAGCAACTCAATAATAGCAGCATGAGTTAAAGTTTATACTTGGGGTTCAAATATGAACGCTATTTAATTGTTTACATTTGGAGTATTTTTGTTTTTAAAACTAATATGGTTTTATCATCCTCTTACAAGGTTTAGGCTTAACTGTTTCGGGTCTGACGAATCATAAGAACCACTTAAATTTAGTTATAGAGATGTAATTCGCATAGTCATCGCTTCAGGTGCCATGTATTGTTTGACTGAAATGGTTGTATTTTCAGGTATGGAGTTCTTTAACGTGCCGTAAAACTACAACACGGGACCCACGACTTTTAAGCCCCTCCCAGAGAACTTGCGCTCGGATGTTTACTTAAACTATCGATATTGGTCAAGTTTGAACCCGCGAACCTTGAGTCCAAAGGACAGTGCATTATTACCCATGTGGCCAAAATGAATATGGTTTAATGTTCCATTCAGAAACTTTCTGGCGTGGTAAGTATTCCAGTTGGTTTTTTTTTTTTTAAAAGAAAATCGCTTTCGTTTCTTTATGTACGCTTTAACACTTATATTTATTTAAAGGATGTTTATAAACCTAAAATTATTTATATTACCTATTGATATTGTTTAAAAAATATATTTGGTGTTTCACGTAATTTTTCTTTTTACACAATACTCCAGAAATTACCTGTTGCGATTTCTTATTCAATTTATTTTATTCTCATTAAAACAATTAATATTTTCTAATTTTCGAAATATTTTACATTTTAAAATATTATAATTATATTTATTTCAATTGCATTATTCATATATATACAGTATTGTTAAACGAATTTGAAATGTATTTGTGAATATTCCAAAGACATTTCTGCGGCCTTTAATTGAAGCTTTGCTTCCCAAAATTCTATTCTGTAACTTGTGCTAGCGTGGGAATACTGCACACGTGAAGCGCCTGCTATGAATCAGGTACGGGACGAGGATTTAATCCGCATGCCAGTTATGAGAGAGAACTTTCATTTATTGGATATTTTATTTATCAAAGCTCCCAAGACTAGAACGTCCACGAAATAGCTTCTCCGCCAAAGTTTCAACGTTTAAAACGATTTGCAGAATGCTGCGTGCACTGTGCGACCGGAATTGGAGATGCGTCTGTCTTTGTAGAGACAATGTTGTGGATCCATAAAGGCAAACAAAATTATTAAATTAATAAATCCATGTTGATGGGAAGAATATGTGAAAGTTTAGCGCATTCTGCGCAGTTTATAAACCGGATTACTCTTGCCGCCAAAGCCCATTAAACTAAAGCAATTATACATATATATATATATATATATATATATATATATATATATATATATATATCGTGAACGATCCTTCAGGCAACCGGTTTCGCGGCGTGCGGCAGGCCGGCCGGCGAGGCTGGCTGCTGTGTCGGCGGTGTGGTATTTGCACAAGATTTCAACTCACCCGGAAGCCTGGCGCAGCGGAGGGGAAATGTACTCCCCCCTACGCCGACATAGTGCTGCTGGTCGGCCCCATGTTGCGTCAAGCATTCTTCTTCCTTTATAAACAAATTTACAGCTTAACTAAATTAGCCATTGAGATTGCCGTGCAAGTAAGAAACAGGTTCAAATTATATTTACGAATAAGTATCATGTCGTCCTATTTGGGAAATTAATTCACTGGTGGCCCGTTCTGCCCCTTTCCATTTCTAAGTCTTATTTTCCGATTTATTTGTAATGCATGTCAGGGTGTAATTAAAATAACATTTTTAATGCCATTCCATGAATATATACAATCCATTTCATGTCTTGATCATGATCTTAAAATTGACGTAATTTTCTATTGTGCGCTTTTCGTCACAACCAAGGTATTTAAACAACTATTTTTTTCAGAAATATTTAATTACTTTCTTAATGTTGCCTGTATATCAAATTTTAAATGTTTATTTACAAAATTACTTCACTGCAGGTTTTAATTGCTTTTGTAAATTATATTTAAAATTTATTATTAAATATGGGCAACTGGTAATAGATAAAGTTCAATGGCGTATCTGCAATCCTAAACTGCTTTGCATATTTTTGAATTTATTTCATATAGTGAAAAGTAGTGGCAAACGTGCAAAATTCTATTAATCCTATTATTATTGCTAGTATTATTATTATTATTATTATTATTATTATTATTATTATTATTGTTGTTGTTGTTGTTGTTGTTGGAATATCAAAAAGACAGTTTTTATAGTACGCGTAATTCTAGAGTGACATCATTGATGATGCCTTTATTTTATATAATTGTTGTTCACAATAGTGTATACACAAATTTCGACATTTTTCAATTAAATATCAACGATAAAAATAATTGGCCGAACTATTTTTGAAGCAACGTCTTCCAGTTTGCTCAATAAGTAACTGAAAAAAAAGCCAGTGTTTTTCAAAATAGTTTGATATCTTTACGAAAACAAATACTTGTAAATGTACACATAGGCTTTCCTTTTTATAATTTCTTAAATTTTTCCCAGCTAACGTTAGTTGTGATTTTATTATTATTGTTACATTAATAATAATAATAATAATAATATGACGAAAGACCTTTACACATTCACCACTATTTGAACGTATTAATGAAATATTATTAAAAATGGAAAGCATTTACGATTATAGGATACAAACAAGTCCAATAACTGCATTGCATACATCATATTTAGTAATACACTTAAATAAAGTTTACAAATTCAGTTAAATATTTTCGTAAATTTAAGATATTTTTTTTAACTGAACTTCCTAGTCGCATTAAGAAACAGTTAATATATCTGGGGGAGAAACTATTATTTAAATACACTGACAATTACCGAAATAGGGCTGCGATAGTAATAGTACAATTACTCCTAGTAGTAACAATAATAATATTAATTATTTTGGAGGCAACTGTTACTTGTAATTTGGACAGAAAAATTAGCACAAACAAGTGGATATTTTGACAGTGAAAAATAAATGAATTGTGTTTAACGCCCGTTTTTACTACTGAGGCACACAGGCGATGGACATGGTGATACATGAGATGAAATGATATATTGGGAAAGCTACATTTTTAAGTAAGAAGGAAACGTTCCAGACCTAAGTTTTGGGTACCTCCCCGGCATTTGCCATTTATGAGGACTGGGGAAAACCTGGAAAAAACCTCAAGTCAGGAAGGACGATCCTGGCGGGATTCGAACCCCAAACTCACGAGTCCGCGCATTAGCGACCGCGGCTACCCGTGGTGGTGATAGTACAGAATTCGTCTAGTCAGATGCAGATCAGAACAACTTCCTTCGGTGAAAGCTGTTTGGTGTTTACTGGGTAAACCACAAGCATGTTAAATAAAGGACAACAAATTTATAACAACACCATTCTTCAAATAATAAGTAGGTTTTCTTAATAAAGTTCTTCTAATTACACTTAGGTGTCTGAGTGTATAAGAGATAAGAGTTTAAAGAAGGAAAAGGCACTTTGAAAAGTAATGAGATACTTAACTTGTTAAAGAACATAATAAATTAACAATTTTAAGGTGCATGCAAATTATGCTTAGCAGAGCAAATTTCAATAGGATAAAATAGCATTTCTTTGTGTAAAAGCAATTTAAATAAATATGTGAACAAACCATGTAATAAAAAAGTTGAATAATGGAAACAGTGAACGCAGAGAGCGTATGCTAATATGAAACACACCTAATATTTCCGCAGAGCGCAGCAGCGAAAACGGAATACATTATCACACGCAGTACCTTCTACAGAATTCCAGTTTCCTCGTAATGGGCTACTGCATCATGCCTGCTGCAGAACCTAACCGTACTTACTGCCGCACGATGAACCAAGTAGTCATTAAGTTCAACGAACCTGAAACAAAAGAAAAATTATAGTTACGAGTGGAAATTTCTCCCGAAAATGGGTAGTCTCCCTTAACTGGGACACATGGCAACGAGGTGAGGGGAGGAAAACACCTTCGTGGCTATTGTGCAGTAACTACCCCTCAACTCTCTAAAAAAGCTTCCATTTCCATGAAAATAACATTGTTTTTCATGCACTAATATGAAAATTTGACTTTTTTCTTAACTATTTGTGTCTTATTTTCAGCATTTCTTTTCTATCCATAGTAAATGTGATCATATCAAATCGAAAAGTTTCAAAAGTATGCAATACAGTTATGGATTATTTTAATTTTTATTCTAGGAATTGCAACAATGTTTTTTTCCTACTTACTTTGCCTTTCTTATAAAGGTTAACCATTATTAACCATTAAATCACAAAACAATTCAAACTAAGCAGAAATTATAGACTGATTAGATAAATGTTATATCTCTTGGCACGAAAATAAACATTAAAATTGACTCAGTGAAAATAAAGACCATTTTTTTTCATTTGCTACCTTTTGGGAATCAAGCACTACACTGTTTATCGTATACATTATATGCTGAAACAAAGCACTACTACCCGAAATATATAATATGCTTTGGAACTGTTCCTGCCTATGAATGCATGTGTCAACAGTGTTAGAATTCAAGTTTTTTTAATGCTCAGAGGCCTCTTTTATCAGGCTTGAGGTTCATTTTTCGTGCCGTAAATCTACAACATGGGACCTCACGGCTTTACTTCTCTTCCGAAGCAAACCATACTTAGCATTTTTACGCCCGAAAAAATCCCGGATCTTGAGTTTAGAAAGCAAGTATGGTTACCACTACACCACCAGGACCGACATATTCTATACACGAGGGTCATTTGAGACGTCCTCGAAATGACCCATAAAGCAGCAGAAGAAGCTCGAAAGCCGCCATCTTTCATAGAAACGATTGTGCAATAATACATGGACTAGTCAAAAAGTGTACCAGTTATAACTGCGTACGGGAAAAATGGCGTGTGGTTATTAAGTACTTGATAAAGAATAGTATGAATGCAACAGAAATTCATATAGATGTGAAAAACACTCTAAGAGACTTTGCACTATCATTTTCAACCATTGGATTACGTAGTGGCCGTTAAAGTTTGGAAGTAGACCCGCCACCACATCAGAAACTGTCGATAAAGTGCAAGTCCTGGTCCTGAAGGATCGCCGATTAAAGGTATCGGAAATATTTGCACTTATATATATTTCGGGAGAATGTTTATTTCACATTTTGAGGGAAGAATTGTGCTTGAAAAAGTTATCGGCAAAACGAGTCCGTGATTCTCAGAACCAAAAGCGAATTACAGTGCAAATCTCTCAGCAAAGTTTGGTTCAATTTCAGAGAGATCCCGTCAACGTTAGTGACTAATGATGAAACATGTGGTGCACTACTCTAATGCATGTGTCGGGAAGGCCGTGGCGGCCTTTTCTGAGATTCTTTTATTATCTAAGCATATTGGAGCTAAGGATTAAAATGCACGAGAAAATGCCGGGATTATCAAAGAAAAAAAGTCATCTTGTATCAAGACAACGCTCGCCCTCATGCATCTCGTTGCAATGGCAAAAACCAATGAAATGAGGTGTGACTTACTGCCATACCCGTCTTATTTACTTAACTTAGCCCCGCTAGATTTCTATCTGTTCCTTAAACTGAGAAAATACCTAGGTGGAAAGAAGTTTTCGTCCGATGAATAGGTTAAACCATCAATTGAGTATTGAAGGACTGTTGGAGATATCGGATTTTCGTGATGGGATAAAGGATTTGGAGCATCGCTGGACGTGATTTAGCGTCAAGGGAGACCATGTTGAAAAATAAGAATAATTTCAAAAAGTTATACTGTCATTTTGTGCTTTATTCCGATTACTTTTCAAATGACACTCGCACTAGAATATAAAACAGAAATTTGCGATTCGCTAATGTTCTCAACATGACGTTCCATGCCCCCGCCACGGGCGACCGAGGTCGTTAAGGCGCGGGCTCGTGAAAGGGAATCTCGCCAGGACCGTCCTCCTTGACATGCTTTCTCAGGTTTACCCCAGTCCTCATAAATGGCAAATGCTGAGGAGATACCTTAAACTTAGGTCTGGAACGTTTCCTTTCTTAAAAAAAAAATGATTTCCCTGTGTTTACTTTCATACCATGTATCACCAGTGTTCACCGCCTGTGGTGCCTCAGCAGTAAAAACGGCAGTTAAACACTATTAAAAAAAAAAAAGACAATTTTATTGAATGAGGAAGGATGGGAGGAGATAAACAAACCTAGCGTGGTGTTAAAAGAGTACGCTGATAGAGGAAAACAAACGTTTAAGGGAAGTATTAAACGGAAGGGTGTTTTGTGTACCACTTTAATATTTGGAACTTTCTGTTTATTTTTATTTTAATTTCATTAATGTTGGTTAGCTATAAATATTTTAATAACCTTTTAATTATGTCAATGCATAAGGTGTTTTATTTTATTTATTATTATTACTATTATTATTTTTGGGGAGCGTTAATTCGCGAACACTTGTTTAGTTAAAAGTCTATATCTCATGAACTATTTGCTCTAGAACGCTATGGTTTGTCTTGAATGATAGAAAAAGTTGCATTTCATAAATTTGCAACGTTTGTTTCAAATGACATCATCCTTTGTTATTTTACAATTGGATGATCTTAGTTGGTGTTTCCCTCAAAATGTTCGTTTTTCTGTAAAAACATTTTTGGCTGCAATTATTGAAAAACAGCATTTTTTTGCACAAGTTTCCCTTTTTTAGGATCTGTATAAACTCTCGCTTTGAAACGTTTCATGATATTATTGTGATGATAGGGATTTATTATGGCAGAGCTAGGACTAAATGTGGCAATTTTAAAAATAAATAATAAAATGTTCAGGGAAAAGTGGGGAAAAAAGCTAACAATTAAAAAGAATGTATACTTTGCTTCAGAGTCATGGTATACTAGTGAAAATACATAAATAAATTTCAATTATGTGCATTTGAATGCTGTAAAAACTGTTTTTCATTAGCTTTAATATTCCTTGAAAAATTGAGAAGTGAAGTTGGTAAAGTTAATCTTGCAAATATGGGTCTTTCATACTCCCCTCTAATTCCTGGCAATATGTTAAATAAATCACGATTTTTTAGCTATAAAAAGTTAAAACTAATACGATTGAAGTGTCTCAGTTTTGAGATTCTGAAATTAAATGCAATAATTGCTAAGTTTAACGTAGCTGAAATTTAAATATAAATATTGTTTAAAAATAACTAATTAGTCTATTTGTTGCATTGTACTGTCATTGGTCAACATGCTTGCACAATACTTTCCTAGAATGAAAATGCATTTAATTGCAAACACTTATGAACTTAAAAATATGAGGATTTAAAGTTTGTGTTGGTGGGAGGGAAAAAAAATCGAACTGCTATACAGTAATTTTATTGTAAATTTTCTGCTCGCTTTAATTATCATATTATCATTTTGTATGGTAATATAAATCTTGTAAGTTTTTATTAAATGTAATATGTGTCCTCGAATCGGCAAGTGCTATAGCTTGATTGTCCATTGAAAGCTATGTCTCACCTCAGAAATGAGAATAATGGTAACGATGATAGTAACAGAATATGTGATTTAAAAAGGCTAAACCCCCTATAGTAAAGCCCACACTTTATCGATGTGGATGGGATCCATGTTTCTAGATGCACTAGTTTAGAATCATTAATGTCCCCAAAGATGCGAATGCAATTCTAGGCAGCACATTACGACTGGGGGAATCCCATGCGATTTCCTGGTACACAGTTACGTGTTAGCGAGAGAGTACTTTGGGGTCAGAACCCGAATGGAGAGGAAATAGGGGAGAAGGAACTAAACCCTCGCCAATAATTGAGAACCTAACTACCGTCTGTTACGCCTGCATTCAGCTTTTCAAATAAATAGTATGACAATAAGTAATGATCTTATTTAAGTGAGGCTAACTATCGAAAATTCATTGCTGGTATGCGATGATAACGTAAATAATTTTGAAACACAAAAACTGCGATTTGGAGAGATGGCTAGTCAGAGGAATTTTCTGACAACCCAAACTATTAATATTCTGCTTTCGTTAACACAGTGAGAATGGACAGACTCTGAAGTATTTGAATAGATGATGATATACATGCAGTGCGTAATGTTTTACTTCGGAGATAAAGCCCTCTCTCCCCGCATGTGTCTCCAGCTCCCAGTAGCAGTAATACCTGCACAGTCCATCAAATGTAGGTGAACAATACGAGCGAAAGTAAATATCGGATCATGGAGTTATTGATGACCGAAGCAACGGCGAAGGATTGCATTGGCTATGGCGTAACGGCATTCGGTCTACATGGTCGGGGAGGGTGGATGTCCGAGTTTACTGAACTACTACGTTGGCTTTGAGCCTCACATCCCAGTGCCATTTGAAAGATACAACACTAGTTCAGTTCTACAATACATTCTTCTAAGAACATAAATGTCAATTCTATGCTAAATTATTCTATTCCAAAACAAGTACTTATGATTATGACTACAGGAATCGGGGCGGGCGGGTGTCCGAATTTGCTGAACTACTACGTTGGCTTTGAGTCTCATCTCCCAATATCGTTTGAACAGGGAAAGATACAACACTTGTCTAACCCTATAATAAGTTCTTCTAAGAGTCTAAATATCAAATTATAGACCAAATTCTTCTATTCCAAAACCAGTACTTATGATTCAAGTTTCCAAACCGAGTTCTCTCGTGATGTCACGAAATTACCCGAATAAGAATTCCCAGGTGAGTGAGATACAAATCGCAATGCACTTTGCATTATCATACAATTAAGTCCAAATTTGGTACAGGAAGCTTTATTGAGATAGACAGTTCACTGAAGATACCCTAACACTGAGTGACTGTGGGACGCAGCATCCATAGAACTGTATTTAATAGAGGATTTAGTTTTCACAAAGTAATTAAGATTTCCCAAACAGTGAGAGAAATGAGCATTTCGGCTTTTACAGTTTGGAAAACCATTCACGAAATTTGGTGCATGTCCAAGGTTATTGCAAGAAGAGTTCCCGGTTGCTGCAACTCCATGCAGGCTGCCATCCAAGAATGTGAGGGGTTCTGCAGCTTACCAATAATCCTGATTTGAGCCCTCATACCAAGAAAAAACATTTTTCTCTAAGGGATAAATGTCACCACAGGGGTGTATTAAATTTTAAGGGAACAATTATTTTTATTAAAAAATTTAAAAAAATCATACTTAGATATCTTTGTATAAAAAAAATGTCTGCAGGCCTGCGTCAAGAGAACCTCTTAATGGAAAATCTGGAGTTTTTCCTGAGAGAGCAGGCTCAAACTGGAGCAAGGCTATTGTAGCACTGTATATTGTAAACAGCACAAAAGCTTAAAAAAAGAAAACACTGTCGTTTGCATCTTTCAGCCATAAACTTCTGCTGAAGCCTTGGATCCCCTGATATAGAAAATTACCACCTGCAGCATATTCAGAGGTTTTTGTTACATGGGTTTATAAGAAGGTTATGAAGATTTGTGTTTGGTAAAATAAGTAAACATAACACGAGTGTTCAATGGATAAATGTAGAGAGGAAACAATTATGGACAAAAAAAGAAAAATCCAGGTTATGCAGACATAAGCACAATGAACTCTATAGAATCAAATGGTAAGGAAATGAAACCTACAGTGCAGAAAATAACAAAAAGTACAAAAGAGGAGAAGAGAGAAATAGAACAGTTGTAGGAGGAGCACAGCAAAAGCGGAGAGCGATTCTAAGGAAAATGTGATTGAAGCTATGCTCCATTATACGAGAAATGAAAAGATTAAAGTGGACTGCTCTCAATGCAAGTAGCTCTGATAGAACCAGTTAGAGAAACTGGCCTTTTTCTGCAAACACTGCACAATTTCATGCATATAGCGTACAGTTATACGGAATAATGCACTCTTACTTTGAAAAATAACTTTTAACTTTGTTTCTTAAACGCAAAATACAAGCGATTCGGAGTTAGTAAAAAGTTTTAACCACACGGGCAACCAGGGACTTTTATGTTACATGCTTTGCCGCACATACTGTGTATTTAATTTCGGCTAAAGAGGATTGTAATTTACTTAGCTATAATAATATATATTCGATTCACACACACATATATGTAACATTATGACAATTTGTTTCCCATATACAGCAAGCTTTAGCGTTAGCATACTAGGTCTCTTCAAAAAGTATCCCGAATTTTGATTTTCCGCGGGCTACGTATGTTAGATTATTTTGTGGCGTTATATTGGTACTAATGTCCCTCACTTATTTTGACAAGCTCGGCCATTTTGAATGGTCAGTTAATTGTTGACAGCTATTTTGCTTGGACGTGTTTTGACTCGTCTTCGATTTTTGCCTATTCCAAAAACTGGAACAAAGAATCTGTACCAAATTTTGTATGAAAAACAAAATTAAGTGCGGGGATGCATTCCGAATGTTGACGTTGATTGTGGCATATGGTGAAGCTACCTTGGACCATAGCAACGTTTATCGGTGGTACAAAATGTTCTCAAGAGGGTCGAGAAGATGTGAACGACGAAGAGCGTCCCGGACGCCCGAGCTCGTCAACAACAGACGAAAACATTGAAGAAGTGAAGAAAATAGTATTGGCCAATCATCGAATCACCGTTAGAGAAGTTGCTAAGAACCTAAACATTTCGATTGGCTCGTGCCATTCGATTTTTACCAATGATTTGGGCATGAGACGGGTCGCCGCAAAATTCGTACCAAAGTTGCTCAATTTCGACCAAAAACACTATCGCATTAACGTTGCTAAGGAGCTGTTGAACTCTGTCCATGACGACCCAAATTTGCTCCAGAGGGTGACAACTGGTGACGAATCATGGGTTTATGGTTATGACGTGGAAACTGAAGCTCAATCATCCCAATGGATTCTGCCACACGAGCCAAGACCGAAAAAAGCGCGCCAAGTTCGGTCGAATGTGAAGGTTTACCTTACAGTTTTCTTCTATTGCAGGGGCGTGGTGCATCATGAGTTCTTGCCACAGGGTAGAACGGTCAATAAGGAATATTACCGGCAAGTTATGCGCAATTTGCGCGAAGCAATCCGCCAGAAACGCCCGGATTTGTGGAAGAACAAAAATTGGCTTTTGCACCATGATAATACCCATGCTCACACATCGTTGCTTGTGCGCGAATTTTTGGGCAAAACAACACACTTATGATACCGCAGCTA
The DNA here is from genome assembly GCA_030762175.1 of Metallyticus violacea. Lineage (NCBI taxonomy): Eukaryota > Metazoa > Arthropoda > Insecta > Mantodea > Metallyticidae > Metallyticus > Metallyticus violacea. The sequence goes on from CM060844.1 coordinate 56,065,118, forward strand.
CCGTGCTCCCCAGACCTGGCCCCCTGTGACTTTTTTTTGTTCCCAAAACTGAAGAGGCCCATGAAAGGACGACGCTACGCCACGATTGAGGAGATAAAGACGGCATCGAAGGAGGAGATGAACAAGATCACAAAAAACGATTTTTTAAAGTGCTTCGAGAATTGGAAAAAAACGTTGGCACAAGTGTATATAATATCTGGTGGGGATTACTTTGAAGGGGACAAAAGAGATATTCATGAATAAATAAATACTTTTTAAAAAAACACAACATTCGCGATACTTTTTTAACAGACCTTGTATTATATATATTATAAAATAAAAATAAAAATAAAGTAACACTATTAACAATGTAACAAATTAACAGTAATTATAAAAGTAGAAAAGGATAAAACACTAAGATAAAGTCACACTTAAAATCGCTATATTTCGAACTCGTTGAGTTCTTCTATGGCAAGAAGAGAGGATAAGAACTAGAGTTCAAAATATAGCGATTAGTGTGACTTTATCTTTATCTTAGCGTTTTATCCTTTTCTACTTTTAAAATTACTGTTAATTTATATATATATATATATATTATATTTCCTTCAGTACTTGTGATATATTTTAACGTAAGGAATGCTAAATTACAGAATAAATTAGCTATTAGGGTATAAATTGTACAGTATATAGTTCAATTTGTTTTATACATAATTAACAAAAATTAGATTAAAGTTACGTAACTGAATTTGCGATACAGAAGTAAGAAATTTAAGGTAAATTATAATTGTACACGATACCAGTATACATTTTTACCTGAAACCGGTGGACTAGTTTTTGTTTTAATTTAGTAAGTAAATAATAGTGTTGATTTGTAATTTGTATTTTTGTTTTAATAGATAGTTACCAGTTGTAGGTCAGTGCTGGCTTCCAGCATGTATGAGGATTTATAAATTAGTTTAATTTATATGTATGTTTTATTGTATATGTTAAAGTAAATATTCTTACAGTACTTTTTCTATAATTTATAGTCACTCGGAATTTATTCACGGAGTAATGGCCTGGTGAACCAGAAAAAAAAACTTTAAAACCCTGTAATACTCTCTGAAATCAATTTCGAATTCCACGAATCCTGAAATCCGAATGCACATTGGCTTCAACGTGGCATCTAAGATTGTACGTCATGCTTAGTGCCCCTAATATTATGTAAACTACATACGCTACACATTTATGCACAAATAAATTCAAAAGGTTTACGAAATACACAAATACGAATACGTTTCATAAATTTCATTTTACATATTTTTTTAAATATTTGGTATAATATTACATAGTTTTTACCACAGTACTTTTGAAAAATTTAACCACATTGCATATCTCATTGTCATAACATATAAAGTGATATCACAAGAGTTAGATATGATATCAATGGCTCATTTCAAACATTTTCTTTTATTAGTCTCAAAAGGCGCACAACTTTTAACCGCCACTTGCCGAGGCACCAATCATTTTCATTATCGCCCAAGTTGAAAGCATTGACAGTACTTTCATAACATGACCAAACTGTTATGTCAACGTTGCGGCAAATACTTAAATCGGGTATATGATATAAACGCAACATTTGCGAAGCAAAGTGCACATTAAAAAAAAAATACTTTTACAGTAAGAGAGGCAGCCTACATTGAGTTTTTCATAGATAGGTGTGTGACAATGGTGCACAAACCAGGTCCCTAAATTTAAATAGCTCTTACTGGAGTAAAGAATCGCTATATTCCAAATGAATCAACTATGAGGATTCTATTGTTGTACACAGAAGCCGCTGCATAGGGGGACCGCCTCTAAGCTCTTGTGGTAGCATATACTCGTATGATTGCAAATCCGGAGGTTCTGTGTTCATACCCTAGTCAGTTCAAGCTGTCTGGGTAATTATTTTCCGAAGTTTTTCCTTACCCCGAGAAGGTGAATTCCAGATAGCTGTAATGCGCCAAGGTTTGGGTCATCATTAATTCATTCATTATACAGACTACATTTAGATACTCACAGATTTAAGGACACCCTTGGTGCAACATAAATATCCAGAAGGGGCGTTGGTATAAATTGCGCTATCACAGTAGCGGAGTGTTGAATTTTGTCCCAACTATCTCTATCCTCTGTTTTCGACAGAATATCGACGTCAGCGAAAGAGCGCGAAAAGATGGACAGAGTGAGTCGGGACCTCTATGATAAATGCACAAGTAAGACAGGTTTCACAATAAGAAAAACAACGTTTTATTCAACCTGTGTCCTCTCAGGCGTCGTTCAGAAGTCGTGCATCTGTGTTTGTGTACAGTTAAAACACTTGACGATACCTTGTACTCGCCGTGTACCTCTGTGTGCAGTTACATGCAAGACCAGTGAGAATAGACAGACATTTATGCTTTCCCTGAGTTGACCGACATGATAATGTGTTAAGGAGAGGCTAGAGGAAAGGACCATAGTCCCCCCCCCCTTTGGTGGCAATGTGTGAACGGCCCCAGTAAACACAAGAAACGAATTGATTGAGTGATTATTCGCTGCAATTAATCAAAAGCGACAGAGGTCTCAAATGTTTGTAACGATGGTGTTATGAATGTAAAAGGGTTCAGGGCATACACTTTGAACACCCTCTGCAGTTTGTTGTACGATTACTTGCAGAACATATGAATATATCTTGTCAAACTTTTTAAACTTGTTGCAGAGGTTCTGAGTCACCCTATCATATCATTTTCCGCTATATAAAATGCAGTTTTTTGTTTTTTCTATAAAAATTACCTGACAAACACTTGTACTTAATTTCTTGCTGATGACCTAGAGTAAAATATAACGTCATATGAATATTTAGATGAAAACTCATTTCCACAGAAGCAAACTGTTTACCGCAAGTACTTTAATAATGGGTTAACAACATAAATTAAAGACAGAACAAACAAATTCAGTCGTTTTATTACCGGAAGTTATTATCGAAGTTTATGGTGTGTTCGGGAAAGCTAACGACATACCATTAACCTGTTTTACAACCTATAACGATTGCAGAAATATTTTAAAGCGTTAGGGTAGATAGGAACTACCATAAACATGGTAGTTGAGAGTTATGGAAGCTGCGTATCAGCTAAACTCTATTTTCAGGAAATTCCGAACGTAAACTATTGCGGTTGTACAAATGAAACGATTTTCCAAAAAAAGACTTCAAATATCCACGTTCCTATGTACTAGGCACCGAAAATTATAATAAAAATATTATAAATAGGCTGAATCCGAACTCCTCGACAAACTGTCACAATTTGTTCAGGAGTGTTTTCTGAGCATATTGATATAAGGAACCCATGGTCTGCTGTGGCTCATTACCGAATTGTTTACTCGGAACATGATTGATTCCAAACAAAACACGACCTTTCATTGCTGTAGTAGAGTGCAGTAGTGCGTGTTTTCAGTGCGGTCCGCCACCAGGCTTGAATTCCTGCTCAGTTTTGTCTCAGTTTTTGTTCCCTGCAGTACGCTGTTAGTGATACGGTATGGTTAACTTTACTTATGTAGAATTAGCGGATATGCACCACGTCTACAGTTTCACTCAACGCAAAGGAAGAGCGACACAACGACGTTACGCAGAGCTGTTCCCACAAGATGGCACTCATCACACCACGTTTGCAGCTGTACACAGGCTACTGCAAGAAACCTGGTCCTTCACTGTTAATATGCGAGATACGCCGTGAGAGGAATGTCAGAACGCCCGATCTTGAAGTGACAGCCCTGCAAGTAGTAATCGTATTGCACGAGAGGTGAACGTAAGCCAAGCAGCAATTGCATCGTACCACAGTGGGTTAAGGCATTGCAACCAGCAGACTTTCCATGTGGAGTGCAGTTTGTTAATTCATTCTCTACAGCCGCCAAAGGTTGAGTTTTGTTTGGAAATAAAAATTCATATTTTGAGGTGGTTGAGTTATTACAAAACTAAAACCATGAATTACCCTAATTAGCTACTGGGGACCATTGGTTCCTTATATCAAAACACTCAGAAAAGATTCCAGAATAATTTGTGAAGGTATGTGGATAAAGTACGGATTCAACCTATATATATATATATAAATGTCGGTCCTGGCGGTGTAGTGGTAATCATACTTGCCTTCTAAAGCCAAGATCGCGGATTCTAACCCAGCCAGGATCGATGGATCTATTCGGGCGTAAAAATCCTAAGTATGTCGTACATTTGCGGCACGAAAAAGAACCTCAAGCCTGCAAGAGGAGGCCTCTGAGCAAAATTTGTTGGCCGTTTCACGCCCTGAATAGAATGCGACGCTATTCACCTGAGATGTTAAAGAGCGTCTGTAAATAAACCAAATAAAAAAAAATATATATATACCAGTTAACCCTTTAGCAGTGGCAATTTTAAGGGAAACTCGATATATGCCATTGAAATAAAAGAAGAAAATAGTTTCTTAAAATCACTGAAATTGAACCATTAGAAAGGGGGGTTTACCTGTAATCCAAAATTTAAGAATCACTATATTTGTTTTGTTTTTTACGCAACGAGAGTGCGTATGTACTAACTAAATAAAAGAAGGAAATCAGTTTCTGAAAATCAGGAAAATTTGGCAATTAGGAGCTGGGTTTATCTGAAACCAAAAATTTAAAAATCACTATAATACTTGTATTTTCACTACAAAACTTGGCATACCTCTTTTAAATTAAATAAGAAAAATAGTTGCTAAAAATCCGGGAAATCGGGTCATTAGGAGTGGGGGTTTACCTGAAACCCATAATCTAAAAATCACTCTAATGGTACCAATATTTGTTCATTACAAAATAATTTGATATATACTATTTAAATAAAACAAGGAAATAGTTTCTGAAAATTAGAGAAATAGAACCATTAAGAGGTTTTTTTTTTCTATACTGGGTTAAGGACAAATTAATTCACCACATAAACTGTGTTTATAATGATGCATATGTTTTATATTTAACAAAAGCATCTTCGAGAAGATAGCAAATGTAAAATATTAATATAATACGTGTTTGAGAATTATATTTGTATGTAAGAGCGTTCTTTAATAACAATCAGAAAACGTTTGTGTCATATGTTTTGTTTTTACATAAACATTTAAAATTACATTTCAAAGCCAATGAAAACCGATGAAATTTTCGATTGTTTTATTTTTTTGTACATTGTAATTGTTTTTAAATAGTAACATGTTTTTGTTTTATTGAAACATATGAACATCATCTTCTTATATACGCAATGTAACCTATTTTAGTGAATGTAAAGATGATACCAAGGGCTCAGTTCATAAACATGATAACATTTAAAAAGTTTAAAAATAAACACACAGTATAGCTTTGTCTATCAGTGGTCATATAGTTTATTTAATTAATAGTACATAATCAATTTTTGAGCCTTAATCTCAATAATAACTCTATAAATATGGTTTCTGTATTGTGATACTTATAGGTTGCAAGAATTCTAATTTTTTCCTCCTAATATCACATAGTAATGTCATAACTTATTTCATTTCGTCAATTAATAAGGCCGTAATTTGGATTTTATATTCTATTTTTAAAGTCGCTTTACTAGGGGAAGAATTCGCTTAGTTTGCCCACTTCCTGTGAACAACTTTTATCATTTTTTTTTTCGGATGAACAATCATCTTAAAGCATTTTAAAAATGTGAGATATTTTATACTTAACAAAAGAATTATATGATAGGTCTATGCTCAATTGCAGTAAACTCAACAGTGAAACAAAAACCTTGTTCAGGTGTCTATCGTAAGACGCTACACAACTCTTTTCTTCACTAATTCTGCAAGGACTATAACTTCTAAAGCGCCTGTCCTCGGTCATGACATCAGAAACAAAATACCAAGCAGTTCAAATCAATATAGCCCATGTCCATTTCCCTTTGTATGGAGTGAACGGCAAGTGAAAACAAGCCAATCTCTTACTGATGCATATATAGTTATACAACGTAAATCACGCTCATGTGCAAAACACTGCTTTTAGAAAACATACAAAACAAATGTTTGTATTTACATATCATGAAATATTTATGCATAAAATTATGTATTATTACAATAAACTAAATACACAAAAGATGCTGTACAGGCAATTAAACTTTGCACAAATTTCTTCCTGTATAAGTATATAAGACGTAATAATGCAATTCAATACGACAAATCTGCTTTTAAGTTCGTTTATCTGTTTTAATCTCAAAAATACATGGTTTAAAAACAGACTTTTTTAATTTTTTAATAGTGTTTAACGCCCATTTTAACTACTCAAGCGGTCACACGGATGATACATGAGATGACATGATAAATTGGGAAAGGATTTTTATTAAGGAAGAAAACGTTTCAGGCCCAAGTTAAGGATCCTCCCGGGAATTTGCTATTTATGAGGACCGAGAAAAAGCTAGAACAAACCTGTCAGGGAGGAGGTCCTAGTTGGAATCGACCTCAGAACTCCCGCTCACGAGTTCGCACCTTAACGACCTCGATCATAAAAAGATATTTCCTGTTTTTACAGATATAGAGGATGAAATGAAATGTTCTCGGCCTCAAATGCCAAGATAACAATTTTTTTAATCTCGATAGACATATCTTAAGCATTAATTTGAAATACCAAATCGTTGTTTCAAATATTTTATTTAAAACAGATTTATAAAGCAGGCGACAGTTTTAAAAATTCATTATAGGGACTCTTCTATTTCATTTCAACGATTAATTTTGACTTTTGAATTTAAATATGGCCCAAGTTAGGGACATCCCAAAAAGTGCAACAACAGCAGCATTTATTAATATGCACAGGTATGAAGATTTGCATTGAGCTGAAATAAAAATATTTCTATTAGGAAAAGCCCTCGGTGTTTCGATCGTATTGTTCACTATTGAATCTTTTCTTGGAAGTAGACCAATAATATAATCATTGACACCTCATAAGTAGTAGTAGTAGTAGTAGTAGTAATAGTAATAGTAGTAGTAGTAGTAGTAGTAGTAGTAATAGTGGTAGTAGTAGTAGTACTAATAGTAATAGTGGTAGTAATAGTACAAGTAGTAGTAGTACTAATAGTAGTAACAGTAGCAGTAGTAGTAATAGTAGTAGTGTAGTAATAGTAGTAGTAGTAACAGTAGCAGTAGTAGTAGTAGTAGTAGTAGTAGTAGTAGTAGTAGTAGTACTAATAGTAGTAATAGCAGCAGCACAAGTAGTAGTAATAGTAATAGTAGTAGTAGTAGTAATAGTAGTAACAGCTGTAGTAGTAACAGCAGCAGCAGTAGTAGTAGTAGTAGTAACAGTAGTAGTAATAATAGTAGTGTAGTAATAGTAATAGTAGTAACAGTAGTATAGTACTAATAGTAGTAACAGCAGCAGCACAAGTAGTAGTAGTAGTAGTAACAGTAGCAGTAATAGTAGTAGTAGTAGTAGTAATAGTAGCAGTAGTAATAGTAGTAGTAGTAGTAATAGTAGTAACAGCAGTAGTAATGTAGTAATAGTAATAGTAGTAACAACAGTAGTAGTAGTAGTAACAGTAGTAGTAATAGTACTAGTGTAGTAATAGTAGTAACAGTAGTAGTAGTAATAGTAGTAGTGTAGTAATAGTAGTAGTAATAGTAGTAACAGCAGTAGTAGTAGTAATAGTAGTAGTAGTAATAGTAGTAGTAGTAGTAATAGTAGTAGTAGTAATAGTAGTAACAGCAGTAGTAGTAGTAGTAGTAACAGCAGCAGTAATAGTAGTAGTGTAGTAGTAGTAATAGTAGTAATAGTAGTAGCAGTAGTAGTAATAGTAGTAGTGTAGTAGTAGTAATAGTAGCAGTAGTAGTAGTAGTAACAGTAGTAGTAGTAGTAGTGTAGTACTGTAGTAATAGTAGTAGTAGTAGTAATAGTAGTAGTAGTAGTAATAGTAGCAGTAGTAATAGTAGTAACAGCAGTAGTAGTAGTAACAGTAGTAGTAGTAATAGTAGTAGTGTAGTAGTAGTAATAGTAGCAGTAGTAGTAGTAGTAACAGTAGTAGTAGTAGTAATAGTAGTAGTGTAGTACTGTAGTAATAGTAGTAGTAGTAATAGTAGCAGTAGTAGTAATAGTAGTAGTAGTAGTAATAGTAGTAACAGCAGTAGTAGTAGTAACAGTAGTAGTAGTAATAGTAGTAGTGTAGTACTGTAGTAATAGTAGTAGTAGTAGGTATATGTTGATTGTTATAAAATTCTATGTAGACATTACAAATTTATTTTAGAATGAAGCGTAGATCGCACATGCTTAAGTATGTGATACATAATAGAAAGATGAATAAATAATAATAATAATAATAATAATAATAATAATAATAATAATAATAATAATAATAATAATAATAATAATAATGAACATTAAAATGGGAAGAACGATGTTTACAGACATATGAATGGAAAAAGTTCACTCATTATTCATAATTACAATAGTTATTACATTCTAACAAGAAAATAAATTGCTTTTAGCTTCGCGTATTTTGGCTCGGAAACTGCCCATATTCAACCAATTAGTGTGGTTTGCAAGAACAAAAAACGTCTATTTCAAAGAGGAAACAGCGAAGGGTAATGGTTAATTTAATAAGTCAATGCCAGAAATGTATGAAAAACGAAAGGAGGCTGTTCCAGCATCTATTTGCTTGATAATGATGAGCGAATATATTTTTGAAGTGTTTAGGTGTTAGTAATAGCTTACGTGACAATCACAGCTCCTGAATTTCTGACTCCCGTTCACCGCGGTACCAGCTTGAACCGACCGATCGGCCGTTACGTGTGAAGCGGTTGCGCGAAGGAAAAATCACCCATCAACCTTACATCCTTTCACTGATTTGAATGACTCTTTAAAATAACAAGAATATAGGTTGCCATATTTGGTGAATCAGCTCTCTCCCCTAATTTAATTCCCTTTGACACATGATAAATAATACATAGCTCTGCTACGAGTATTGCACCAATCTGAACCAAATTGCTGTTTACAGCCATGCGGAAAGTTTAACTTATCGCATTCCCTTGCTGTCCGATCTCATTCCCTAAGGGAGGGGGAGATATCCTATGTCCTGCTATCCAATAAAATGTGATATATGAAAATAGTGCTTGGACTGATACAGCTAGGAAACTACAGGGACCGGCATTTACCTTCCCAACGCGAAACATTTTAATCCCCCCTTCAGGACCCGATTGTGTCGCAGTGCGATGCGAATGCGAGATATATTGTTACGCGCCGATGATGATAGAGGTCATAAAATATAGTAAAAAACACAATTATTTAAAAACTCTATGAAGAAATTTAGAAAATTACTACAAATTCTGTCGGTCCTGGTTGTGTAGTGGTAACCAAGATCGCGGCTTCCACCCCGGGTAGGATCGATGGATTTTTTCGGGCGTAAAAATCGTAAGTATGGCTTCCTTCGGAAGAGAAGTAAAGCCGTGGGCCCCGTGTCGTATATTTACGGCATGTAAAAGAATCTCAATCCTGATAGAAGATGTCTCTAGCAAATTTTGTCAACCGTTTCACGCCCTGAATTGAATGGGACGTTGATAACCTGAGATATTAAAGAGCGTCCGCAAATAAACAAATAAAAAATTACGAATTCTAAAGCTAGCACATTTATTTGAATTTCTTGAGTTCTAAAAGGATATATCTACATTTAGAAGTTTAAAGGAGTTTGTAAATTGCAGGCATTGCTTTAAGAAACTCACAAGGGAAATATCGAATAAATGCAGGCTTTAATTTCAGAACTTTTCAGAATGGTACCATATTTAACGTAAGCAACATCACGCCAATTTAAATATTGAGAGAGAGGTTTAAAACCAACGATTGTAATATTCCTAACCCAAAACCTTTTAATTCCTCCTTCAGGATCCGACTGTGTCCCGGAGATGTGAGAATGCGAGATATTCATTCATATTCTTATATGCCTAAGGCGATAGAGGTCACTAAATATATTAAAAAGATACTTGAAAAAGTTTTATTTAAAAACTCTATGAAGAAATTTAGGAAATTACTACTTAATTCTGTCAGTCCTGGCTGTGTAGTGGAAACCATGCTTGCCTTCTAAACCCAAGATCGTGGGTTAAATCCTGACCAGGATCGATGGATTTTTTTGGGCGTAAACATTTAAAGTGCGGCTTCCTTCGGAAGGGAAGTAAAGCCATTGGTTCCGTGTCGTACGTTTACGGCATGCAAAAGAGCCTCAAGCTTGAAAAAAATTTATCGGCCGTTTCACGCCCTAAATTGAATGGGACGCTGAGGCCTTGAGATAATTAAAGAGCGTCCATAAATAAATAAACAAACAAAAAGTAAGAATTCTAAAGCTAGCACATTGATAGGAGTTTCTTGAGTACTAAATGGGTATATCTAGCAGTTAAGAGGTTTAAAGGAATTTGTAAATTGCATGCATTGCTTTAAGAAACTAAGAAGGGAAATATCGAATAAATGCAGGCTTTAAGCTCAAAAATTTTCAGGATAGCGCCATATTTAACGTAAGCAAAAAATCATGGCAATTTAAATATTGAGGGGGACGTTTAAAACCAACGATTATTAAAGAATAAATTTCATTGTCAGCCATTCACATTTTGAAATTTTAAATTACACTTCCATATTGTGATGCTTAAATTTTAAAAAGGAGGTGTTTTAACACAATTGTTTTCTATCGCTGCTTGACACCCCGGACAGTTATTATTTGAATATGGACAGAATAAAAAGTCCACCCGTTAACCATGTGATGAAGAAATACTTATTTTGGGTAAAGTTACTATTATTAATACTATAATCTATTTCGGAACTCCTGACGACCCCGCTTATATTCTGTTCTTTTTTTTTTTTTTTTGTACCGTATACATAATTTTGAAACAATTTAATATTAAAACACTATTACATTACACGCTCAGTAGCTTTTAGAGTATTATTCTGTTGAAATTCAAACAATAATAACAGGTAAAGTTAACAAATTAAAGAGGTAACACCAATTACCCCTTCTTTAAAATTTAAACATAAAAAGCACAGGGATGTTATTTGAAACTTCAAAATGGAAGTGGCTGGGGGTTAAAGAATGAAAACAATGATATAAGCAACGTTGATTTTGAGCCTCTCTCTCAATATCTAAGTTGTTGGGCTTTTATTTAAATTAGATTAATTTTAAAGAGGTACTAATTCTCAGTGGGTATTTTTAAAGTGAAAACCTACACGCAACTGCAAGGAATTCACCTGTAAAGATAAAGTCTTTGCCCCCATAGTTACCAGACCTAAACAAACGAAACTATTTTATATAGGTACTTGAATTCTACTACGGTATTTGATGCAGAAATCTTCCTGATAATATTGTGGGAGCTTGTCAAACAGTTTGCTGTTTTCCACAAAGTTGGAATACGCTGAAATTTACTAATTAACATTTTATCTAATGTATTATGAAGGAAATGCTTTGCGAATCGAAATGTTTTCGAGCTCAGTGTAACGTATAATTTTTTCTAGCATATAAATGAGGAATTCATACATTTATAATGCGTAATATTTGTTGGACTTTACAACATAAAACGCCTAAGATACACAAAGTGCTTTTAATTTAAATCTTAAATAGATATCCTCTAATAAATAAAGTAATAGGAATAGAACTCAAAACTAACAAGTAACAACATAAATAAGAAACCCATTTTCTATCATTATAATCATTGTTCATAGTCAAAAATTATTAAATCCTATTTCGTTATCTGTTATATCGAATCTTCAGGAAATTGTTAAGTAACATTAAACAATCCTTATAACAATAAATAATATAATAAAAAACAATTAAAGAATAAATACTTATCAAACACATTTAATACTTTTCCAAGATATATATTGATATATGTAACTAATATTTAAATATTTAAAACCGAAGGTACCTGAAAGAATAAGATTATGCAATTCCAAGAAATTTTTTTCAATAATAAGCACTAAAGATTGAAAATTAGAATAGATAAAATATTAAATCACTTTTGGAGCAAATGATATAATAGCAAAATAAAGGTGCAAAATATCAAAAATGCATCTATCAAGATATCAAGACTAAATCCCGAATATTTAAAAGAGATTATTTATATTCAAAATGTGGAAATAAAAGATTTTGAGAGAAGTTAAAGGGTGTAATGAAATGGGTGAACTATCTACAGATAAAAAGAAAGGGGGCATGTATTTTCAAGACGCAAAAGACTGCGACAATACAAATAAAAAGAAATGCCCAAAGAATGAAAGAAAATGGATTCAAAAGCTGAGGCAGAAACGCGCAAATCTAAAAAAAAGGGAAAGGGAAGACCCATGACGGCCATTAAAGAGATAGAGTTGAGGATGAAGGTCCAATTCTTGTCAGATGGGGGGGGGGAAAAGAACGGCTATTCACTATCGGCAGATAGTTTAACAAAAGGCAGGTATTTTAACTTGCTGAGCCGAGTTCGACTACCAGAGAGAGGTACGTTAACGTTTATTCATTGTGTGCATGTGCTCAGAGCGGAAACAACGTGCACGGCTGTGATAGTCAATTTTCTTCCCTCCACCGTGTCGCAGTTGGTTTGTGTAGCCATGGCAACGTACACTGCGGCTACAAGGGGGAGGTATGGACCCCTCCCCTGCTGTTGCAGCTACTAGTGTCACAGAAAACATCGACTTCTTGTTCCCTTCACACTTGAACCCGCCTATAGTACATGTGCTGCTTTACTCCCGACATCTTCCGACACCGTTTTAACCTCACTAATTAACGCTACTTGTGTTAACACTTCAATCGAGTGTGGTAGTAATAAAACCTACTGTTCTGCAAATGTTCATAGCTAGTTAGACTTTTGAACCTGTTCCAGTTGCTAGGATACCATTGTCTTTTTTGCTACAGTTTACACTTACTGTTAAATTATTTTTCAAACATATTACATTCTAATATTTTAATTTCGCTCTGTATACAAAAACTGCAATTCAAGTACTTGATGTTTAATATTCTGGCACGCAATGTTAACACTGGTTCTTTTTCTAATTAAAGTATTAGACCGTAAATTCCATTCATGTTTCTACATAATTTTGCTCAATATGTTTATTTGGTTTATATTATTAATCCGCCAACCGATGTTCCAAGTTTTTTTTTTATTATGCTATTATGCTAATTTTGTTAGCATTTGAACATCTCTTGTAAGGATTAATCCATCATCAAATCGAACATTAATTAACATTACAAATTAAAAAAGTTGCATAAAACAGGGTTAGAACTGTATAGGACTTTCATTCCAAAACTTCCAAGTTTGAATAACTATCTGATAACATAAATATGTTTTTAAAAAAGGATTTTTAAATAGTGAAGAAGTTAATATTGATTACAATGTATCGGTATTCTTAAGCTCTTAGACCGCCATGGGTGGCCGAGGTCGTTAAGGCGCGGACGCGTAAGAGAGAGGTCTGGGGTTTAATTCCCACTGGTCGTTCCTGGCTGAGGCTTTTTTCAGGTTTTTCTCAGTCCTCATAAATAACAAATGCCGGGAAATACCCTAAACGCAGGCCTAGATCGTTTCCTTCCTTAAAAAAAAATCCTTTCTCAATCCATTATTTCATTTCATGTATCATCAGTGTCACCCCTGTGATGCCCCATCAGTAAAAGCGGGCGTTAAACTGTATTTGCTATAACCAAACTACGAGGTCAATATAAAGAAATAACCAACGCATGCTACTAGCCGTTTGAAAATTTTGGTAAAAATACAAGCAAAAATGACTTTTTATAATTAAATGTACATGCATAGTCTCTATCTATGTATTAACACTTGATTCACCAATTGTTTCATTCCATCAGAAAAATAGGATTTGAGAAACTTTGCAAATTATTCATTGACGGCGACGATCACTTCCTCGTTTGATGAAAATGCTTTCCCACCAAGCCAAAATTTAAAGTTTGGGATTAGGAAAAGGTTACTTGGTGGTAAAGCCGGAGAATGGAGTGGATGAGGAATAAATTCGAAGCCCAGTTCTTGCACTTTGACCATTGTGACTGCTTCTGTGTGGGCTGGAACCTTGCCCTGGTGAAAGACAATTTTTGTGTGCCAATCTTGGTCATTTTTCATTCAATGCATAATTTCAAACGATCCAATAATGAAGCATAATAGGCCCCAATTACGGTCCTGACTTTTTTCCAAATGCTCTAACAGATTTCTACCCTGACAACACCCCCCCAAAAACTCTGGGTCCTCTGTCACTTTTTCAACTGTCTTTGGCGAGCTCTCACCAGCTTTTGTCCACTGTTTTGCTCCCCAGCCAAAAACCGGCGCAAGAAGTCCTGCGAATTGCGATTAAATAGTGGCAGACACTGTGTTGAAATGTTCTTCCGCAGGCGTATTTGGTAAACAGTCAGCAATAGCGGCACCCAACGTGCACACAGCTTTCTCATTTCTAATGTTTCATGCAGATATTGTACGAGGTCTGTTCAAAAAGTATCGCGAATTTTGTGTTTTTTCAAAAAGTATTTATTTATTCGTAAATATATATTTTGTCCCCTTCAAAGTAATCCCCACCAGATATTATACACTTGTGCCAACGTTTTTCTCAATCCTCGAAGCACTTTAAAAAATGTTTTTTTTGTGATCTTGTTCAGCTCTCCCTTCGATGCCGTCTTTATCTCCTCAATCGTGGCGTAGCGTTGTCCTTTCATGAGCTTCTTCAGTTTTGGGAACAAAAAAAGGTCACAGGGGGCCAGGTCTGGGGAGTAAGGTGGCTGCGGCATCATAAGTGTGTTTTTTTGCCCCAAAACAAGCAACGATGTGTGAGCAGGGGCGTTATCATGGTGCTAAAGGCAATTTTTGTTCTTCCACAAATCCGGGCGTTTCTGGCGGGTTGCTTCGCGCAAATTGCGCATAACTTGCAGGTAATATTCCTTATTGACCGTTCTACCCTGTGGCAAGAACTCATGATGCACCATGTCCCTGCAATCGAAGAAAACTGTAAGCAAAACCTTCACATTTGACCGAACTTGGCGCGCTTTGTTCGGTCTTGGCTCATGTGGCAGCATCCATTGGGATGATTGAGCTTTAGTTTCCACGTCATAACCATAAACCCATGATTCGTCACCAGTTATGACCCTCTGGAGCAAATTTGGGTCGTCGCAAACAGAGTTCAACAGCTCCTTAGCAACGTTAATGCGATGGTGTTTTTGGTCGAAATTGAGCAACTTTGGTATGAATTTTGCGGCGACCCGTCTAATGCCCAAATCATTGGTAAAAATCGAATGGTACGAGCCAATCGATATGTTTAGGTCCTCAGCAACTTCTCTAACGGCGATTCGACGATTGGCCAATACTGTTTTTTTCACTTCTTCAATGTTTTCGTCTGTTGTTGACGAGCTCGGGCGTCCGTCGCTCTTCGTCGTTCACATCTTCTCGACCCTCTGAGAACATTTTGTACCACCGATAAACGTTGCTTTGGTTCAAGGTAGCTTCACCATAGGCTACAGTCAACGTTTGGAATGCATCCGCTCACTTAATTTTGTTTTTCACACAAAATTTGATACACATTCTTTGTTCTATTTTTTGGAATAGGCAAAAATCGAAGACGAGCCAAAACACGTCCAAGCAAAATAGCTGTCAACAATTAACTGAACATTCAAAATGGCCGAGCTTGTCAACATAAGTGAGGGACATGAGTACCAACATAACGCCAAAAAACAATCGAAAATCGAATATACGTAGCCCGTGGAAATTCAAAATTTGCGGTACTTTTTGAAGAGACCTCGTTACACTCGTTACATGGAGATGCCTACAGTATCAGCTATCACACGTTTACGGTTTTTAAAACGATTTCCTTGCGGTGACCTCAATTGGGCGGCCGGGGCGCGCCTCATCTTCAGTGCTTCTTAGACCACGTTTAAACTCATTCATCCAAAAATAAACGGTCTTCGAATAGGTGCAGAGTCCGCATGAATTTTATCCAACTCTGCTTTGATCTGTTTTGCGGTCCAACTCCCCCTCCCGTCCCCCACAGACAGACGTCACCAATTAACTGAGCATCATATCTGGTTGAAAATTTGTCTAAAACTTTTACACATATCACTCTTATCATGATGGTGATGCTTAATAAAAATTTCCACCATTTAATGCAAATTTACCAGACTTATCAAACAACCCTCTAATGAGCCACCACCCGAAAGGTAAACAACGACTGACGAGTGACAAATGTAAGGGAATAGGTGGGTTGTAGCTCGTGACCTATTGTCCCCTTCCACCTGTTCTCTACAGTCCAGTACCAACATAACTTCATTCTGACTTTAGTACTTAGAAATGTCGATGTCTAGCTATCACACAGAAGCATTCTAAACTCAAATTATATAATTCTTCTTAACGGGTCATTAAAATACTATTGACACATTTTTTGGCAGAGAAAGAATGAGAGAGAGGGAGATTTTATCTTTCATCATTAGCGTCTATCCAATTCAGGGCGTGAAATCATTTATTCTGTGTAAAATAGATTTCTGTTTAATGTTCTAAAATAATGACTGAATTTGCGTTATCTTTTTCTCCCTTAACTTCAGGTCACAAATTTTTAATTTTTTTTTAACCGAGATTTGCCGCAAGTAATTGTATCAAACAGAACAATATGAAGGTAGTAACACTTGGGGTCTCATATTTTCTTTCAATGAAATTTCCGCTTTCCCATGTCGTCTCATTTCATTATGTTCGTTCTGTTACAGGTTCGAAGGCACCAGGCAGCAGGTGGGCTGGTGCGGTGGGAAAAGTGTTTGCTCCGGCATCTTGTATCGAAGCGGCCCTTCTGAGAGGCGCTAACTTGGAGGAGGGCCCCGCCGGCTTCGGGGTGTTCTATCTGCAAACAATGTTAAAGGTCCTCTTTATGCCCGTGCCTAACCGTGCCTGGATCCTGGCCGCCAGTGTCTTCCTGCCAGAGGGGCCCCAACTGACAGCGTTGGGACAAACAGCAAGACTGAAGTATTCGTCCCTAAAAATTCAATCCAAACAGAAAATGAAACATACTATACTTGCAGTGACATTGTTTTACTATACACGCCGTGACGATAGTCTTCGAAGAGAAGCAAGGGGGTCACAACACACCACATTAACATGCGCCATTGTAAACACAAATGGAAATTCATGTTCATCCCTCAAACGTCACGAAGAGCCTTTTGAAACATCCTGTATAACAAATTCGTATTTTCATAGCATTTGAAAAGTGAGAATAATATTTCCTGTAGATTCCAACGAAAGTACTTTCTTTAACATTCAAATTCCGGGAACATAAAAATTTGTATTCAAAATCAAAACTATAAGCTATTTTTACTTTAAAATTTTATTAACATGTTTAACGCCGTTTTTACTACTGAGGCACCACAGGCCGTGAACACTGGTGATACATGAGATGAAATGATACATTGGGAAAGGTTTTTTTTTTTTTTTTAAGGAAGGAATCGTTCAAGGCTAAATTTAGGGTACCTCCCCGGCATTTTTCAGTTATGAGGACTGAGGAAAAGCTGGGGAAAAACATCAGTCAGGGAGGACAATCCTCGCGGGGTTCGAACCCTAAAACCTCGCGCTCAAGAGTGCGCGCCTTAGCGAAATCGGCCACCCGTGGCCGTACACTTTAAGATGCAACGAAGGGTTTGTTGTCGGTAAAATTCGTAAAACAACGAATTAATTAATTTTCCAATGTAAGTTAAAATACGGCAGTGTCAATTAACTTAATTCGGCTACATGTTACTTGTGTGTCTAAGGATATCAACAGATTACTGAACGTACAAACCTACTCGTGTTTTGCAAGCGAAAATAAGAATAGATAGACAAACTAACCTTTAGATATACTTCCAATCGCTCATCACGGCCGTTGGCAGAAATCAAAGCAAATCGTTATGTTGTACATACACAGTTAACGAGCCCAATGCCTTTAAACCGTACACAAAAACAGCAGTGAATGTTAACTGTTATGACAACTTAATAACGACGTGATATACCGCCCCATTTTGAACTTTGCCTTGTAGGCTATCCATCTTAATCCCCTACACTTTTCTACGTAGCTCACGATTTCATGTCCAACTCACCGCACAATACAAATTCTGCCGCTGTTCGTAGAATAAAGAAAAACACCTGGCTAGAGAAGACAGTACTTATAGAGCTGTCATAAATACTCTTTCTATAAAATCTACTCTAACACAATGGTATGCAACTATTTTGCTTCAGAGAAACTGTATATATTGTAACATATTCTCCATTTCTATTGCCTGAATTCGACACTTTTCTCCTGATGCCTTGAAATGAATTGGATTAGGAAGTATGCTGGAAGAAAAAACCCATGATGTGCCCGAAGAAAGGTACCTTTCGAATAAGCGAGAAGATTATATATATATATATATATATATATATATATATATGTTATTTCACAATAAACAGTAATTAACATTGGCTCACATACCCCAACATAAATTGGACACTGAATATTTAACTCAGTGCTCTATATAAAATAAAAGTTTAAAATTTAAAATACCAAAATTATCCAGCTAATACACTTACACAAAGTGTCAGGGTAAAAGCACTTTTGATGTTACTTACAGGTAAACAAAACAAGGGACTTAAAATAACTTTAAAACATTACCTATGAGTGAATCAATCTTAACAATCCGCCCTCTGCCAATTACTGTCAGCAGAATACAGGAAGAGAACAGACCACACTAGAAAAGATTACGTCACATTGTTCTAGAGAAATACTTTGCCTGTCCCAACCACTAGAACAAGACCAATGTAACTAAGCCTTTCAGTGTGGACAGGGAGATGAAGAGAGGAAGAAGTTATTAGGTAGAACTACACAAAAACACCTGCAAAAATGACACAAAATTTGTTTTGTTTAAGTACATCCAATTTGTTTAAAGAAATAAAAGTTTAGAAATTCCTAATTAATTTTCTATGTATTTGTAATTATTATTACTTTAAAGATAGTAAATTAGCTTTAATTAAATCCATCGTTACAAAACAATACACTATTTAAAATTCAAACACTATGCTCAATTTGTGTGTATTCTTTACATCCTTTTTCCCTTGGAGCTGGTATGAGTAAGGCTTTAAGGGTTTATTTTTTAAAAAAGAGAGATAACTAACAGCTGCAATAAAGCAACTTCCTGTTGGTGTACCACAAAGAATAAATAAGTAGGTAATAAATTCCAGGAATCGTACACAAAGGTATATTGGAACCTGTTTCATCCTCATGTTTTGTCAATTTACAAGTTACCTATTTAGATACTTTAGCCAAATTCAGAAATGCAGGTTGTAACATGAGTGTGAAACATCATTCGTTACATACTACTTGACTACTACGTTGACTACTTCCTTAAAAAATTGGTGCTATGAGTGAGGAACAAGATGAGAATTTTCATCTAGGTATTACAAACATGGAAGTTAGATGCCATAGGACATAACAGAAATTCATCATGCCAATCATAGAAGAGCATCAAATGGCGCAACGGTCCCAGAAACAAATAGAATGTGGGATATTGGAATTTACGCAAGTAATATTTTTATTAATAAATTAGGGTTTGACGATTAATTTTAACTTCATAAGATATATTGTAGCATCAATGTGTCTAAATATATATATATATATATATATATATATATATATGTGTGTGTGTGTGTGTGTGTGTGTGTGTGTGTGAACAGTTTTTTAAAAAATAAATTCATATGACATTTCTAAAATTTTCTTTTAAGCTTTGATAATTTACGTTCTAATTTTAAAAAACGCAAAAAAAAAAAACAAACCATAAACAAGACAATAAAACTAATATGATACAGAGAATTTTAATACATGCAATTCATGAAACATCAAATAACTGAAAACAGTGTACAAGTTAAGTTTTCTAGTCAAAGTATTTAAAAATAAAATTATGAATTTTTCTAATTTTGAAGGGTTTTTTTTCTATTTTATTTAAAAAATTACAGAAAAACTTTACGTTATACAAAAAATCTGAAAAACATGAAATGTTTATATTATATATATTCTATTTATTCTGTATCAATTTCAAGTTACATTAAAAGAAAAGACTGTATAAAGTTTATTTTTGTAAACATTCAAATCCCCACTAATTCGAATTCAGTGCACTTTAATAAAATAAAATCTACAATTTTTGCTTCTGAAGCTGAAAAACGCTTCCAACATGAATTATAGTGTAATAATATCTTACATTATTTTTTAAATTTATGATCAAATCATTCATTTATATAACTGAAACAAAGGCAAAATTCAAACTGAATATTTACAAACCAATAATAGCTTCAGTGAACGCTGGGTCACGCCTTTTCCCTCCGAGGGCTGCGAAAACGCAATAATACTCTGAGCGGTAATCTACTTAAGATCGTTCCACAGTTACTGCAGTCGAATGTCGAGAAAGTATGCCCAAAATATTGCAGCACCTCTCAGAACAAAATACGTTTTAGCCAGTCTCATTATCGTGAATACAGTATCTGGTTTACTAATTCATTTTGACAATAAGCAAAGACGCTTTAGAAGAAAGTAAACAGTTCTGGGTCCCTCTGAAAACTTCTGTTATCATAATATTAATGTGATATTATATATTTTCTTGTTAAAATAGACTGCATTCGTAGACTAGTAATTGCGTTTGTTACTGTTAATTCGGAGGTCCTAGGTTCAATTCCCCGTCAGGTCAATCTTTCTGGGATCAGGTTATTTTCGGAGTTTTCCCCTACCGGTAGAATGAATGAATGAATGAATGGTGTTTAACTCCCGTTTTTGTTACAGAGGCACCACAGATGTTGGACACTGATGATACATGAGATGAAATGATATACAGAAAGGATTTAAGTTTAGGGTACCTCCCCGGCATTTGCCACTTATGAGGACTGAGGAAAATCTGGAAAAACCTCAGTCCGGGAGGACGGTCCTCGCGGTATTCGAACCGCAGACCTCCCGCTCACGAGTCCGTGCCTTAACGACCTCGGCCATCCGTGGCGGTCCTACGGGTAGAAAGTGAATACTAGATAGCTTTGAGGCGTCAAGAACTTCTCTAAATAAGTTCATTTATCCACACAAACTACAGATCCAAAATATTCATGTTCACAATCTACAGATGT
The DNA here is from genome assembly GCA_030762175.1 of Metallyticus violacea. Taxonomy (NCBI): domain Eukaryota; kingdom Metazoa; phylum Arthropoda; class Insecta; order Mantodea; family Metallyticidae; genus Metallyticus; species Metallyticus violacea. Next base: position 56,086,174 of record CM060844.1, read on the forward strand.
CGCGATAAGAGGAATTAATTAAAGCGACAAAGACAAAACATTATTAAATGTATAAAAATAAAAACAAGAAAGAAAGAAAGAAAGGAAAATATAATTCAATAAACATGGAAAGTACAAAAAGAGGCAAATAAACTTAATGTAAAAGAGAAAAGAAAATGTATATATGTTGCTTCTCCCCTTTGTCTTTTTCTTAGTTTTTCTATTTTTCCCTAAAATAAAGAGAATAAGAGGTAAATATGCATAGTTTTTTCTTGGATCCCTCAACAATAAATAGAGAAAGAAACAAAGAAAGACAATTTGCATTTTCTACCCTTTTCCCTTATCTATAACATATTTCTTTGAGTAAGGTTTAAATTGCAATCGACACGATATAAGATATTTGCCATGTTTCCTGTACTATTTATTTTACACTCAAGCTTATCTGACGCCTGCCAGTAAATTTTGCTGATACTTCTCTAACAGAACTGTTTGCTATGAGAACGTCGTTGAAATTGCGCTATCCCCAACGAAATTGCGGAATGACGGAATACTCTCTAAGAAAACTGACACTTAAACAACTTACCTGTTTCTGTTTGCTTGCTAGTAAAAACATCTGAAGAACAGTATTTTAAATTAGCATGTATTATTATTATTATTATTATTATTATTATTATTGGAAGGAAACATTTCTACAATGATTTACAAATTGTTAATGATAGATTAAATACTACATACTTAAAAAAAACGTCATTTGCACTATTAGTCTAGTCAGAGATAAGGCAACATGGCATAACATGACAGGCAACCGTTTGTTTCCGAGTCTCCGACGCTATAATTAGTATCACAGTAAAAGCGCGAGGTTAAATTGATACATTACTTGGTTCTGCATCATGAAAGATGATGAATATTTTAATGTGGACTTTACTGATATTATCCTCGTTTATGGGGATGCATAAATGAATTCATCTGCTGTTAACCGTATGTACGTTACACTTTATCAGAATAGAATACATTCAAGCCGAAGACCTTTTATGAAGCTTGGAACATCGAATAAAGAAAAATTGTTCATACAAATATCTGAAAGCTGGTAGGCCGAGAGTGTAAGAACCATGGCTACAGATTCGGTTGGGATTTTTTTTTAATGGTGTTTAACGCCCGTTTTTACTACTAAGGCACCATAGGCGATGGACGGACACTGATGATACGTGAGGTGAAATGATATATTGGGAAACGATTTGTTTTAAGGTAGGAAACGTTCCAGGCCTAAGGGTACCTCCCCGGCGTTTGTACGAGGACTGAGGAAAACCTAGAAAAACAACCTCAGTCAGGAAGAACGGTCCTGGAGGGATTCGAATCCCTGACCTCCCGCTCACAAGTCCGCGCCTTAACGACCTCGGCCAGAATCGGTAGGGAGATAACCTGATGTCAATATACAGGATGTTTCACGAACACTTTTACAAACTTTGGTGGCGGGTTCCTCACACCAAAATAAGAAAAAAGTGCATGTATACAAATGTCCGTTAACTCTTAGTTTTTGAGTTATTAATGAAAATTTATTTCAATGCGTTTCAAGGCACAATGTAACAACTAAAGTTCGTAACCGAAAATAAAAGTAATTTTCTTAAGTAATCGAATATGATATTATCGATGCAATGACAAAATATTATTCGCGAAATGCAAGCACTGTTGAAGGTTAGCCATTTATGTACTTTGGTAATAACCCTATTAAAGATGTGATATAAATAGTCATTTAACTCTGACGTAACCTTTCATTAATAACTCAAAACCTAAAGATTTCCGGACATATGCTTACGTGGGCTCCCCCCTGTTTTGGTGTAGGAGCCCGCCACCAAAGTTTGTGAAAGTATTTCTGAAACACACTATATACAGCAATGCTATTCTATTTGTTAGAACATTTCAAAATTACCAACATGGAGACTATTGCATGTTATATCAGTATCAACTTCCACTAATTCAGACTGTAAAACGATTTGTTTGTTGTTAGTGGCTTATCAAAATGTGGAATAGAATTCAAATATGCAAAGGATGAAACCACATTCACACGCAATGTAATCATTAACCGCTACAATCAGCACATCTGGGCACATGTAAACCCTCATGCCACTATAGAAATGAACAATCAACACCAGTTTACTCTTAATGTTATACTTAGTTCTGTCGAGCTGCCGGCATGGTTGATGGTCATACTTGCTATTTCTCCAGGATGATTTAACAACATAATGGTACGACACATCTCTAAAAAATAGATATGGTTGTTGCAGAATGGTGTTCTGCGCACTATGATTATTCCAAGGAAGATTGGAAGAAATTGGCCTTTTCCGTGGCTGGCACTGTCACCCGAAGATTTTTGGTTGTGGAGTTAACTAAAGATGATACGTGTAGTGTAGTGTATCTTTATTGTTATAAAATGCTATATATACATTAGAAATATGTTTTATGCATTGGTTGTATGTAGACCGTACATGTATATGTACATGTATAATACATGTATAATACATTGTATAATACATTGCATTATACACAATTAGAAAGAGGAACAAATAATACCACAAATAAAGCAATATTAATAATGATAGATAAATAAATAAACATTAAAATGGGAAGAATGGCGTTTACAGATATATGAATGGAAACATATTACATGTTATTTTTAATTATACTGGTTATTGTATTCTAACCGCAAAATTAATTGCTTCCAGTTTCGCTCCCTTTGGCTATGAAAATGCCTAACTATAGTTCGCAGAAAGTTCCTAGCATGCCAATCGTCCTTTAATTGCCTTAAAAAGTTTGCCGGAAACAGCGTTTTTCTCAGGTGTTCCCAGTAGGTACATGCTGCCAGAATATATACCCATTTCTCCTCCCTTCTACAAAATGGATAGATTCTCCGTTATTTTTTAGCCTTCCAATCTGCCAGTCTAAATCAGGCTATTCCTGATCTCGCCTTGCTCCCTAGAACCTACATCTCTTTACCCCAAATTAGTTTAATTTCGCTCCATATGCTCAAGGAGACTTTCGTGTTACATTCTGCCTCGATTTCCTGCCTGCTGATAACCTCTAGCCTTGTTCTAACCTTCTTCCAGACGTTTTTATTATTTCCATTACCTCGTTGTCATATTGAATCCAGACCAATTCCTCTGAGTCGTCTTTCCATCTTTGCAGCCCAAAACGATAGTGTTATATTTTGCATTTAGTGTCTATAGCACTTAGCGCGAAGTAAGGACTGATTTCCCTGCATTAGTCTAAGTAAATATTTCACCGTCCTTCTTTTACCGTTAACCGTATCTTTAAAACAACCCAACTCCCTCATGACCCTACAGTTTGGTATAGTGGAACATTCACACACTTATGGCAATCAATCGTACATGCATTGCCGGAGTATGGAGCACCCAAATTTCTCCTAAAACACAAGTAAATACTTTGTCGAAGGGAACGTCTTTGCTGTAATAGAATTGGTGCACATTTTTAACATCTGCTACGACCTATGTACATAGTCAAAAGCAGCAGAAATGAGCATTTACGTGAACACTATCTTTCATTAGTAGATGAAAGGAGACAAACTTGTAATAGGAGTGCTAATATGGAATACCAAGGCCTTTGACCAGTAGGTGCTGCACTCTGATGGTAAACAACGTGAATCTTGGTCATTACAATCCGCTCTTTTGATGATAAAGCCACATTTTAAAATCTGAAGAATTTGTTTTAATTTTTTTTATTTATTTTTTATTTTCAAGAGAAAAAGAATGCTTAAGTAAATAAGTACTACGATGTAACATATTGTTTATTTGTTTGTATAAATGAATTGTAAATAAAGTTGTAGTACATAAATCAGCATCGTTGCCATATATAATATGTATTTTTTGCATAAGCATTTAGCATGTTTTAAGGCTAGAATTTCGAAGGTTGCAGTGCTACTAATATGCAATGCTAGTAATCGTCCTCCATGCAGAAGAAGATAAAACAAGGGATAAAGATGTATTTCCTTAATAAATAATTTAATTAAACTATTATGTACCATTTCATAAGCCTTTTCCTAATTACCTGGAGAATAGGAGCCGAAAACAAAATGGTATCCATATTTGTACCACTTTCAATATATAGGATGCCAAAAATGTATATACACTTCAAGTACAGAAAAAAAACTGTGTTAACATAACGAAACTGAATTCACATAAACACAAGATGATGAGCACTAAACATCTTTTACAATTACAACAGTTGCTCAAAATGCCCTCCATCGGCATCGATACACTTCTGAGTACGTTGAATTGCTGATTGAGCAACGTTTGCGAAAATCTCCCCAGTGATTGCAGCACGTGCCGCTTCAATTTCTTCCCGAAGTGCTGCCAGTGTAGCTGGTTTTCTACGGTATACAACATCCTTAAGAGTTCCCCATAGGTAGAAGTTCAACGGCGTTAGATCCGGAGAACGCAGTACGTCTCCATTGCCTTTGAACTTCAACAACTTTCTCGGTTTTCTAATACCACTTCAAAATTGCTTTCCGCTGTTCAAACCATAATCTTGGCTCCATTTTAGTGTGACAACGCTTAACGTAATGTGGGTTACATCTGTTTATAGAACGTCATACGATAATCTTGGCTTCATTTGTTCATTGTTGATTTACCTGTCACATAGCAACGCTATCATAATGTATGCGAGTTATCTGTTTACAGAACATCATACTACACATTACTGCTGTTTTTCGGTCCAACTTTGAAATATAGTAAATAGATATCTACTGTGAAAGTGTGTATACATTTTGGCACCCTCGGTGTATATAATTGTTTTTAAACGTTGAATCCGATCTACATGTTTAACAATAATAATCAATAATAAATTCGGGACAGGGTGTGTATTAATAGCACTTGAAGTACAGTGGCTCACGTTAATACCTGGAAGGAATGCTTTTTAAACAGAACAGAAATTATTTTGGACACTGTATATTATTTTCTGGGGAAGCATTTCGGATAAAACTTTACCGCTGCTTTATGAGGTTTTGGTTGGGAATATGCAAACTCATTCGTTGCAGTTTCGTCACCAGAATCCATTAGTTTTTACGTAAATCATTTGAATTGTAACTACAGAATTACTGTTTTAATCAACACTATACGATGCTATCACGGTCTTTGAAAAAGTTCCTTACAATACAATGTGGAGAATAGCATCTATTACACATTTTCTATTTTGTGTATACACTTACGGTAATGTTAACTGCCGATCTTGTATAATTCAATTCCGCACTTGAAATACAATATACTATTATCAAGCTCCTGTTTTTAAATTTTCTAATGTTCACTATACCCATTAGATAGCCTATTACTAAGAATTCTATTTGAGCATCTACCCTTAACAACTCAACGAATGGTGCCTCAGTAGTAAAAACGGGCGTTAAACACTACTCAAAAAAAAAAAAAAAAAAACTCAACGAAACTCGCATTAACTTAAGTATAAGCTCACTGACAGAACAACATACTCGTTGTTCTGAATTTACATGAATATGCCACGGCTCTCTACTGATTACATTTACCACTGATTAGCAATTCAGAGAAAGCGAGATCTTTCATACATTGTACGAAGGTTTGGTGAATAGTATTTTTTTTTTTTTGGTTTGATTTATTTATGAACGCTCTTTATTATCTCAGGTCATCAGCGTCCCATTCAACTCAGGGCGTGAAACGGCCGATAAATTTTGCTCAGAGGCCTCTCTTTCAGGCTTGAGGTTCTTTTTCGTGCCGTAAATGTACGACACGGGAACCACGGCTTTACTTCCCTTCCGAAGGAAGCCATACTTAGGATTTTTACGCCCGAGGTGAGTAGTAAAGCTTGTGTTTTATAGCTCATTAATGATATGACAGCGCTCCCGCGTTGCCAGTACTCTATTGTATGGAAGGGGAAAAAAAAAAGAAAGAAAGAAGGAAAGAAAAGAGAAACAGTGATAGGAAAAGTTGTTAAGTCGCTATAGTTCTTGAAATGGAGGTATATGTTGAAGTACCTAAGTTTATAAATTTGACGCAATATTAAATAAGCCACCGATATGAAAATACTTTGGGAAAATACGAGAATAGGTTCATAAGTTTCCGGCCTGACCATTTTCTAGGTATACTATATTTCACTATAGCTACCCTTTATTGTAATACGCTTCTCACATGTTTGAATTAACAATTGAATTCCCTCCTTCCAAAATAAAATTCAGAAGTCTTGTCTTCAAAATGGGCATATACAGCACCCATCACTTCTTCGACACACTTAAATTTCCTTCCTCGAAGGTCCTTCTTGAGTTTTGAAGAGAGGAAATAGTCACTGGGAGCTAGATCTGGGCTATAAGGTGGATGGTCGATCTCCTTGAAGCCACATTTCTTCACAGCTTCCTTTGCTATGTGCACAGACGCGTTTTGGGAAAGAAGACGCAGTCACTACTCAGTTTTCCTCGCCTTTTCTCTTTGATGGAAGCACGCACTCTGAGCAGTAGGCTCCCCATTTACTGTGGTGTTCCTCTCCTTGAAGTCAATGAGGAGTATTCCTTCACAGTCCCAAAAGATAGTGACCATGATCTTCTTGGTTGACAGTGACCTTGCCATTTAGAGGCGGTGCTTCGCCAGGTTTATGCCATTTCATTGATTCTCTTTTGGGCAGGGGATCACAGTAGAGGATCATAGTTTCACCTCCTACAACAATGGTTTGCAGAACTTCTCTCTCGTTGCCACGCAGAGCTCCAAAAATACCTGACAACAGATGACTCGTTACTGCTTTTGAATTGAGGAAAGAAGCCCAGGCATCTTGCATCTTGTACTGACATTATTCATGTTTAAATGTTCATAAATAATTGGAAGGACTGATGTTTTACAAAGGCCCAACCTTGCTTTTATTTCTGTGACTTTGAGCCACCGGTCATCCATAATTTCTCCTTCCACAAGAGCGATGTTTTCAGAAGTAAGCACCTCTAAGGGCCGACCTGCATGCTCTTCGTCTTCAATGCCTTCTCGAACCATTTGAAAAAGTTTGGCCGATTCTTTTACGATAGAATATCAAGGAGATTCTTCCTCATATACACTGCGTTTTGAACAGGTCACAATGTTCTATACATAGCCTTCGTTATGCAACTGTATCTGAACAACTGAACACAGCGGACAGATAAGATGTGACACCAGGTAAGTATTTTGTGAAGGCGATAATCCTTATCTGTGAGGCTGGAAACTTATGAACCTACTCTTGTTGTTCTTGATTTGATTTATTTACGGACGCTGTTAAACATTTCAGGTCATCAGGGCCCCATTCAATTCAGGCATGAAAGGGCCGACAAATTTTGCTCAGAGGCCTTTTCCTTCAGGCTTGAATCGTGCCGTAAATGTACGACATGAGACCCACGGCTTTACTTCCCTTCCGAAGGAAGCCATACTTAGGAATTTTACACCCGAAAAAATTCATCGATCCTGACCGGGTTTGAACCCGCGATATTGGGTTTAGAAGTATGGTTACCACTACACCACCAGGACCGACGACCTACTCGCGTAGGTGAAGCCACAATTTGGCAAATATTCCCAAAAAAAGCTAACAGAAACTAATAGGGTAATTGATTTTACATTTATTCCAATATAATGATTTTTATAAACCGGAGGTAGTATGTTTATACCTGCTCATGTCAGATACTTTCCTCCTATTCATTTTACATGTTTTTAATTTTCCTTGCCTGTCTATAGCTGTAAAAGTCACATTCTAAGATGCAGGTTCACTGTTGGTCATTCTAAAAAACCTAAAACATACCTACGAACACAGTATAATTACTACTCTTTATTTCTCTACATATAACCATAAATATTCAAGCACCTCACGAATCCAAACATTCTTTCAAAATGCACTTCGCGCTCAAGAGTGGCGAATTGCTTTTTACACAGCGGTATGCAACGAATGAATTCAATGATATCCTACGATCTTGTGTTATTAAACCTTCAGTGACAGTTGTAATTAGTAGGCGAAGTTTTTAGTCTGTTTGTCTCTCTCTCGTACACACACGCATACTTCCACATTTTCTTTTAACTTAAAACGTCTTGAACACAAATAGTTTCTATCCTGCAATATGTCGGTCCTGGTGGTGTAGTGGTTACCATACTTGCCTCCTATACCCAAGTTCGCGGGTTCGCGGGACGTAAAAATCGTAAGTATGGCTTCCTTCTGAAGAGAAGTAAAGCCGTGGGTCCCGTGTCGTACATTTACGTCACGAAAAAGAACCTCAAGCCTGAAAGAGCTCTGAGCAAAATTTGTCGGCCGTTTCACGCCCTGAGTTGAATGGGACGCTGACCTGAGATGTTTAAGAGCGTCCGTAAATAAACAATTTAAAAAAATATCCGGCAATACCTCCACCTTGCAGTACATTTTAATCACACTGTCCACCTTCTTCGCGTGGCAAATGCGGACTATTGGAGGAAGAATGACAACGTTGCGTGACGAGATCTTCTCTTTTCGATCTATCTATGTCGAGGTATAAATTAAGCAATATATAAAACGCGTACCTTTGTCAGCTTTGCTTACTAAGATTCTTCTGTAATTAGCACATACCCACACACGCGCTTCTCATTTTTGCATTTACGTAATTAAAATTTGAAACAGTTCATTTTATTATGAAAATGGATAATAAAAACCTCCAACTGTACTTTCCATTTCCATCACATTGCGAAAAGAACTTTCGTATTTTTTGGTTGGTTCAAAAGCATGATGGTTACAAATGTTTCATCTTTTCTTTATTAATAAACACTGCTGAAAATACATGCACTTTCTTTCATTCTGCTGATATACATATGCAAAGTAATGTACAGTACGGTCTTTAACATGCATAAGTAACCAATCAGATGGTAGAAAAATTACATGTTATGACCAAAGAAAAACAGTTTTAAGTATAGTTCTTGCTTTACTATTTATAAACAGCATACTTTGAAATGTGTCATATTGACAATACAGGTATTATAATAGAGAACAATACATACAGAGCTATACAAAATCTAGTATATAATAATGCAATTTTATATTGATTCATAGTTGCAAATTAATTATTAATACAGATAAAACTCCTTTAAATAATGTTTTTTTTAATTTGTTTGCAAATTAATTATTAATACAGATAAAACTCTTTTAAATAATGTTTTTTAATTTGTCATAATATAAAAATTGTTTAAGAAAAAATTTAAAATTCAAAAAGTCACTGAAAATACAATAGCGTAGCTTTTTTGGTTATTTGGATTTAAAGATGTTTTAAAGAAGCATATAAAAAGAGCATTTCATATAATTTTAAGCAACAGGATCACACAATATTAATCTAGGAAGCGTTTACATTCTTTATGTCCAGACTGTTTTAAAGCTTGGTGTATTTCTTTGTAATTCATCCTCTCATACTGTCTAAACATAAGCCAAAAAATGGGAAAACTTTGTCTTAACATCAAATACATATGAAGCAGTTCTTCACACCCCCAGCCCGCCATGAAGCGGATTTGCACACGACGTAAATTATAATAATTATATAGGATTTAAGATCTTGTTTGCTGTATGACGCATGAGGCATGTAGAACAAGCAATATATAGAATACAGAGTATAAACGATAAGAGCGATTGATGTCTAAGTATGCAATATTTGATAACATGTGTAAAGTAATATTATATGTAACAAAGAAATGTCTGCAGAGAGGAATGCTGCTTGGTGCCGCTGCAACTAGCTCGCCGACGTACGACAATGAACGAGAGCTGGCAGGATCAATGCCTATTGCGTTTCACGCTAACTACAAATCCTTTTCACATAGTTAAAAATGCCCTGGGAAACGATAAAGGTATGACCACGTGGACGCGTGACTAAAAGTCAGTCAACCAGTAGCGAAGAATTTGAAATAATTTAGCGCTTGGAAGCGAGTTACAACTCACCTATGAGTCAGCAATTTTAAAAGCTCAGAACCCCTGGGTTTACTTCTGAGTCCCGTGTGAGTTGAGAACGATATGCCAAGGCGATTCGAAGACGATATATAATGAGAAATATCCTCAGCCAAGTTACTCAGTCTCTCATTTTCTAGCATTCGGCGGAGCTTCAGTTTTCATTCGATTTCCAGTACGCAGTCATGTTTCTCCAATCAGATAGTGTGTCAGCTAATCGGATGTCGAGTTCGTTTTAAGCGTCAGTTTTCTGGTTTCGGAGATGCAGTTATTCGACACTCAGACGCGCTCAAAGTTCATTCAAGCGAAGATTCAGTTCTACTAACTGACAAACATTCAGCCACTTGCTTTGAAATGTCTCCTCGTTGAGTAATCACGTGTTTGATCAGTAGGCAAGCTTCGTCGGCTAAAGTAGTGCACCTGGCAAGCCATAAATTCTTGTTCCAATAAATTCATGAACGATTTAATGCAGTAGTGCGTGATGATTTGCGTCAACTCCCCTCTTTTCCTTCCTTCCGTGATTAGGCGTGCACTAAACATGAAATCGGGCCCTTACGAGGTGATCGCAGAACCCAATAGGTAATCGAGGTTCGATTATCACGGACGTGTGCCGCACGTCCGCGAATAACCACGATACCACCTAACATGCTGCAAGATCATCTTTAGAGGGAATTAAAATGGACCTCAAATTAATAAACTTCCTAGAAATAACAAAAGAATAAAAATTACTTACTTTGGAAAGTTAGTATTCTAAACTTACGTCAACATTTGCTTTTAATCTTTAAATTCTTTATTGATTCTTTTAATTCATCATGGTGTCACAAATACACTGCAGGTCGTTAAAATTACAAGGCCCATAAGAGACGCGTTATTTTCTAGGAAAAAAATTAGCATAGCTCGTCAAAAATATATCAGTAATTCCAGCAAGTGTCTGTATTTAATCATGAGAGAATTGTGGTATATTAAGAGTCGGGAGATATCATTCTCAGAAATTGGTGTTCGTGTTGGACGAAATGCGTCCTCCACGAAATGAATAAGAAATCAGTGGAATGGATGTAGGATGAACACACAAACATGAAGGATCCCAAAGTTCCCGTCAAACAACTTACAAGAAAATACAGTTAATTTTTTCATGGGGACTATAAACAAGTACAATGTGTTCTAAGTTTAAAGAACGTCAGAATATTTAATTACTTTATATTACTGGATACTAAAAACGGATGATTTTATCATATATTTTATATCAATGTCTTTTTTGCTTTTATAAGATTTATAAGAGTAACAAAATAATACAGCAAGCATAAATAAATATTCAATAAGGCACTCTCCATTTAAAAAAATATAAAAACTGACACAGTTTAAGTTTATTTCCTCTTCATTTGCTCTTTCTTTGAGTAAATCCTATACTATATTAGATACTGAAAAAGAAACTATATGCGAAACATATTTTAAGATTATTGTGGATATTTGAGTATTATGGGCCAAAATTGTTAATTCTTGTACACTTATGATTTAGATATCACTTTTACAACCTTCCAAAATATATCCTAAAATGCCTTAACTGAAATACAGCATGGAAAAGAAGTGCAAAAGGACCTTTAACCAATGACTCCTTCTTTCCTATTGATCTACATAGACTGAACATAAAATTTTTAAACACACCCTATTTTTGACTCAAGATTGTTAGTGGATATGGAAAATTAAAGAAGCTATCTTCTGAGATTTGGTATTCCACGTCACCACCTATTTTTCAAATGTCACCTTCACCATGTAAAATAAATAACTTTATATAAATTACACTTTACCACCAGCTAATGTATTTCATATACATTGCTGCACAATAGCATTTGGGAAATAAACTAATAAAACATTGTAATATATGTAAGTAATTTAATACTCTTTTGTAACATATAAATAAAACATTACCTTAATGTATAAGGTGGAGTATGGCTTCTGCATTTGGAGATTAAATAAATGAACAAATAAAATGGATGCATCATGAAGGCCTTACGGGTTTTATTCTTAACTAGGTGAGAAAATACTGTCACTTAACGACCCAAAAATTTAGATATCAAATTGACTTCAGAGCGGGAAAAATAAAACTTATTACCACATTGTAAATGGCTAAAATTACGAAGTTTCACTTCTTTGTATATATGAGAATAGTGATTTTATTTCCCTAACCAAATGAGAAGTTCCTAAAAGTTAGTATTCATGGAGTTTGGGAGCAGTTACCAGATAGCTCCGCAATCCTTAAATGCGTAAACCATGTCTCGGTAACTGGCTTGAAATTGACTTTCGCAATTTCAAGCCAGTACACTAATCCGCTCAACGCAAGAGTGAAACAAGAACGAGTCTTCATTAACAGAGTCGAATTAGTTATCATTGGTGGAAATCTTCAAACCTGAAGGTACCTCTCTTGGAAATGTACATTGTTAAGTAAACTACTCAGTTTTCGTATTAAAAAGTATTAGTAAAGTATAATAATTGGCCAAAAGAGGCAGAATTATATTTAAGAGTGACTTTTTGTGATCAATATAGGGATAGATTTTTGTTTCAATTTTTAATAATGACTATATTTCAATGTAGATTTGATACTTTTGTTTGTGTATAAATTAGGTAAACATTCCTTGTGATTATTTAAGGTTGAGTTATTACTACTTTTAATTTAAATTTTCGTTTATAAAATATGAATTTCGTAGTGTAACCTTAATATTTATTTCTCAGAAATACCATGCATTCCTACAATATCGGGTTTCAATTATCACTTAACAATAGAACGCCCAATGGCGGTCAATTGACCGCTTTTGATTTTCGAGCGCTCATATTTCCACTGTTTATCGAAATGTTTTACCATGGTTTTGTGACCTTTAATCTCTTTCAATGGCATTTAGCTCATTACTTTTTCCCCCCCCCCCAATTCAGGCGTAACTTTTTAAAATAATAACAAATTTACCATTGGTTCCCGGATTTGAACGCTTACTTACCCACGTTTCTGAAACGAAATTTCCGCCACGGGTGGCCGAGGTCGTTAAGGCGCGGACTCATAAGCGGGAGGTCTGGCGTTCGAATCCCGCCAGGACCATCCACTCTGATTAAGGTTTTTTCCAGATATTCCTGTCTCATAACTGGCAAATACCTGGGAGGTACCCTAAACTTAGGCCTGGAACGTTTCCTTCCTTAAAAAATCCTTTCCCAATATATAATTTCATCTCATGTATCATCTGTGTTCACCGCCTGTGGTGTCTTTAGTAGTAAAAACGGGCGTTAAACACAATTAAAAAAAAACCACGTTTCTTATGACGTTATGTTTTATAGTTGAAAGCGACAATAATCATCACTGCGCAACAAACGCGTTTCAAACGCATTGCAGCATAGTGCATGAGTCATTTGTTTATCAGCTCTTGTATCCGTGTCTAAAATTTCGCTTAGCTTTACATTTTCACGTAACTTTCATGGACTACTGTCACCACCACTCATGGCTGATTATAGAGATAAAGGGACATCCAATACCACTGAATGCAAGACATGTCAAATAGAGTTATGTAAGGAAAACAAAACCACAGACAGTTGTTCGACATGTAAAAATTTTGTATTGGTTTTTGCATAAGCAAAACTATGCAAAAATGTCATATATATCTCTGAGAATGTTTCAATGTAACAGCTTCCTGTATAGATATAACCCGTGTTTGTGTAACTTTGTGTAGCAAATAATAAATTACTACATAACATAGAGCAAATTCGTATAATAAAATATTTCTTATTTTCCAGAAAACATGCGCTAATGCTTGAAATAAAAAACAAACACTCCCCCCCCCCCTTACTAAAAACCATTTAGCCGGAGATGACATGAACAAAAGAATGAACGAACAAATGTGTGAATGTATCATTGAATTACTAACATATTAAATGAATAGGTAAAGGGGCCTGGGAACGTAAAGCGTTGTACATACGTGAGCATAAACAATGAACATAAAAATATCTGAAACCAGAAGCTCGATTCAAGCTGAATTTGAATCTGGTTCGCAATTCAGAAGTCATGTTGTTTCCTCTACACCATTAAGTAAGAAATTTCACCGGCCTGTGTCAGAAGACACTTAAATATGTGATACTGAGCAGACATCAAGTATATACAAACTCACTCCGGAAGCTAAATGCAAACTAGACTCGAACTAACTTGAAATTTAGAAGGAAAACCGTTCTCTCTATATCATCACAGCAGGCTAGAAGGCGACAAGGGAAAATTTCCAGAGCTTTCAGTGAGAAAAATGATTAAAAATGCATAAGAAAGTAGTTAACGCTCAATTGACCACTAACGGACGTTTTAAGGAGTACTTGAAGCTCTGGCGTTCTAGTGTTAAATTACAGGTGAAAAAACAGTACGTTAAAAACATTTCGAAAAAATGTCTACATTTGCTGCCTGATTGGATTCGTTCCGGAGTTTTTCCGTACCTATAAATAATATCAGGTAAATTTAGACACCAGTGGATGGCAGTTATATTAAAATATTAATTTGGTGCATTACTTCATTTTTTTTTCAAAAAATACAGTTTTCTCATGTTTTAACTCACATCAGTTGAATTTCTACAAAAGTGTGCTCAAGAAAGTGCCCAGAAAGCTAAATGCGTAACGGAAAATGACACGAATGGATTTGCTCTGTGGTCGCAGATGGAGAAGCTGTGCTTAAAAGGACTGCCTAACTTGGCCCCTAGTGATTACTATCTGTTTGATCCGGTAAAAGCAAACGCTTCGCGGGTGTCGAAGGGTTGAACTGAGGCGTGACGTTATGGAAGTAGCAGACCATATACTTCTATATGGTAGTGGGAAACTGATAAAGTGACGGAATAAATGTATCAATACTGGCAGAGAAATACGAAGAAACGTATATAGCTTTCAATATTCTTTTTCTTGTGTATAAAGACAATTTTCTGGTAGTTACCATATTACATGTTAACGTGCGTTTTTTTTATTTTTTCACAAAATAATGTGTGCATATCCCGTAATTTAAGTTCGTACACAACCGCTTTTTAAGTTAAGTTATGCAGAGTTAAACGCGATTTTGCGTGTTGGTGCTTTAACTTTTTTTCTTTCATTATTATTTTTTAACATCCTGTTATGTTTACTAGTTGTATGATTTGGTAGAAAAATGTATTATTTTACACACTTGTCTACGAAAAAGGACACACTGTAATATTGCACATTTCTTTTTCAGCTTTCAGTATTTTATTGTATTTGAATATATTAAGTATTAACCAATTATTTTTATAATTATGCAGATATATACCTATATACAAGTAGAAACTAATCATCAGATATCCCGACCTAAGAAAGGCAGCATAACATCCGTGTTCGTGCACCTTTGTATTATGAAGTTGCCACGTAAAGGTCGTTGTCCATAATAGGTGCTTTGTATAATGTAACATGCGGAACTCGCACTAAAGATAAAATGTTTTGCATATATACAAGTGAAAAGGGTTAAAATTGAACTATGGGCGATAAAAGTGAAAGAGAAAAATTAAATTGTAACTAGGAAATGCGTGTTTTAAGGTCAACCGCAGGATTAGCTAAAAATATAGAATGAGAAAAGAATGGGGGTTGTAGCAAATATACATGGTTGTAACAAAAATAATGGGACGAACTTAAGGGGCGAGTTCTTCATACCCAAGCAAAAATAAATAAATAAATAAATAAATAAATAAATAAATAAAATTAAGCATGTGACCAAAAAAAAACTTTGTGAATTATCATTAAAAAATAACATTCAATGCGTTTCGAGGTACCACCTAACAACAACTTAAGAATTTTGTTAAAAAATTAACATTTTCAGACAATTGAAAGCTGTTATCGAGCTGTCACACAGTGCGATGCGGTGGCATGGAGACTTGTTTACATATAATCCTCCAAAGCTAAAAATAGATTCTTATCTAAGTCTTTTAATATAATTTGTGTGTGATTAATCAGCTTTTTATATTTGATGTATGCTGCAGTTCAGTTACATTTGAGCGACTAGCAATAGCAGGATATTCATATCGTGAGAAGCAAGATATTTTATTTATGTACGATCAGGCGAATGAAAATGAACACAAAGCTGCATAACTATGTGAAAAGACGTTACCAGAGCGAAGGCAGCCATACTGCGGCTTATGGGGAGTGCGTGACAATGTGGGAACTAGTATGTCCATTGTAGGATTGAAATTGTTAGTATTTAGAAGGGGCGGTTGGAAATTAGTACGTGAGGAAAATTTGACTTGTGTGCAGATGAAAAAGATGTAGGGTTTTCATCGGTTTTCAGGGAATCGAGCGCTAGAGATCGGAAGTGGTGGAAGCTTTATCATCGGCTCACCTTTACGACGAACAAGTTCCATGTTAGTACATTTTTTATTATGTTAAATAAAAGAGATATCTAAAGAGTGTATTTAAATTTACATACTTTGCCTAGGTCCAATATTTCCTTAGTTTTATCTCATTTTTAATAATGAGGTAGGTTTCTTAAAGATATTTGACTTAGCTACTGTCCTGGTCCAGCTGGGGGTAATGTATGATTACAAAATATTTATGGTCGCAACATATTGGTGGAGTTAAATTTTCCTCACGTACAAACACCGAACCGTCACTTCTAAACACTAACCGTCTCAAAGCTATATTATACATATTACTTTACCCACATTGTCACCCCCCCCCTTATACCACAATATCATATAACTTTTCACCATCACTGACATCACTCAATTGTCTAAAAAAAAGCTAATTTTTATTTTAGCAAATTTAAGATGTTGAATAAACCTAGAAATGTTATCCTTCAATTATAACCCTAAAAACCTGGCATTTCAGGAATATGTTTGCGTGATCTTTTTTTCCTTTCCCTTTGTGGTTTGGTCTGAGCAATTCGTCCCCAACGTTTGCCACAGTATTTTTGTTACACTCTGTATAACATCTCAAACAGTCTAGTTCTTAGAGAGGAAGAAAAATTAAATTATCAACATGAATATATTTCAAAATTATATTTCTTTATTGTAATGTAGTGATATTTAAAATCTTGAAAAACCTCAAGTCTAGAGGTTTTATATTGAAACAAAATCTCTGTCATCTTGCAACCTACTTTCATAACCTTATTGCTCCATGTAATTTGGAGGTGTGCACTAATTTTTGCGTAATTCCCTTTAAAAAAATTGTTAGCACTTCCGAAAGAAAAAATGCCACAAGATATGAGATATTTTATATGTAATACAATGCTATTAAATAATCACTTATCATTTATTTAATTAAATATTTTTATGGTATTTATTCATATGAAAGCTTAAAATTTTAATAAATTAGGCTACTAGGAATATTATATTTAATTTTAATGCTATATATTTTCACAATTTCCAACATCACTACATATTTTAAGATAATTACATATTTTTACTTAAAACTATTCCAAATTCCTTGTAATTAAACACAATGGATATTATAAGGTATTATTTTAAGTTATACAATTATAAATCGAAAGTTGTCGGTACATAATGAGATACATATTTTAGCTTTCACGATGGATCTACCGCCATGGGTGGCCGAGGTCGTTAAGGCTCGCACTCATGAGCGGGAGGTCTGGGGTTCGAATCCACCAGGACCATCCTACCTGACTGTTGTTGTTGTTGTTTTTTTTTTTTTTTTTTTGCAGGTTTTCCTCAGTCCTCACAAATGGTAAATACCTGGAAGGTACCCTGAACTTAGCCCTGCAACGCTTGCTTCCTTTAAATATATATCATTCTATTTCATGTATCATCAATATCCACTACATATGGTGCCTCAGTAAAAAAAAAAAAAAAAAAAAAAAAAAAAAAAAAAAAAAAAAAGTCAGTCGCTCAGGTTTCATTTCTCTACTGAACCTGTCATGTTGTGTCTTAACCCAACAAAGACCTAGTTGATGGACAGGTTTCGCTACATGATATGTGCGTCACTCTCCAGCCTGAAGGCGTTGTTTTTGTTAAATGATGTTTACAATAAACTAAAATGATAGTGAATCTAAGGTATTTTCTGGAAATAAAGCAGGCATGTTTTAAAAATATTTTCTTTTATTCCAATATTCACTTGAATATTTAATAACTATTACAGTGCACCCAAGTACACTGTGCTCTTGTTGACACTAGTTCAGTTTGTAGTTACAATCTCCCGCGAGCAGTGAACAGTTGCGAATTTCTGATGGAAGGCTCTAGACATGGATGATGTTATTTTTATCACTGATGGAAAAGTCGTGTCGTGTCAAGTGTGTGACAAAAATAGATTTTACAATGGCATTTAAATTGAAACAGAGGCGTGGCTCTAAACAGAAAATAGCATTCAGTTGAAAATCAGACAGATGCATAAAGATTTGCCTCGACACTAGTTTCATAAAGAAATGTGTAAAGTCGTTATCGAAGCAAACGTACTCCAGGTGTGACGTCGAGAGGCTGTTTTCACTATACAAGAACCTAACTCCTGAAAATATACAGAAATATCTTGTCATGCCTTGATTGACTTTAGGATTGCATCACAAGCACATGACATGAAACATGTTTAAAGTGTAATTTATGTCAAATTATTTTTTTCCTTAAATCAAACCAACTTTGTAACAAATTTAAGTCCCTTTGCAATTCTGGTGACATATTTAGTAAATGTTTTAATTTTTTTTATGTTATAAAGATATTATATAACATTCCGTACTATATGTATCATATAGGGTGATCCGTTTGGGTACGAATAATATTAAATATTATTATAAAAGTTAATATGATAGTAGGGTATATTTCTTGCTGGTATTTCTTCTTAAAAGATGGAAGTTTTCGTACATGATAAGAATGAAAATCAACAATGCAAATGACAAATGATTATCGTAGATGGCTATTACAAATTAACGGCAAGCTCTATGAATCTTATTTGGCTATGTTGCAGTAGTTTCTGTTACCACAACTTGATGAAGACAGCAATTGAACACTGTGTTCCAGAAAGAGCCCACCCCCTCATTGGGCATGAGAGGTTCATCATTTTCTAAAGAAATTAAAAATTACTCAAGCTTTCCAAGGTAATCACCTCTGTGATGTTATAAAGAACATGAGTTATGAGATGTGTAGAGGACGCAATGGGGGCCATGTAGCGTTCTGAGAAATCTCCCATCTTTTAATGTTTTATACACCAAGTTTGAAAATGTAAAGTTTGGTAGTAAATGTTTTACAGTGTTTTCAATTTATCCATACCCAAACGGATCACCCTGTATTATTTAAATAAAATAGAAAAGCGTTTCTCAATCTGTGGTTCCCGAACCATTGGTGAGTGCGAGTTTCCAGATGGGGCAATTTAGGAAACAGCTAAGTGATATCACCTGTAATTTTGCTTCCAGGACAGGCCATCTTTCCTAACGAGTACATATCAATGTAACGTAAATAAACAGCTGGTTAACTGCAGTCTCAATTTAAACACATGTGACGTCTAATATTTAAATTAACACTAAATATTTATTTAACCCACTCGTGAATAAAGTGTGAGAACTAGTGGGAAATGGATGTTCAGTTACAAGATATAAATAGTGATTAAATTTGTATTGCATGAACTACATTCTTGAATAACGTAAGCGTATACAAACTTAGGTTTATACCTCTATTGGTAGTAAAGAGACCAGAGATTCTCCCCTACTCATATTTACTGCCATTGTGACAAGTAATAAAAGTATCTTAGAAGGCAGCGTTTCTACAAGTTTCGAAAATAATTTATAGACATTTTACAACCACATTCATATCCTAGGTAGATTCTGTGCCTAATTAATACAAAAATCTTTAGCAGAACTATTAAATTTTATTACAATTAAAAAGAACTAATTTAACCAAAGTATACACTACTATATATAGTAACGATATTAAAAGAAATCAAAGAAAATTTCGTAACATTGAAATTGATTTTTATTGTTAATTATCAACATTAAAAACTGAAGTCCATATACTAACAAAAGGCAACGTCACAAGCTGTCAGATTGTACTTTGTCACATTACGCTATCATGCAAGACATTAGGAAGGAAGGAAACAAGTTGGTACTTCTTCCTGGACCCGACTGTGCCCATACGCAATAGGGCGTAAAAAATCCAAGTTCTCTGTGGATCTCTCTCGCCCTAACCATGCAAGCTACAATCCGGTTTCAAATAACCTTAAGGGGCAGTGAAATAACTCAATTTATTCAATCGAAACGTTTATATTTTAGATCACCAAATTGCAGTTACCCAATTCCGCTTAATTGTTGGGCATGATGCCTGTCAGAACATCTCTTCGGGATGAAATTAATCAAGAACAGTCACTGCCCACTCTGTAAGGACGTGAATACTATCTTAAACAAAGAAGGTGTACTGAAATGCAGTCAACTAGATAGCAACAAACAAATGAAAAATAATATTGAAGTTCTTTTTTGGGAAACTAGGGAAAAAATGATAAATATCGGCATCTCCAATGGCCACAAACAACCAACCAACCATATTCTGAACTACTGATCATAGAGTAAATACTAAGTGGAAAATGAATATATTTTAGCTTGTGTAGAACGAAATAAGCGTTCTTAATATTGGCGAAACTTTTCCTTTTTCTTTATTTTGTTTTAAATGGTCTTGTAGGATTTTATGCATTTTGAAGGTTTATATTACATTCATAAGTAAATTCACAGCATTAGTGAAAACCCAGTGCAGTTCAGAAGATATGTTGTGTTTTTCCTATTCACTTGATGCATTATTAGCAATTCAGCTGCAATGACAAACCCACTCTTACTCTTTTAATGCTGCTTCGACCTGCGATGAGTTTCGGAGACAGCAGGTCTGAGCTTCGATGTTTTTACATGTCACGTTACAAGACCAAAACACGTGTAAATATATTTGTATTATGAGTTACATTTTCTTAAATGTGCTTCCCCATTATTTAAAAAAAAAAATAAAGCCCGGAGTCAATTCTTAAAGTTGTGGGAACAAATTAGCTGTCTAGAGTACTAGCAGGTAATTTTAACTGATAAAAATCACAAATAATCCAGTACATCGGGCTGGTTATAATCCTGCAAAAAGTAATTTTGTTGTACGTTCTGGTAATTGGTAAATTAGTTATACCACAGCCTCATAGAGTATACACTTTTACTTCACATTCGCTTTCTGCTTCATTGTGTTTAACATGGCGAATATTCATGAAAATACGGAAAATAAAGGGAAAGGGATAGGTGCTCATGTAGTTATATATTTATTTATTATATGTGCAATAATGAAATTCGTTCTACAAGAATATATATATATATATATATATATATATATACATTAATAATTTGTGTTTTCTGTGCCACAGAATTGCACCGTCACGATGGGGACATACTTTTAAATTTTCAAAAAATAACGTTGATAACGGCTAAATAATAAAAACTGTTTTGTTGCAAGAATTTGTATTCTTGTATAAAATATACATGCTCCTTACCGCCTGTGGTGCCTCAGTAGTAAAAACGGGCGTTAAACACTACTCAAAAAAAAATACATGCACCTTAAAAACCGGCATTGATATCTCATGATGTAAGAATGAAATCGAAAGTTTGGGAAAATAAATTATTACAGTTATATTTGCATTTGGATTAATAGTATTAAAATTTATATATAAAGGATGCCAAAAATGTACGCACACTTCAAGCAAAGAAAAAACTGTGTTAACATAACAAAACTGAATTCACACAAACAGAAAATGGTGAGTACTAATCATCTTAGACTTTTACAGTTACAACAGTTGCTCAAAATACCCACCATCGGCGTCATACACTTCTGAGTACGTTGAACTACTGATTGAGAAACGTTTGCGAAAGTATCCTCAGCGATTGCAGGACATGCCGTTTCAATTTCTTCCCAAAGTGCTGCCAGTGTAGCTGATTTTCTACGGTATACAACATCCTTAAGCGGTCCTCAAAGGTAGAAGTCCAACTGAGTTGCTCTTTGCTGTTTTAATAATACGACGAACACTGGTTCTGCTAATTCCATTCTCACATGCCCTGTAGAATTATGCGGAGAGTGCTCAAAACGTTCCAAAACCATAGCCGAGGACGCGGGGCTTGCTGCTGTGCGAGGTCTTCCAGATCTGCCCTTGTGAACATCGCATACATGAGTCTCAAATTTGTCCTGAATGCGTGCAAATGCTTCTCGCGTTGGCGGTTCTGTTCTGTACACACGTCTACATTGTCTTTGAACTTCAACAACATTCTCGGTTTTCAAATACCATTTCAAAATTGTTTTCCGCTGTCCAAACGATAACCTTGGCTTCATTTTGTTGTAGCAACGCCAGCATAACGTAATGTGTCACATCTGTTTACAGAATATAATACGATAATCTTGGCTTCATTTGTTCATTATTGATATACCTGTCACGTAGCAATGCTATCTAATGTATGTGAGTCACAAATGTTTACAGAACATCATACTACACATTACTGTTGTTTTTTGGTTCAAATTTGAAATATGTTAAAGAGATATCTACTGTGACCGTGTGTATACATTTTTGACATATATATTTAACGTTTCATTCAGTACAAAATTTCAACTTCAACAACGCTCTAAACGTTCAATGTAAATAATGAAATTAAACAGAGGGCATTCTTAACACTGCTGTACGTTCCTTCTCCATTGTCCATAGAAATAATCAAATTTTCGAGGATCTAAGTTATGCTAGGGTACAGCAAACATAATTTTAGAAATTTGAGGAACGTTTACGAAACGTTGCATCCACGTAGTAATGAAGAAAGTTAATTTAGTAACACATTAGAAGTTATGTAAAATCCGCTCCTGTCGCATCATGTAATCTAGAGTGCAAAAACATTTTCATTGTCAGACGGTATAAAATGTGGAAAAGAATACTTGTCATATTGTACTGCATGATTCAAACTAATATTGCAATACTAATATAAACAAAATAAGTCTTATATATATTTTTTCAGCCTCGATGCATTAATTAATATTACCAAATGCTCCATTATATTCTTAGCAATGTTTGATCGAAACTTTCTTTACATTTTCCCGCTCTCAGTTATTAAATTAATTAACATTGGGCAGAACCCGTCGACCTCTTACGTTACATAACATTCGCTTTTTGTATATGAGGGAACAAAGAAAAAACATAAACATTGAGCAATTTGTAACCCAGCAGTCTACAGACAGCATTGAAACCATGCCTCTCTCTAGTTTATTATAATGAATACAATGAAAACTGCGGAAGTTTTTCCGAGCTCCAAGGCGGGTTAATACTTAAATATTTTCCAAATTAATACAATTACTAACTTCTAACGCGTGAGCAGTACAAGTCTATAAAAACCGATCATTTTTTCTTACTTCTCTACTTTTTGCATAACAAAGCTCGTGGTTCCAATTCCATGGAAATTACAGGTAAGCTCTGCTAACTTTCATAATAATCCTATCATAGGAATAACGGTATTCGCATTAGGAGTGGCGTATTATTTCCACTGATGTAATTTGCCACTTATATATTTCTGCCGCTGGCTCAAAGTAAATACATTTTAACTGTACTTTCTTATCATTTCCGTCAGTTTACTTAATTTTAAGTAAGAAGTCTGTTAAATAAAGAATCAACATACCTTTTTCGATGGCACACCTTTATTCCTCTTATAATTTTGATTATCTTTCTCAAAGCAGTCCCCTTTGTGTGCAATGCATTTGCCCCAGCGTCTCTGCCAATTTAAAAAAAAATAAAACATCCAGGGAACAAATGACATGTTCTTCAGAAACGCCTTCGCAACCTTCACCACTGCTTCTGGCGATGAAAAATGCCTCCCACCAAGGTATTTCTTCAATTTGAGGAAAAGAAAAATGTTTCACGGGGCTAAATCTGGACTATAGGGAGGGTGCAGGACATACTTCACGTTGCTTTTTGTGAAATATTCAACAACAACATTTGCAGTGTGCGGCCATGCATTACCGTGGTGCCGCATTCAAATGTGGCCTTTTGCATTGATTTGGCCTTGCAGAGTTTTTAATATCTCGGTAGCATTGCTCAGTTACAGTTGTTTTAAGGTACATGTTGGCAACCATTCATAAACGCGAGCGTCCTTTTGTTCGAAACATTCTTGCGACCCACCGTGCACAAACACGTCTCATATGCAACTTTTCAGTTTTATTTCAGAATACAATGACATTAACGTTTAAAGTTTTCTTCCGTTAGGGCACAAAATGGAGCGCTGGGTCCACCTTAAATTGATTGTCTCCCCTCTTTAAACATTTTAAATCTTCTTCAAGCTGTACTATAGAGAAGAATAAACGCACCATAAGTTTCCTGCAGCATTGCTTTGTCGGTCCTGGTGTAGTGGTAACCATACTTGCCTTCTAAGCCCAAGATTGCGGATTCAAACCCGGCCAGGATCTATGGATTTTTTCGGGCGTAAAAATTCTAAGTATGGCTTCCTTCGGAAGGAAAGTAAAGCCGTGGGTCCCATGTCGTACATTTACGGCACGAAAAAGAACTTCAAGCCTGAAAGAAGAGGAAGCATCTGAGCAATTAACGCCCTGAATTAAATGGGACGCTGATGACCTGTGATGTTAAAGAGCGTCAGTAAATAAAACAAAACAACAACAATACAACATTGCATAGGCCTCGGCTGACGCTTTCTTAAAACGAAATCAAAGTTTCAGCATATCCAAGGCCACCTGAATCTTTTAAGTTTTTGAAATACTTTTTCCTACTTTTTCAGTGCATTCAAATGTACAATTTTACTAATTAAAAGGTTAATTTAATAGTTAAATATATTTTATGTGCCTAAAACTGGAAAGTTTAGTGCCTAAACACTCTAAGTGTAACTATAGCATGAGTTTTGGGTCGCGCGCTCTGTGAATACAATCAGTTAGATCGGTTTCATGTAGCAAACACCCCAAACTTGAGAATCTTCCTGGAGCATAAGAGCACATTTTTCTTGCAAAGAACGAAAATGCTGAAAACGTAGCGACAGAAGTCAAGCCACTAGTTTAACAATTTCGTGCATCATTTTTAACGAAGAAAGAATTACCTGACGGTCCATTAGCAAATATTTCACTTACAATATTCTCAGTCTCTATGCATTTGTCTATCTCGTCCACCAGAATATTCGATAAGAAGAAAGTAGCTCTGATGTTTAGTGTACTTGTTTAAATAACATGAAAATGTCATGCATCCACGGCCCTTCATTGTTTGGGAAGGTATGATTTGCAACTGCTGAAACCTCAGGAGATCCGGGGGGAGCAAGTTTGCATTTATGCTGCATAGTGGCCTTCGAAGGGCTACGCTGAACAATGGAGACTATGTAAAACAGGTTGCTGTTCTATTTGCATACATTAAACGGTCCCTGCGTTATTTTGCATGGTATGCAGCTACTGTGCGAATTTGCGAGGTGACCACCTCTAAGCATTGTTGTTAATGGATATTAGAAATAGTATCGGCAAGGTTTCTTGCGTTAAAGAGGACGAGGCACGCTGTATCTCTGCAATTTTCGACTGTTCTGCAATTCTTCTCTGGAACTCGCAATTTCATTAAAATGTAATACCATTTAATATGTCCAACTTCCTAATGAATTTTTATCGAATACTAAAGCGAGATAACATTTAAAAAAGAAAGTTACTATTATAAAATATCTGTGACAGTTTTGACATTATTCATTAAACATTTCCTTTAGTACGACGAAATTATCAGCACATTCTAGGTAAACAAAAAGTAACTAGCTCTTTACTTCGTTCATCACAGCATTTGAAATACTATCTCTGTCCCAAAATAGTCGCATTTCTTTAGAGAGGTAGTTGATGACAATAGAGGGTAGGTCATTAAGGTTCCGGCCTAACCATTTTCTAAGTATAATAAAGACAAAAAATATATTTCACTTTTCAATATAGTTACTATTTATTGCAAAACACTTCTCAAATTAACATTTCAATCCCCTCTCTCTAAATAGTCAGGTTTTTTCCCCAAAAGGGACATAAACAGCATCCATTACTTCTTCGTCACACTTATATTTCCTTCCTCGAATGTCTTTCTTGAGTTTTAAGAAGAAGAAATACCCTCTGGGAGATAGATCTGGATTTTAGGGTGGATGGTCGTCTCCTTGAAGCCACATTACTTCACATCTTTCTTTGCAACAAGAGTTGTGTGCACAGGCTCGTTGTCGTGAAGAAGGTGCACATAAGCATTCAATTTTCCTCGCCTTTTCTCTTTGATGGAAGCACGTAGTCTGTGCAGTAGGCCAGCATAGTACTCCACATTTACTGTGGTGTTCCTCTCCTTGAAGTCAATGAAGAGAATTCCTTCACAGTCTCAAAAGATTTTAGCCATGATCTTCTTGGTTGACTCAGTGACCTTGGCTTTTAGAGGAGGTGCTTCGCTAGGTTTACGCCACTCCATTGATTCTCTTTTGGACAATGGATCATAGTAGAGGACCATAGTTTCATCTCCTGTAACAATGATTTGCCGAACTTCTCTCTCGTTGCCACGGCAGAGCTCCAAAAATGCCTGACAACAGATGACTCGTTGCTGCTTTTGGACTGAGGAAAGAAGTATACGCACTAACCATTTTCATGTTTAAATGTTCATGATGGAAGAAATGTTGTTTTAGAAAGGCCCAACCTTGCTACTATTTCTGAAAATTCTGTAACTGCATCTCCAAGGGCCGATCTGTACGCTCTTCGTCCTCAATGCTTTCTCGATCTATTCGGAAAAGTTTGACCCATTCTTTTACGGTATAATATGAGGGGGATGCTTCCTCAAATACACCTCCAAACGCTGTTTAATTTCATTCGGAGTAAGTCCTTCTTTTGTGAAGAATTTAATTACAACACGAAACTCCATTTTGAACATGTCACACTCATCTATACATAGACTTCTTTATGCAACTATATCTGAACAACTGAACACAGCGGAGTGGAAGTTAAACTGCAATTATTTGCTTAACAGATAAGGTATAACACCAGATAAGGGTTTTGTGAAGGCGACAATCCTTACCGGCGAGGCCGGAAACTTATGGACCTACCGTTGTAAGTGAATACAGGTTACTCATTTACAGAGGGCATTAGCGACTCAGCCTGGCGAACAGCAACACAAGTGGAGATAACAGGGTCAAGTTCAATTCAGAACTGAAAACAAACACCCCTGTTGTAAACTGTGCTTCTGATGTGAAGTAATTTGTAGCAGTTCTTCCCATTAATCTTCATGCATTCAATCGTGACGTGTTGCAAGTTCAGGAAGATATTATTCGGTGTCTCCGCAGGAAGATCTTCTAAGATCTTCACAACAATACCGTAGATGTGACTTACAGATGTTGGAGAGACTTAATCAGACCTCTCTTTGCAAGACACCTTTTCCATAGGCACGAAGTAGATGATCAGAAATGTTCCACCGTTGATCGTCAATATTTTTCATTCCTCCCTCTGAACACTACGCTCCTCTGGTACAAAATGCACAATAATATTCCGTATATATATATATATATATATATATATATATATTGAAGCAGGAAATAATGCTGCCTTTATTAATTTAATATCCAAAGGCTGCAGAGTTATATTTATAAAGGCATTAGATTTGATAAGGATAATTATTATGTATAGGTATAAGAAATATCTTAGAGATAGGTATCAGAAAGAGAAATAATTTGTGACTTGTAACTTACAAAAAGGTTTTGTATACATTTTGTAGAAAGAGACAGATGTATACCTGACGACTCGTCCGCAGACCGCTCCTTAGACAAGGCTGAGGAAAGGGTAAACTATCTTTTGTTAGGTCACGAATCTTCTACCCAGGAAATACTTAGGAGTTGACAATAAGAGAAACATGTGGCCGTAACGGGACAGTATTTAACAAAGTCAGAGGTAGCAATAATTTAAGAGAAAATGAAAATGTCAGAACGGAGACGAAAATGTTTTATTACAGGAAAGCCGAAAAACAGCCCATCAACACGTGCTGTATTTCTGAGAACATTTGGAAATCTACAAACTAAGGAAGGCAAAAGATTATCAATAGAAATCAGAATGTAAGGAACGGGCCGAAATTTATGATAGGCTGTTCTGGGAAAATTCAAGTTCGTGGGAAGACCTTAGATCAGGGGGAAAGAATAATTCTAGCCAATGGTCTTCGGATAAAAGTTAACGAATCAGGAGAACTTAGATACAAATAAATAATTTTAGGATAGTCAATGCCGAACATGTAACAGAAAATAGGATAAAATACGAGGGAATTTAATTTGGCGAAAGGCGTGGCGATGTAGTAGAAAAACTAGAGTACAGAAGTCAGAGGGGCACTCAGTAGACACATAGTCATACATTCAGACATTCACGGAGACATTCTCTCGCACATTCAGACCTTCGCAGATTGAAATTCAGACATTCAAGAGAAACAGGGACATCATACGAGAGACGCGAAAGAAATATACGGAATCGGAAATATACGAGTCATCCGAAAGTAATCAGTCTAGATAATTTCTAAAGTTCAGTTGAGGACAGTGTAAATCATTTTCTAAAGTCAATCTAAGTGTGTAGTGAGGTCAGCTACGAGCCGTCAGGAAGTAAGCTGCCAAGTTGTTAAATAAATCAAATGTTCAAACAGTGCCGGACTTATTAATACACCGAACAATTTCCTTCCCCCCCCCTAACGACTTTCAAGTCGTTAAAAACAGTCAAAATTTACCCTGAGAACCCATCATCCCCCCTACATTGAAACAACTATATTAACCTAGTGCAAATTAACGAACAACTGTGGAACCAACAATAACCGTTCCAAATTGGCACCCAACTGTGGGGGCTCGAAACTGCGGAATCGACAGATGTTAGTGGGATTAAGTAAATTAGTTTTTAAAAAGTGAAACACAGAAAATAGTTTTATTAAAAGAAAAACACACTATTCTCATTACAATATCTGGTGTTTATTACATTCGCTGATATATGAACTTCTATTTTATTTGTATCAATATCAGTATGTTTTGTTTAAAAAATTATAAAAACTAGTAGTTGGTAGGGGAATGACATGACATTGAGAGATAATTGTAAACATGCTGGTATAAATTTATCCTCCGTGTCCACCTGTGTACTCAGAACAGGAATAAAATCAGAATTTCTAAATATATATCTTACAGAAATAATCTAAAACTAGAAATCAGGTTATAGGCCAAAATTTTCCCTATAGAGGTAAGCTAAATCTATTTGAATGAATTCACGTTTTATATACAATTTAAAAGTTTTTAAAATCAATAGTTTGGCTCAATAACGTTCAAGTATACAGAATCTTTCAGTTCTACTTACTCATTATTTTTCTATTTCTATATTTTTGCACTCTTGTTGCAAAATATGTTTCCGTATTTACTACAGTTAATCCTTTATAACGCTAATAAATTTCCTTATTTTAGTTCTATGAACGAAGAACAAATTAACTTATTTAAATGAACTGTCTACTGGTCTCTATAGTGTTTTAACGTCTTTCGATCTGTAAATCTCTTTCTTCCCAATCAATCAAATAGTCAATCAAGGACTCAACCCCATTGAATCAATCTGGGTAAAAAGTGAAACACTGAACAAAGAGACAAAGATGGAATCACGCTTCAAGGAAGGAAAGCTTTCTCAGATTCCCAAAAGCCAATACCGTCAACGTTACCACATAAGGAGCAACAGACAGCTCGTGGGAGGTCTGGATATTGCCTCTTTCATTGCAATATCGGAATTTTCCCACACCAGTCCCATGAGTCTCAATTTCGAGCAGGTAGGATATTATACATTTCCTTGCATCTGCCAATACTTCGTCCTTGCCATTAACGTCTTACATCTCGTCGTTGAGGGCATAAATCTGTTCTACTAAGGATTTTATCCTGTCACTTTAAATCTTCAATTCCCTTTACATTCCAATAAAGCTATAAAGTTGAACTATCTTTATCCTCAAACCTTTAATTTCTGACCTTCAACAGCTTAATGAGTACCTCATGTATTATGAATACCGAAGGACAACAATGCTTTAGGTTTTAGCGAATATTGCATCTGTATCCATGAAAAGTTTTTGGAAAACTTTCTTTAAACGTTCATCGATCCCACCTACTAGGCGCTCAAATGACAATTAAATATAACATGCCAAAAAAGTATACACTTTCACAGTAGGTATCTATTTAATATATTTCAAAGTTGGACCGAAAAGCAACAGCAATGTGTAGTATGATGTTCTGTAAATAGATGTGCATACATTACGATAGCGCTACGTGACAAGTAAATCAACAGTGAACAAATGAAGCCAGGATTATCGTATGCTGTTCTGTAAACAGAAGAGACTCACATTACGTTATGTTAGCGTTGCTACAACAAAACGGAGTCAAGATTATCGTGTGAACAGCGGAAAGCAATTCTGAAGTGGTATTGGAAAACCGAGAATGTTGTTGAAATTCAAAGGCATTGGAGACATGTGTACAGAACAGAATCGCCAAAGCGAGTAACAATTGCACACATTGGAGACAAATTTGAGGCTCGTGGTACCGTATGCGATGTTCACAAGGGCAGATCTGCGAGACCTCGCACAGCAACAAACCCCGGCACTGGATCCAAGGCAATGGATAGGTCGAAGAGGTCCAATTGAGTTTTCACCGCGTTCTTCTGATCTAATTCCATTGGACTTCTACCTACGGGGAACTCTTAAGAATGTTGTATACCGTAGAAAACCAGCTGCACTGGCAGCACTTCGGGAAGAAATTGTAACGACATGTGCTGCAGTCGCTGAGGACACTTTCGTAAACGTTGCTCAATCAGTAGTTCAACGTACTCAGAAGTGTATCGATGCCGATGAGCAACTGTTGTAACTGTAAAAGTGTAAGATGATTAGTACTCATCATTTTCTGTTTGTGTGAATTCAGTTTTGTTATGTTAACACAGTTTTTTCTTCGCTTGAAGTGTGTATACATTTTAGCACCCTCTGTATTATATAATACGTTGGCGTGTGTTTGTGTGTGCGCGCGCGCTTATGTGTGTCTCTTAACGCTCTAACGGTAGCAATTTTTGTTTTTTTCTCAATAAAACTCAACATATAACCATCAATTAACGAACGGTCCACCGAGTTCGTTAACTAGCAATATTGGAGTGGGGGTTAAGCTACAAATTTAAAAATCGTTCTAGTGTCTGCAATTTTTGCTTCTTCTCAACAAAATCGATATATACCATTAAAATAAATTACTTACAATATAGTTCCGAAAATCAGCGATATCAGATTATTAAGCCTGGGATGTACCTGAAAATTAAAAATTGCTCTAGCGGCACCAATATTTTTTCGTAACGAAACTCGATATATATCATTTAAATAAAATAAGAAAAATAGTTTCTGAAAATCGGGAAAATCGGGCCATTAGAAGCTGTGGTATACCTTAAAACCAAAAATTGAAAAGTTGAGGGTAAAGAGAAATTTGAAAATCGCTAAAGCGGCCGCAATTTTTAATTTTTTTTAATAAAATCTCGGTATATGCCATTGAAATAAAATAAAAAAGTAATTTCTGAAAATCAGTGAAATGGAACTATTAGGAGGGGGATAAACCTGAAACTCAAAATTTAAAAATCGGTCTAGTGGCATTAGTATTTATTTCTTTTCAACTAAACTGGCATGTAGCATTTAAATTAAACAAGAAAAATAGTTCCTGAAAATCAGGGAAATCGGACCATTGGAGGAATATCTGAAAACCGAAATTTAAAAAGCGCTCCAGCGTTTAATTTTCTTTCCTTTATTTCAAAACCAAAGGATATTTTAACTCAGTGTTTATAATGCTGCATATATTTTGTATTTGACAAAAGCTTTGTCCTGAAGGTAGCAAATGTGAAATATTACTCTAATGTGTGTTTTAGAATTATATTTGTATCTAAGAGTGTTCTGTAAAAACATTCAGAAAATGTTTTCATTAATTTTTTTTCTAGAATAACATTTAAATTAAATTTAAAAGCTAATGAAAATCGACGAAATTTTTAATTGTGAATTGTTGATTGAGAATAATATTTTTAAGTATATTGTAATTATTTTTAAATGGTATCATGTTTTTGTTTTATTGAAACATATGAACATATAAGTCGAAACTTTCGTTATTTTTCTCTTTTTTAGTGAATGTAATGATGATACCAAGGGTTCAGTTCGTGAACATGTTATATTTAAAAATGTTTAAAAATACCCACACAGTATAGCTTTGTCTATTAGTGGCCATACATCTCATTTAATTAGCAGTATAGTGTTAATTTTTGAGGTTTAATCTGAATAATAATAATAATAATAATAATAATAATAATAATAATAATAATAATAAGTAGAAGAAGAATTATAATTTTGTTCTCCTTATACCACATAGGAAAGCCATAACATTATTTCATTAATCAATAAGGTTTAATTTGGATTTTATATTCATTTTTAAAGTTATTCCACTTGGTGAGGGATTCGCTTAGTTTTAAGCAATTGTTGCGTAACGTACTTTTGACTGTGAAAGAATTCGTGTGTTATTAATATTGAAAACAATAATTGAGGGATTCTGTCCCAGAGAGTTGGATTTTTGTCCCGCAGAATGTATGTAAGAATGCAATTGCTTACAATAATACTAAAGATTTATTGACTTCTTTCAACGAAGGTGCACAGAAACGATGAATGAATGTTTGACGAAATGAGTGCGTAAATAAGTGCGGAGACCGCAACGCCTAGCGTTACCTGGCATTCCCCTTTCCAGGGTAAGAAAAAACTCAGGCAATTGACCTTACGGGATTGAACCTGGAACCTCCAGATTTTCAAGAAGACCCTATTAACTTCGACAATATTTCGCTAAAGACTAGAGACACCGTAGTTTTGCAGCAACATATTAGTATACAAAATATTCCAGATAAGCAATATGGTTTCCTTTAGAAGGAAAGTAAAGTCGTTGATCCTGTTTCTGGATTTACGGCACGTAAAAGAATCTCAAACATAAGAGATCTACAAGCAAAATGTATCGGCCTTTTCACACCAGGTATATTATTATACAGTGATACAATGTGGATAAAAGTATTTTTGAGTTTATATTTGTTGTAGAGGCTCATATGGAATTGACAGTGCAGGCGGACCCAGTGCGAAATGTGTTTGAATGTCTCGAAGAAAAGCTGCATAAACCTCCACTCAGAAACTGAACATAATTATTGTTAGTAGAGAAATTTAAGAAGTTACGATTGAAAATCTTCTGTGGTTACCCACATAAAGTAAGCAACATATTACGAAAGAGCTACGTTTGAAATAAAAATCATTTCAGACCCTTGTGTGCGAATTTTGCAGCATTTTCCTTCAGATATTCGTTACGGGAGAGGGATAAAATTCAAAGATACGTGCACTCTCCTCCACTCTGACAAACTGCTCCGCTTGTTGTTGCTAAATATATCACAAACAAATGCCAAATGCCAAAAGTGTTCCTCACCCTCACTACAGTCCAGATTCAGCATTGTAGGACTTTTTCCTTCCCCCCAAATTGAGACACATTTTCCATCATTAGAAGCATTGCAAAGGCTGCAGAGACGATTGTACAGGACCTGTCAAAAAATGGTTTCCAGTGTGTCTTTGAAGACTGCCAGAAAAGCTGGAACAGGTGTATTGCATCCAGCGAGGACTACTTTGAGAAAGATGTTCCAAATTATGAAGATGAATAAAGATGTATTTTAATTATTTATTCAGCAGCCCTGGTAGGAAACAAATGTATGTAGCCAGTCATTCTGGATTCAGAAAACTTAATCTTATTAAAAGATCTCGCAAGAACAAATAGATTTAGTTACAAATAGTGCAACAGAACAAAAGCATATTCATATGTTAAACAGTTCATTATATCAGCTGGTTTTAATAACAAAGGGGTTAGAAATACAAAAGAGCTCACTTACAATGCAAAACAAGAGAATATCAGGTGTCGCATACGCTGTGTATAAACGAAACCAGCCTGTTGCTTTGCGATTATAACATGTTTGGTCACTTTGACTTTATAAGAGAATTTCTATTCAATTCACCGGTTCGTACCAATTTTGTCAACGCTTTTGTTGAGAGCTGAGTGCTGAACAAAAGATACGAGATCATTTATTAGTCCTATTTGATTAATTTCGAATCTACAAAAATCGGCTTAAGAGATAACTGTTCCTCTCATAGCCTCCCTGCTTCCATTATTGAATTAGCATTGGCTGAACCAATTTGCTACATTTTGTTTATTGGCATTATCTATTTTTTCGAATAATGCGTTATAGGACTTGATAGAATCCTATTGTCGCGAACATTAAAGGAAGCTAATTGCTTTGGTATTATAAAGATCAGAATGTTTTAAAATATTTGATCTTCTTTGATGTGGTTTATAGCCATGTTTTCAGTAATGTTCACATGAAAAATTTTCTTACTTTTATTCGTGGACAAACGTTCTTGTTAGTGATGAGTGAATTTTAACAGAGGTGCCACGAAGCGAAAATTCTTAGCAGCCCTTTCCTTAAAACAGGTAGAGTTATTTATTTCATTCAGAGGTTATTTATTTAGTCATTACACTTAGCTATGACACCATAATCGGCACCTACGACGTGTTTCATGCATGATTTTTTTTTTCATTCGTTTTATTTAAGGACGCTCTTTAACATCTCAGGTCATCAGCGTTCCATTCAATTCCGGGCGTGAAACAGCCGACAAATTTTGCTCAGAGGCCTCTTCTTTCACGCTTGAGGTTCTTTATCGTGCAGTAAATGTACGACACGGGACCCACGGCTTACTTCCCTTCCGAAGGAAGCCATACTTAGGCTTTTTACGCCCGAAAAAATCCATCGATCCTGGCCGGGTTTGAACCCGCGATCTTGGGTTTAAAAGGCAAGTATGACACCACCTGGACCGACTGTTTCATGCGTGAGGTGAGCAACCATATGAACCATCATGGATAATGTGGGGGTGGGAAAACACGAGGAACTTAATCAGTTACAAACACAGTTTCTAAAATGGTTGCTACATGTAGGGGCAGGGTGCAGCAAATTACGGGGTTCTTAAAGAGTTTGGTATTTCTAACGAAAGTGTGAATTTAAGTGCTGATTAAGAATGATACGTGTATCAAGCTCTTCTTCGGGCAGTCTGTCTAAGGGAGCAAGTAAGGGAAGGGTGGGATAAGGGATGGGCATCAAAAATAAGGAAAGGCTTAGACAAAATTGGATCGGGATATGTTTGGTTAAGGGGAGAGGGCATTATACTAAATAGTTGAAAAAAGTTAACACGCGTTTGAGAGATATAGATAGACAAAATATTTTGTCTCAATGCGCAGAAAAAGTACCTGCAGGCTCAAATACATTCGGTGTGGGGGAGGGGGGATTATTTAGATATCTGTGGCAGAGAAGAAAGAAGTCGCCTCGCATGGTTCAGATTAGGGGCTTGGAATGGGGGAAAAAAAACAGTTAATTCTCTCGGGGAAAGAATCTGCTCATTGTGCAGGAAAAGCGATATCTGGAGACATATTTTGGCAGAATGCAGGGAAACGGAAATTTTAAGAAATGAGCATTTATCACGCAATTTTTGAATGCCAATAAAAGTTTGAACATTTGCTGTTAGTGTTGGTACATGCGAGATACTCACACAATTTGGGAATATTTCTAGAGAACACCCTACAAAAGAGGCTAATGGTTATAGCGAAGAGAGGGAGTTGGAGAGGGTGTGTGTGTAAATGGAAGGGTGGCTCACGAATAAGGGTTCCATTCATGTTTATGTATTTTATATAGAATTATGATAATAAACGTAAGTATATTGATGTACTTGTATATTTGTATTCTTGCATGTAGATCTGTATGTACGGCCATTTTGATTGTTACAAGCACAATATTAGCATGTATGGCCATAAGGCCCATTCGACAGTTGTATATTAACTGTTGAATGTATTTTAAAACTAGTACAATAAAACTTCAATTATTATTATTATTATTATTATTATTACACTTCACATAAATATTGCACAAACAAAGATTGCGATTTCTTGAGTGCTAATTTATAATCAACATGCTTGCTAACATGAGAGTATTTCAAGAGAAAAATTCAGGTATTCAAATTCCAGATCTTCCTACGATTATAGCTTGTTTAACAGTTTAGTGAAACGGAAAGTGTTAAAAATGAAAATTGAATTTTATTGGTAGCGACGGAGGATGATCTTTCGGCACTTCAGCCAAGCTCAAGGCTGGCCGTTTGTTCATTCTCCCCCAGCCGGGCACCTCCGGAAGACATTGAGCAGTCAGACACGAACGTAGAAGGAATTCCTAACAGAACACTTCGTCGCCACGGCAGCCTACCATTCAAGGAGTTTGAGCTCCCCTGAAGGATTGTACGTCGGGGGAGAAACCTTTCCCAAGCGCAAGTCACTGACACACTGCATAAGCAGCATATCATATCCTCCGGCACTTTCAACTCTGTAATAGAACCAACGGAGGATATTAGGTGAAATGGGAGAGTGGAAAATTCGTAGTAAGGGACCAGTGGAATCCCAAGATCAGAGTGGCCGGCTCCAAGGGATTTGAGCCTCCCAAAGGTGTGTCCCAGGCCGTCCTTCTCAACTTACGGGAAATTTCCTGCATTTGAAAACGATTGATTTGGTTTATTTGCAGACGCTCTTAAACATCTTAGATCCTCAGCGTCCCATTCAATTCAGTGCGTGAAATGGCCGATAAATTTTTCTGGAGACCTCTTCTTTCAGGTTTTACTTCCCTTCCGAAGGAATTCATACTTAGGGTTTTTACGCCCGAAAAAACTCATAGAGCCTGGCCGGGATTGAACCCGCGATTTTGGGTCAACGAGGCATGGTTACCACTAGATCACCAGGATTGACTCTTGCATACGAGTGGCTATTAAGTTACTTACATAATAACATTAAATTACTGCAATGCAAGAACATAAACCGGGTGATCCTGCAATCAGGAGTATGTAGGTTTTGACTCAAGTACACGCTCAAATAATTGATCGTTAATCTTATAGCAACACCGCTGATATTCTAGTTTCGAAAAATCTAATCTACTTCATAAAGAAGACCTTCGTGTTTTAAAAATAAAAATAATAAACCCATTCTTTTCGTCAAAGAAAAACTATTCATAGCAATGTGAGATTTATTTGGCGATTGTCTTTTTTCTTTTACATTTCCAGCAGGACTGTGTCCCAGCAAATAATAATCAAATGTTTCTCCACAGACAACTCAGGAAGCATTCGACGTATAGTTGTCATGTCGCGGCTTGAATATTCAGTTATTATTATTTCTGAGAAACATTAAAAGATGAAGGACGCAGGACAAATCCACACACCATACACACTGAAGCATAATACCGAACAAGAGATATTAAAGTTCTAGAGGAGTAATGGCTAGCAGATGCAATAAATGTCTTGCGTGACATGGGTGAATAAGTGCCAATAACATTCATGCCTAGTGTTGCGAGTTTAACCGTGAACTCTTGCTGTCGGCCGGCAGTGAACATACGCTTCATGGCCCTTGAACTGCCCGCCGATTTAGCCTTTCATAGATAATCCGCTCGCCCAGTATTATAGTGTAAGAATGTACATTGCAATCTACATTCATTTCAATAAATACTATTATGTTTCTATTTTCAATTTCTCGGGCAATACGTGGCAATGAAATCGACAATTAAACCCTTGTAAAACAGTAATAGAAATAGCTGCAGAATGGGATATGCCTTGCTTCTGGCAGGTGTAATTTATAATCCATAGCTGAACATTACTCCAGATTAGAAAAGAAGGAAACAGACAGAATCCAAAAAGCAACTACTGTCTATATTCAATAATTTCTCTCCTTTCTCAGGTGTTGAAGAAACGCCTCTGATTAAGGAATTAAATTGGATTCTTCTTAAAGGTGGTCAATTTGCATTCATTTGTCTGCCTACAATTTTATTACTCTATATTTAAAGAAAAATTATAAAATTGAAGTTTATAATTCATAGCTTTACTTATTAGTTTCAATGGTCTGTATTATTTAAACAAATTATTGAAACTTTGTATACCCACTAGAAAAGTGCCGAAATAAAAAAGTGTTAGTTTAATTAAACTTAGAAGAACAGCCCACTGCAAAGGGATGCAACGCAAACTTCCAAATGTAATGAAAAGTTTTTAGTAATACATTTTGACTATAAACCAGGGACGAAGTACTTATTTTACTTGTCCAGAAAAGTTTTGAGGAGAGGGATAAATTTTCCTCAGTTAACGCCAGTCCCCTCTCTAAACCACCTGACCGTGACGTTCGTTATATGTAAGATCTTGCAATCTGTGTATTGCAAAAATAGCAAAATTACTGGGTTTTCTTGACATGCAGAAATATAAATGAATAGTGTTTGCTACTGAGGCACCACAGGCGGTGAACACTGATGATACATGAGATGAAATGTTATATGGGAAAGGATTTTTTTAAGGAAGGAAACGTTCCAGGCCTCAGTTTTGGGTACATCCCCGGCATTTGCCATTTATGAGGACTGAGGAAAACCTGAAAAAAAAAAAAACGTCAGTCAGGGAGGACGGTACTGGCGGGATTCGAACCTCAGACCTCCCGCTCACGAGTCCGCGCGTTAACTACCTCGGCCACCCGTGACGGTCGTGCAGAAATAGGAAAATAGTTTGGACAGTCGATATGTCTTAAAAGCTATCAATCCTTCAAATGGAGGTAAGTAATATTCTAAATTGTCAATTATCTTAAGATAGTCTGTCATAGGGGCGTAGTGGTAACCATACTTGCCTTCCAAACCCAAGATCGTGGGTTCAAACCCGGCCAGGATCGATGGATTTTTTCCGGCGTAAAAATCCTAAGTATGGTTTCCTTCGGAAGGGAAGTAAAGCCGTGGGTCCCGTGTCGTAAATTTACGGCAAGAAAAAGAACGTCAAGCCTGAAAGAAGAGGCCTCTGAGCAAACTTTGTCGGCCGTTTCACGCCCTGAATAGAATGGGACGCTGATGACCTGAGATGTTAAAGAGCGTCTGTAAATAAAAAAAAAAAAAAAAAATAAAAATAATATAAAAAAAGTTCAAATAATAACATGAATAGATTTTCAAAATGGAAGGACAGTATTCTGGCAGTTCATTTTAAATCTGCTTCGTTTAAAAATACCCTAGAAATTCAAACAAGAGGGAGAGGGAGAGAGGGGGAGGAAGAGAAAGAGCGAATGGGTTTAAGGTCTTACCTTTTATGAGATATTTCAATAATATCAAACATCGCTCAAATGGGAGTAGCATCAAAGCATTACCTGAAAAGAAAAAAGACAACATACATTACAGTCTGACAGTAATTTCCAAAATACGCTAAATACACACATTTTTACTG
Organism: Metallyticus violacea; assembly: GCA_030762175.1. Lineage (NCBI taxonomy): Eukaryota > Metazoa > Arthropoda > Insecta > Mantodea > Metallyticidae > Metallyticus > Metallyticus violacea. The sequence continues at coordinate 56,125,366 of CM060844.1, forward strand.
TGTGCAGCATCTACTGTCTATATCATCAAACCCAACATATTCGCATAACCACAGCTATATAAATAAAATATGTGTAACTATTTCCAGCTAGCGCACACTACGCCACCGTAAGGGTTAAATGCTTTAATAACATTTCTTTTCTGCTACGGTGCCGAATGGATATGAAATTGCGCAAATCGGCCACTGCTTATGACATCTCATGGACGACACGATCATTGTAGAGAACGAGTTACATGAAGTGTTACAGTTTCAATTTTTTTAGAAAAAACATGTACAATGGTAATATCAACCCTAACGCTCGCTCGCTTCCTGAAGCTAACGTAACCTAACCTAACCCTTCCTTAAAACGTAATAAACGCTAAAGAACTGTAAACCAAAGAAACCTTGCATACAAAATAAAAAATTTTCTTCCATTCAGCACTGTAACAAAAATGAATACAGTAAGTTATGAATGGATGGTTGGTATTTACTCAATATATACATCTAGTTTCATGTTTTTTACAATTTAATGCTTCCCGAAAATTCGTTTTTAATTGGCGTATCTTGTAGAGCTGAAACACAGAAAGACTGCAGCTCAGAAAGATTTGGTTTAAAATATAATAATTAATCACGAATATTAACACAAATTCATGAAAACTTAAACAGTATTGAAACTAGAAATGTTTTAGATTTAGCTCTTATTACCTGTGTAACGTTTGTAGCGCTTTTTAAGTGATATGGTGAAATTTCAGGTGAAAATAACACTGAAACATTTTCTTTCCAGTTAAATGCATAACCAGGATAAATCCTTCGGTACAAGAAAACCGAGATCAAGGCAACCTGGTCTGAACCTTAAGATGCCCTTTAATGTTTCAGGTCATTAGCGTCCCATTCGATTCAGGGCGTGAAACGGCCGACAAATTTTGCTCAGAGGCCTCCTCTTTCAGGCTTGAGGTTCTTTATCGTGCCATACCACGGGACCCATAGCTTTACTTCCCTTCCGAAGGATTTTTACGTCCGATCCCGACCGCTTAAAGACAAATATGTTACCACTAAACCACCAGGAGAGACGAGATAGAGAGTTAGTTCACAGGGTCCAGGCCGGAGGGAATCTGTGTGCTGATTACTCACCACACTAAAAAGGACGAAGGCAGGTGAGGCGGCGGCCATGCGGCAGTTTCTGTACTGCATCGGGAAAAGCAATATACGTAATTATACATACAAGAGCGAATTTTATGATAAATAGTAAATCTACAACTAATATTATAATTTGAAGCTTCTAAAGTCATGAAAATAAGTAGAAAATATAGTTTTTAAATAATTAAACAGAATTTAATGTCTTTCTATTTGATTTTGTTTATTTTTTCTAAGCTATTTTTGGGCGGGATATTATATACTCATTTCTCAAGTTTACTGCTTAATTTTTTTTCTCTGGTTCTTTAATTTTTGTTTTTATGAACACCCCAATGCTCTAAAAACATTTCGAGTCTTATTTGAAAATTTATAACCTGTCTTAGATCGAAAATTAGGAGTGTTTTGCAGATCAAAATCCTCAAAACATGATACTCAAACTATTTACACTTAAACTTAATCCCAATAGCTTGGATGGTTAAAGTGTCCTATATTTTGGAACACTTTAATGACTCAGGTCACGAATTATCATTCCCCACAGATTCGCCATACAGCTCATGCGCTTGTATCAAATTAGGCGAAACAGTAGGGTTATTCAGAAAGTAAAGGAAAGGCTCCAGGGGATTTGGGGAAGTTAACAGTTGGCAGTTCTATAATATGAGGTAGAAATAGGCAGAGTGCTGTGCCGCTCACGAGATTATATGCTAATTACTGTTTTCTTGTTCAAGATAAGTAACATCAGCGTCAAAGGAAGACAGCAAAGCAAATGACTATAGCAACGTGGGACGGCGGACAGAACGCAGTAAGAATGATATTTTACATCCTATATTTCAAGTAGTTCTTCCGACAGAGTCAACTATTTAAAGCAAAGTTATAACTGTACATGTGGCTATAATCTACAATTACAGCACAAGCGCAAGCTTTTATTACTTTAACAGCGCTCTAAAACTGGCATATTTCACACTATACAACCCTTCTTTCCTAATATCGTCAAGAAAAATTAGATATAGATACAGCAACGGTGCCGAAACGTTGCCCGGAGAGAAGAGGGCGAAATCACCTCCTTCCACTCACTGAGAAAGAAAAACGCGTCCGTGCACCCTTAATGTTTCGCAAAGTCTCCCGTAATTACTTTGTTCCAGTGGCGGATTAGCAGGTTGCACTGCCTTTCTTGAATTGTGAAAATAAAAAATGTACTTACTGTTTTGTTCAATCCAGTTTATGTTTCTAAGGATGTCTTCTTTCATAAGGTTTGTGTTTACTAATTATTAGTGCTGAGTCTCAAGTGGTAGTCACTAATGATTTTTCGATACTCATTTTTCCTTTGTTCATTTTTTTAAAAAAAAAAAGATTTACCTCAAATGTACGTGAAATCAAAGATTGCATTTGAGAAGATATATCTAGAAAGTCTGTAATAATGTTTTAACACTGTCAACCTCACTTAAAAATATAGTCAGTTAAGTATTATCAGTTCTATCTGATGTTTCGTGCAACACACAACAGTAAAACAAGCAATTTTTTTCTTTTCCTGGTATTTCCAGATCGCATAGGAGTATTGCGAAAAAAGTTTACAATTTAAATATATCTACTAAATTGGGGCATTTTTCTCAGTCGCTAAAATTATGACGTATTCTGTGATAAACTGCCTACAATAAATGACTTTAATTTTGGGCATGACTTTAGTTGGTGTTTTTACCTTCACCTGGAAAGTCGGTCCTGGTGGCTTACATGCACCATAGACCCCAAAGATTGCGAGTTCAATTCCGGTCAGGGTCGTGAATTTTTTCGGGGGTAAAATCTTAACCTTGACTTTCTTCGGAAGGGAACTAAAGCCATGTCGTAGATTTATGGCACGTAAAGGAACCTCAAGCCTGAAAGAAGAGGCTTCTGAGCAAAATGCATCGACTGTTTCACGCCCTAAATTTAATGAGACGCTGATGACCTAGATGTAAGGAGAGCCAGTACATAAATAAATAAATTTACCTTGAAAAAACTTTCGACTAATAGTTACAACTTTTAAAGATTAAATTAAAGCAGTCAATAAACACAACAAATATACCTAACAGAATAGGTTTGCCATAGTCATAATGGTATCATTTATTTAAACGTCATTCAATACCACAACTGGATATATATGAAAAATATTTATTGCAAATAAGGCACTTAACTTTGTTAACATCTTGGACACAAAAATATTCCTCCTCCTATTCAGTGTGAATATATACCGATGCTGAAGATGATGATATGAAAACTCATCTCCATCACTGCTCCAATACTAGTGTAATGTAGGACCTTGCACTACCCGTCTTATCTGGTCTAGTAAATAAATGATAGAAATACCACGCACGTTTCATTATTGGGCACCGCTGAAATAGAAAATATACACACAAAGAACGTTCGCACATAAACAGGGCTTGTTGTACGGATGAAAGGGTACGGAGGGTGAATCGGAAAGAGTTTGCAGTTCCTAAAGAGTGCAATTGAGGAACTGGGTGAGCAAAGGAAAATTTTAAACATTTTACCTTTTCTCAGTGTTATCGTCTCTCATAATAACAACAGCAGCGTTAATGTTTGCTTCCGTTAAAGCACAAAACTGGAGTGACGGGTCCACCGTCTTTTAAAATTGATTGCTTCCCTTCTTTAAGCATTTTTAATCATCTTTGACCTGTTTTATTGGAAAAACAAACTCTCCATAGATCTCTTGTAATATTGTTTAAGCCTCAGTCTCAGCTGAATGTCTTCTTTCATTGAGACGAAGGAAGAACTTCAAATCAGCATATTGTTCGTCGCATGCAACTTCCATTTTGCTGTAGGCGGAACTGAACATGTTTCAACTTGAACACCTCTCACAATTGGGAACCGTTAGTGACATCAATGTAATTGTATCACATGTACATTACGCATTAAGCTAACAAAAGATTGTAAAGTAGACTTTTAGCGGGAGAAATTATATCTGCAAAAATTATCATAAGTCATTATTGACAACTCTATACAATTACACTGTTCTAAAATGAAAGAAAAAGTTTAATTTCTAGGTTTATTAAATGAGCATACTTTCACCTTGGAATGGGACCAATATTCCAGCCGCCAAAGTTTACAATGACATATCAATAAAAAAGAACAAAAACACATGGAAAACACATGGCTAGAATCTGCCCTCAGTGGGTTACTGGGAATAAATTTGTGAGGAACTCAAAATGCTTATCAGTACTAACAATGAACTATATTTTGGTGTCAGGTATTTTTGTTATACCTGAGAGGGTTAATTACTGTACACAATATTTTGGTTGATTCGGTTTATTTACGGACGCTCTTTAACATCTCAGGTCATCAGCGTCCCATTCAAATCAGGGCGTGAAACGACCGACAAATTTTGCTCAGAGGCCTCTTCTTTCAGGCTTGAGGCTCTTTAAAATGTACGACACGGGACCCACGGCTTTACTTCCCTTCCGAAGGAAGCCATACTTAGGATTTTACGCCCGAAAAAATCCATCGATCCTAGCCGGGTTCTAAACCGCGATCTTCGATTTAGAAGGCAAGTATGGTAACCACTACACCATCATGACCGACAAAAGTCCTGGTGGTGTAATGGTAACCATAAATTAATTAAATCATCAAAACTACAATAACCAAAAAATATTTATTACAAATATATAATCAAAATCATTAATAAATATAAAATAATTTATATCACACTGATTGAATTCCACAACAATTAATTTCTTGCCTTCTAAACCCAAGATCGCGGGTTCGATTCTGGTCAGGACCGATGGATTTTTTCGGGAGTAAAAATCCTAAGTATGGCTTCCTTCGGAAGGGAAGTAAAGCCGTGGGTCCCGTGTCGTACATTTACGGCACGATAAAGAACCTCAAGCCTGAAAGAAGAGACCTCTGAGCAAAATTTGTCGGTTGTTTCACGCCCTGAATTAAATGGGACGCTGAAGACCTGAGATGTTAAAGAGCCCTCTTAAGTAAATCAAATCAAATCAAGCAATGTCCTACGTACTCTGAAGACTGGAACTTAATTTTCTTTCTTAAAAGCTCTTCAAAATTATATTATTGTAAAGTTAAACACAGCAATGGTGAACTGTGTAATAACAATACGCAGCTCAAATGTTTTATTTTATAACTAATCAGTAAAGCTGTTTTAGATGTTTTCTTCGTGTAAAATAACTCAATCACTTATGTTGATTGACCGCCACAGGTGCCCGAGGTCGTTAAGGCGCGGAGGTCTGGGGTTCGAATCCTACTAGGTCCGTCCTTCCTGACTGAGGTTTTTTCCCAGTTTCCTCAGTCCTCTTAAATGGCAAATGCCGGGGAGCAACCTAAACTTAGGTCTGGAACGTTTCCTTCCTTAAAAAATCCCTTTCGTAATATATCATTTCATGTATCATCAGAGTCGGTCCTGGTGGTGTAGTGGTTACCATACTTGCCTCCTAAACCCAAGATCGCGGTTTCGAACCCGGCCAGGACCGATGGATTTTTTCGGGCGTAAAAATCCTAAGTATGGCTTCCTTCGGAAGGGAAGTAAAGTCGTGGGTCCCGTGTCGTACATTTACGGCATGAAAAAGAACCTCAAGCCTGAAAGAGAGGCCTCTGAGCAAAATTTGTCGGCCGTTTCATGCCCTGAGTTGAATGGGACGCTGATGACCTGGATGTTAAAGAGCGTCCATAAATAAACCAATCAAAAAAAAAATGTATCATCAGAGTTCACCGCCTATGGTGCCTCAGTAGTAAAAACGGGTGTTAAACACTATTAAAAAATATGTTGCGAATATTCTATAGTTAAATGTAATATTAAAACCAAAAGTTAGTTTTTTGTTTCTCCTGTAAAGTTTGAAAATATTAACATAAACCCCTTTCTGAAGAGAGTGTTTTATACGTATGTCAACAATGTGTTATAAATAATGATTTGGTTTCGCATACATTTTATACCCCATTAAAACGTTTTTCCCTTCAAAGAGAGAGGAGAAAATACTGATGTCAGAAGTCGATTCTCTCATGTTCAATATAAGGTAATGTATTACGAGATTTAAGATGAATTTGCAACATAAATGGAGTCGATGTAAGCTGGTTAGACTAAAAGCTGTCTTGCTGTTATATCAATCTGCCTTTCTCTGGGACCAGGGCAATCTTTTGGGAAGATATTAGCGTCAGGCACGTGATTGCGACAGAAATTGAATCTCTAGCTTAGTAGCGTATCTGAGAAAATTAGCTACATTCCTTTCCCGCGTTAGTTTACGGGAGAACCATTTGACTTCCTCGAATAATATTCTCTCTCCAGGTTCCCGTCTAAACCCAACGTAATTACGAGAGGCTTACATAGATTGCGAACAGCTCCAGCTGTACAAATGAAACTTCTACTGAACTACATTGCGGAATTTCTTGTTCCCCCTCTCCCCTCCCTTTCCCATACCTATCCTTACCTGTTTAACTTCATCATGGCTCCAATACTTTCTCTTACAGTTTGCGAATTTTTCTGCCTAAAAGTTCGAAAATTTACTCTCTTTCAGAAAGTGCAGTAAAGTTGGTGGTTTAAGATTTAGACTTCTTCAAATGTTGCTAATGTTAGCCAGCTAAGGTTTACTTGACTTCCTTAATTTTAGAAAACTAATCTTTAGGCACTAGGCAGCTTGTTGCGATAAAGTCAGAGAGACAAGCTTACTGTTCCATAAATCTGCAAGTCATATGCGGAATTACTCCGCATATCAAAAGTTTCTCCGCAGTACTGTTTTAATCAGCAATTCAAGAAATGACTAACATCTCAGTTTACATTCCTTTTTACAACATACGTTCCTTCTTTTTGCATGCCCAAATCATTATGTTATATTTCTTCAATCACTTTAGTAAAATAATATCTCTCACTCTTTCATTTCTAGGTTTTGTAACAAAAATACATTTCTGTCACTAATAAAGTCGATTATTGCAATCGCTACTGTTCCATTTTCTAATGCAAACCAAAAAAATAATAATAATAAAATAAATAAATAAATAATAAAATAAAATAAAAAGATAACATACAGTGTCTCTATTTTTCTTTGTATTCTGTGATTTGGATTTCCTAACGATAAGTTAAATTTACATATTTGACACATCCCCAAAACGCTTTGAAGAACCCTCCATTTTGCGTTATGATTGTCGATTATTCCATGCTTTTTTGCTATCAATAGCTCCTCACCGCCTCTAGCAAAAGTGGTCAGTGATACGTGTTCAGGAATTATATAGTGGAGGTATAGAGTTGGCTACACTGAACACAAGACAAATGCACATCGCGTGATAAAGCTGATTTGATATTTTTTTTCGATAATTTTACTCCACAATGTGGCTGTGATTGGTCAAAATTCAAAATTTTGTTTCGTTTCATTGGTCTACTTTAAGATGACGTCACATGAGTGAAATAGTCATTGGATTTTAATCAATACAATGTCTGCCAAGAAACTACCAGTCCTTTCAATACGTGGAAAATCAATCATGCAGTTCATCAGAGTATCTTATAAGCATGCGTGAATAGTTACTTGCAAAATATTAACTACACGTATTTTTTCCGGGGAGTTAAAGTATAGTCTCATGTTTGCCAGAAATCCCAAAAACTCAGATTTGGCTGTCTGAGACTTTAAGACATTGGACAAGACCAAGTAGAAAGAAAACAGGGTCTGATGTTGATCCCAAACGAGGAGTTGGTGGAAAGAACGCGGCAACGCATTCCGTAAAACAAGACTAAGGCACTACTTTATTGGCTAAGCATAAAATATAACATTAGTCAAAAAATGTTCGGGGTTTCAAAAATCATCCCTTTCGGATTACTGAGCTGCTCTTGATGCAGCAGGAAAAAAACTTCTAATTTGTATATGTACTGACCTCGATGAACTTAATTCAATTCTTTGAACAACAAATGGTGTCCATGGCAGATGCAAATACATTTTCTGTGCTGAAAATACGTGCAATTAGGTCTGTAATCAAAATTCAACATCGCTTTCGAGCAATGTACTGAAAGGATCCACCAGCAGACAAAACATTGGCACAGCTCTACCTCCATATTAGGAGGAGTTTTAATTTGAGAATACATTATAATATGTACTACATGTACATATACATTATAATGATATAAGTGTATATACATATATACAATTATATCAACCATTCTTTTGTACTGCTTATTACACAACAGAAGGCTAATAAATTAAAAACGACTACATTTCAACATAAATACAATACCAGAGGTACTACAGAACTCAATACACTGCTTATACATAATTTGCAAATGCAATAATATGCCTTATGCGCCATAGAAAACCGAAGCTATAAACAGTAGCTAAATCACTGTACTAGTAAAGATAAAATTTAAAAATGATTGTAGCTAAACTTAGTCCAAAAGACTATCATCAAGTTGGCAATACTCGCCAGCTCGCGCATCTTTATATCGAAGCGGGGCAGTCAATCAACGAAACAACGACACACCTTTCTCCCCGCTCTAGATATTGGACACTGTCCGATTCTAAGTTTTGGCTGTACTGCTATCTCGGAACATAAAGCAACCGCTATGAAACAGGTCGCAAATACAGCCAAATTAGTTCTGACGGCATTCGGCTGCACCAGAGATTACACGAGTAAGAATGACGCCAAAGCAACGCTCTGTTATTAGCAAATTCGTATGTCAGCACTGAGAAATAGTTTATGTTTGAGTTAAAAGCGGAAAATTGTGAAATTCATAATTGCATGTATACTGGATAAAAGATTAATGCAGTATTTGCTGCACCTGTAAAACCAGCCCTGATTTAAAGATGCGCAAGAGGAAATCAACCGTGTGCGTGTCTACAGTCGACGCAGAGAGTGTGCCACATTGCTACCAACCTATTCCTAAAATATTCACAATGTAAATCTATAAAATAAATAAAATACTTTCACATTTGCAGTGTCTGTTGGTGCTTTGGGGATGGGAGAACACCGAGGAACTTAATCAGATACAAACACAGTTCCTAAAACGGTTGCTACAAGTAGGGAGGGGTACAGCAAATTGTGGGGTTCTTAAAGAATTTGGCATTTCTAACGAAAGTGTGAATTTAAAAATAAGGACAATTAATTACTGGTTAAGGTTCTTACGGGGGAATCAAGTTCTTCTTCAGGCAGTCTGTCTAAGGGAGCAAACAAGGTAAGGGTGGGATATGGGATGGGTATCAAAAATAAGAAAAGGCTTAAGGAAAGACAAAATTGGATTGGGATATATTTGGATAAAGGGGAGAGGACATTACACGAAATAGTTGGAAAATAGTTAACAGGTGTTTGCGAGATATAGATAGACAAAACATTGAGTCTCAATGCGCAGAAAAAGTATCGCTTAACCTGCAGGCTCAAATACATCTAGTGTGGGGGAGGGGACATTATTTAGAATCTGTGGCAGAGAAGAAAGAAGTGGCCTCGAATGGATCAGCTTAGGGGCTTGGAAAGGAAACAAAACAGTTAATTCTCTCGGGGAAAGAATCGGCCCATTTTGCGGGGAAAGCGATACCTGGAGTCTTATTCTGGCAGTATGCAGATTAACAGAGATTTCAAGAAATGAGCATTTATCACCGCAATTTCTGAATTCCAATAGAAGTTTGAACATTTGCCGGGGAGTGTTGGTGCATGTAAGATACTCAATTTGGGAATATTTCTAGAGAAGACCCGACAACGGAGGTTAATGGCCATAATGAAGTCGGAGGAGATGGAGAGGGGATGTGAGTAGAGAGAAGGGGGCTCAAGAATAAGGTTTTCATTCATGACTATGTATTTAAATTTAAATTATTAATAGAAAATTTAAATATATCGAAGTATTTGTATATTTGTATGTATGCATGTAGATTTGTGTGTATGTATGTATGTATATATATATATATATATATATATATATATATATATATATATATATATATATATATATATATGAGTATTGCTCTATTGATTGCTATAAGGGCGATATTATATTAGCATGTACGGCCGTAAGGCCCATGCGACAGTTGTATTTATTTGAGTGCATCCTAAAATCGTACAATAAAAGGTCCATTACTACTAGTTTTTTCTTCTTCTTCTTTCATAACTAACCACCTATTTATGAATGGTGGATGATTTCCAGAGAGACATTAGATGCTTTAGAATTAATTTAAAAAAAAAAAGAAACACGCAATACTTTTCTTTGTTAATTTAATTACCTTCAAACTTTAAAGCCAGGTTTTTTGTTAAGTTTGCCAAGACTCAGTTCCGGCGTGAAACGTGCAAAATGAGCTATTGGGGAAGCCACATTATTTGGCACTGGGGCAGCTAAGACTTCTGGCGCCCTGCAGCTCAACGTCTCCATCTTTTCTATTCTTTTGGAACGTGGAGAGAAGGGCGTAAAAAAGACGGAAAGACGGAGAGAAGCAGCGCTTGAAGGAATTGTTTCTCTTCTCTGCTATTCAAGTTGGACAAAATCCTTTCCTCTCAAGCCCGGTGTGCACTCGAATCTTCTGCTTCATTAACAATTCTACAAGTCTGCAAACTTCGTTTAATTAAGAACTGCATTACGTGTTAGATCTTTAGCAAGACACTGCCGCACCGCTTTGCCACCCTTTATGTCTACAGATGCGATCTGCAACACTCTCAAAATTGAGTTTCTATTAGGAACTTTAAATGTTTAATTACATCACCAAATGCAGAAATAACTTCAGCATAGCATCAGATCACAGTGGGAAAAAATTGATGAACGTTTATCATATTCTGTTTGTTTTCTGTGAAGTGCATGGCGAGTTTTTGTTGTTGTATAGTTATAAACATGTGTAAAACATTCTGTTGAATAAAATAGCAAATAAATATTAATAGTTTTAAACAACAATTTGCTCATATTTAATAATCTTATTCGGGTTGGGACTTATGTCCAATATTTAAAGCTCGTCAAAGAAAGCTCAATTAAATAACAGAGCGGAGGGGAAAACGTTGCTACTATCAACTGTCTATAACATCATGAATGCCTAGATTCAAGCTATCTACTGCTACGAGGGGTGTCTGGAAATTATTTACAATAGTAGTTTAAGCGCCCTTATTTATTATGCAACATGGGATCTCAATATACTCCCCACCAACGTCAATGCATCGTTGTCACATTCCTGGTAACTTCGTTATGGCGACGCGAAATCAATGTTTGGGAGTACTGGACCATTAATTGTGAATAGCTGCCTGGGAGTTCTTGAATGTGGTTGAATAAGGCATAATCAGCGGAGTGAGATTCTATGAATGCATAACAATGTGTGGCACAACAATGAGCCCTACCAATACCAACTTTGTGGTCATGGGACATGAATTGTAATGTAGGAGGAAACATCCTGTCAACCATTTTCAAACAACTAAAGTTTTTAATAGTGTTTTTCTCCCTTTTTGCTTTAACGTATGACCCAGTCCATCAACCTAGGCCGTGAATGAGCCCGCGAATTTGATCTTTGAGGTAAGTGTAGTCCCCACTAGACTACCAGGACCGACGCGTGGACATAAGGAAATTATGAATTAAAATTGAAAGAGGGTAGACTTTTATAAACTTCAACGATTTCTGCTCGGCTACACCGAACAAGAGATGATGGAAAATTATTCCACTAATACGAACGCACCTTAATATGAACCAGTTCGCTGCTGAGATGTTTTGAAGATGTAAATTATAACCGGCTATGTCCGTTACATATTGTGCCCAGAGCAACAACTACGCAGGTTGAGATGACGGCCATATGGCCACGTAGGGTAAGAAACTTGTCATTCCCAGGTCGTGATAACCCCTGGTGCGCCAATAAAAACAGTCCACTAGCCAGAAATGAAATTTACGTTCATTTGCATGCAGGTACGTATATAGCAAAGCTCTTCAATATGCAACGTACAAACACCGCGGGCTTAAATTTCTGTATTACGAAACGCGTCCGTGCGCTCTGGCAACGACCTTTAATTTCAATTTTCCAGTGAGGTTATAAATGAGAATTTCAAAATGTAACAATCAAGATAGAAATGAATTCGTTACTTGGTCCTGTACACTGAGAGAACTTCAATTTATGTCTGTCCATTAATTCATTCTCATTCCTCCAGAGTTTTGGTATGATTACTTAACCCAAGAATAGCCTTTAAAATATATGGCTGCCGCATATAAGGCATTGCGTTCTGGAGTAGCATCACCATGTTGGCCGGTACGTTTTCTTCTTAGAATTGCCTAAGAACTAATGACTTGCACATAAAAAACGGATTGCACGCACAGTGCACACTAGTTGTTCCGCGGGATATCTATTTAATATGGTGCGGAATTTGACAATGAAAGAAAGAGTTTCTCTTTGTAAAATTTACTTTAAAAACGTTCCCGTAGACAAACAATTTAAGAGGAAAAATGAAATGAAATGGGAACCAGTTTAGGTCGTTCGCTACAAAATCAGTAGCTAAACATGCAAAACAGCTAACCCTTTCTCCATCTTCTGCAATAAATGCAATAAAGTTACTAAGTTATAAGAATACAAACGCGCATGTGCTCCTGTCCTGCAAGAAAAGTGAATTATTGCATTGGTTTCTGAATGAACATGAACTGAGCAGAATGTCAGTTGTTGAGTTAGACGCGTGAATTACATCATACGAGAGTAGATCCATAAGTTTCCGGACTAACCCTTTTCTAGATATGATAAAGACAACAAATATTTCACTTTTCAACACTACCCTTTATTGCAATACACTTCTCGCATCTTTAAATTAACATTTCAACCCTCCCCCCAAATAGTTACAAGTCTTGTCTACAAAAAGGGCATAAACAGCATCCAGCACTTCTTCATCACACTTAAATTTCCTTCTTCGAGGTTTCTTTTTGAGTTTTGAGAAGAGGAAATAGTCACTGGGAGCTAGATCTGGGGTGTAGGGTGGATGATCGATCTCCTTGAAGCCACATTTCTTCACAGCTTCCTTTCCAACAAGAGCCGTGTGCATAGGCGCACACCACCACACTCTCTTTGAGGGAAACACATAGTCTGTGCAGTAGGCCAGTACTTCCCATTTATTGTAGTGTTCCTCTCCTTGAAGTCAATGAAGATTATTCCTTCACAGTCCCAAAAGATTGTGGTCACGATGTTCTTGATTGACTGAGTGACCTTAGTGTTTAGAGGCGACGCCTCACCAGTTTATGCCACTCTATTGATTCGCTTTCGGTAGAACTTCTCTCTCGTTGCCACGGTAGAATACCTGATAACCGATGATTAGTTGCTGCTTTTCAACTGAGGAAAAAGGTCTAGGCACCCATCTTGCACTAACCTTATTTATGTTTAAATGTTCATGAAAAATTCGAAGGATTGTTGCTTTAGAAAGGACCAACCTTGCTGCTATTTCTGTAACTTTGAGCCGCCGGTCTTCCATAATTTCTCCTTCCACAAGAGTGGTGTTTTTAGGAGTGGGCACCTGCAAGGGCCGACCTGCAAGCTCTTCGTCATCAATGCTTTCTCGACCCATTCTTTTACGGTAGAATATGAGGGGGGGGGGTGCTTCCTCATATGCACCCTCCAATCGCTGTTTAATTTCATTTGGAGTAGGTCGATCTTTTGTGAAGAACTGAATAACAGCTCGAAACTCCATTTTGAACATGATATAATCTTCTACGCATAACCTTCTTTATGTAACTATAGGTAAACAACTGAAAACAGCGGAGCGGAAGTTACAGCAGCAATTATTTTCTTAACAAATAAGGTATGACACCAGATAAGGGTTTTGTGAAGACGATAATCCTTATCGGCGAGGCCGATAACTTATGGACCTACCCTCGTATGCTTTCATAGAACACTTTCAACATCTACTCTAATGTAAGGTTGATAATAATCCATTTGTGTTGGGGCGATGCACGGAGCATTAATTACTAGCGGATGCTCTACCAGTCTCCCGGGAGCTAGATCCGTGCTACGTACGTCATATATATTAATGATCCTGTGCTTACACGTTTTCAGAAGGTGATGGCGCTAAGAAAATAGTTACTGTGTTTTTTCCTCCATTATTCTTAGGTAAAGATAACGAAATGGCGTGCATACTATGTACATAAGCGCTTTATGATTTATTTCATGATAACGCCCTAGGTTTGAGCCCATGCATTCTTGTTAATTCTTTAATGTTAATATAGGCATAAGATGTAAAATGGCGGGGTTCCATGGCAATGATGTCAGAATTTAGCACAGTCTCCGGCTGGAGGGAAAACAAGATACACAAGAATAGTAAAAACTACCTCTACCCACGTATAATTTGATTCCACGAGCCTCAGGTCAACTACTTGCATTAATAAACAATAATTTTATAAAACAGCATACGTATAAGGTTTTATATTTGTCACGATTAAGTTGGTGTTAAATTTTTATTTTGAATAGAAATTAGTGTATCTGTTCATGGAGTACGCATGCGCATATAACTGAACTCAAAAGCTCCATACTGTCTACGGTACAATATAAAAGTAGCATTAAATAACCTAAGATTTTTAAAAGATATTTAGGGATGAATTTTGTCAATTATTTTCCAATAACTAAGATATAGTCTTCATATATCTGATTCACATAGTCATATAGTCGGTCCTGGTGATGTAGTGGTAACCATACTTGCCTTCTAAACACAAGATTCAAACCCGGCCAGGATCTATGGATTTTTTCGGGGGTAAAATTTTAAGTACAGCTTCCTTCGGAAAGGAAGTAAAGCCTTGGTTCCCGTGCCGTACATTTACGGCACGAAAAAGAACCTCAAGCTTGAAAGAAGAGGCCTCTGAGCAAAATTTGTCGACCGATTTCACGTCCTGAATTGCATGAGACGCTGATGACCCGAGATGTTAAAGAGCGTGCGTAAATGAAACAAATCAACATAGCCGTATGCTTTGTGAACTTCCCTTTGCCTATGATGAAACATTAATTCACAGTTACATATAAAATTAGAAAAATTAAACATGTGCACAATAAAAGAAGCCTTTCAATATATATGAAGAATACAAAATATAGGTGCATTTAAAGCAAACATACAAGGGAAAAAAACATAGCAATGATTGCTATAATAAGCTTATTTCACAAATATATGGGTTGGAAGTTTAACTGTCCAAGTTTAGTGAGGTAAAGTTCGCCATTTCCGAAATGCTCACCAGGGATGCTCTATTCAGAATAAGGACATTAGCGGAAGAAAAACAGCGCGCTAGAATATGCAGAACTTTCCTCGGTAACCGTTATACAATGATATTTCTGCATCAAATTAGCTAAAGAAGCACTTCACCATCACTACATCACAAGGTGATGTTCGAAGAGATGGGCTGCTTGTGCAAAGGAAGAAACAGAGGAAGATCATTCTGTCATGTGATGTGAACACGGCTCACCTGCCTCAACGTGTTTTCCGAGCGGCTGTTGCCCATTTGGAAGCACAGGCTTGCAAGATGGTGCGCCTCCACACTGGCACAAACATGACGTACTTTTATCTCAATCAGCATCTTTCAGAACGCTTTGCTTTACTGTGTCTAATGATGTGCCATTGAGGTCGTGGCTCCCAGGTCGTTATTCCCTGGGGATATGTGAAGGGCAAGGTGCTCATACTTCCTTTCGTTAGTAGTTACGACAGTTAAAGCAGCGAGTACGCGACGAACCGACTCAATTGATCAGGCAATGCTTAAACTTTCGTGTAAACCTCTGCCGTATCATAAAAGAGACATACATCGAACATCTGCGAATGAGGAGAGCTAACCTTTGATTCTCTGACTGATTTTGAGAATGTTATTATAATATTTATAGTGCAGTTATTAAAAGTGTTAACTACTTTGCTCTTTAAAAATAAAAATGTTTCAAAACTTTGGTAACTGAAATACACATTTTCTCCTTACTTCATCTAGATCTAGAATTTTAAGAATGTAATTATAATAGAAGATAAAAACCATTCGTGCCTACTCATGACCGAAAAATTAAGTATGCTATTATTATGATGTTGATGCTTTTAGGGAGGTAAGTGGATTTTACTTTAATATTGACTGCTTCTGACCATAAGAAGCAACTTCGCTATACAAGTAAATGAAAGGTCTACGTAAACTAATGAATTCTTCATACAGTTGAATAACTTTTAATAAAAATGAATATAAAATACGAATTAGATCTTATTAATTATGAAATAAAATAAATTGTAGCATTACTATGTGGTATTGGGGGAACAAAATTAGAATTCTTACAACCTACAAGTGTTACAAAAAAGAAACCACATTTTTAGGATTGTCTTTATTATTATTATTATTATTATTATTATTATTATTATTATTATTATTATTATTATTATTATTATTATTGACATTAAACAACAAAAATGTATGGTATATTATTAATTAAATGAAATGTATGACTCCTGATAGACAAAGCTATGCTGTGTGAGTATTTTTAAACATTTTTATATGTAACTATGTTTAAAACTGAGCTCTTGTTATCATTTTTACATTCACAAAAATACAGAGAAATAACAAGGAGGTTCAAGTTACATTGCGTATATAAGCAGATGATGTATATGTTTCAATAAAACAAAAACATGTTACTATTCAGAAACAATTACAATGTACATAACAAATGAAAATAAATTGAAGTTATATCAATTTTCGTTGGCTTTGAAATTTAATTGAAATGTTATTGTAGTAAAAAATGTGCAACGAAAACGTTTTCTAAAGGTTATTACAGAGCACTCTTACATGTAAATATAATTCTCACACTCAATAGATTAATATTTCACTTTTGCTGTCTTCAGGACGATACTTTTGTTAAATATTAAACATATGCATCATCATAAATATTGGTTATATGCTGAATTAATTTGTACTTTTATTTTAAAACAATATAGGGAAAATTAAACGCAAGAGCGATATTTTAATTTCAGTTTTCAAGTATACTCCTATTAATGGTACAATTTTCCAAATTTTCGGAAAATATATTTATTATATTTAAACGCTTTATACCAAAGAATGCGAAGAAACAAATATTTGTGCCGGTAGAGCGATTTTTAAATTTTGGATTTTAGGTTCCAAGGATTTGATTTCACTGTTTTTCAAAATTTATTCTTATTTTATTTCAATAGGCTGTACGGAGATTCGTTTAGGGGCGAAAATTAGGCCTATAGTGAGATTTTTAATTTTGCTTTAATCCGTAATCTTTAAATTTCGGTTTTTAGCTATACTCCGCATTCCTAATGTACTGATTTCCCTAATTTTCGGAAATACTTTTTATTATTTGATTTAAACAGTAGATGCAGAGTTCTGTAGTTAAAAAACAAATATTGGTGCTGCAAGAATGATTTTTAAAATGTTGGGTTTCGGGTAACCCCGAATGACCCGATTTCTCTAATTTTAAAAACTATTTTTCCTATTTTGTTTAAATGTTATATATGGAGTTTCGCTGTGAAAAAGCACAATTAATATCGCTATAACGCTTTTTAAATTTTTGGGCAAATCCCCCTTTCCAATCATCCCATTTCACTGACTTTCAGAAAATATTTTTTCTTGCTTTATTTCAATGGCATACAGTGAATTTTTTTTAAAAAGTTAATAAAAATGCCGTTAGAGAGATTTTAAATTTCCCTTTAGCGCCCCTCCCTCCATTTCATCTCATGGCGATACATGAGATTAAATATTATATTGGAAAAGTTTTTTTTTTTTTAAAAGATGAAACGTTCCAGGGCTAACTTTAGGGTACCTCCCATAGTGGCATTTGCACTAAACCTGGCAAACTTGAGGAAAACCTGGGAAAAAACCTACATCACAAGCTTTCTATTAATAATAATTTTATATGCCAATATATAAACATGAATAGAATCGTTACTCTTGAGCCCCCTTCCATTTGCTCACCCTCTCTTCAATTTCCCCCTCTTCACTATAAACATTAACCTTCTTCGTCGGGTCTTCTCTAGAAATGTTCCCAATTTGTGTATCTCACATGCACCAAAACTCCCCTGCAGATTTTCAAACTTCTATTGGCATTCAGAAATAGCGGTGATAAATGCTCGCTTCTTATAATGTCTGTCTCCCTGCATTCTGCCAGAATATGCCACCAGGTATCGCTTTCTTCGCACAATGGGCAAATTCTTTCCCCGAGAGCATTAACTGAATCTGAACCATGCGAGACCATTTCTTTCTTCCCTGTCAAGATGTGTAAATAATCCCCTTCCCCCTAACCGGATGCATTTGAGCCTGCAGGTTAAGTGGTGCTTTTTCTGCGCATTGATTCTCAGTATTTTGTCATCTATTCCCGTAGAAGTCTGTTAACTTTTTTCCAACTATTTCGTGTAATGTTCTCTCCCCTTAACCAAATATACCCCTATGCTATTTTGTCTAGGTCTTTCCTTATTTTAGATGCCCATCCCGTATCCCATGCTTTCCTTCAAACTGATCGAAAAAGAGCTTGATTCCGCCGTATTATCATTAACCAGTACTTAATTATCCTTATTTTTAAATTCACATTTTTATTAGAAATACCAAACTCTTTAGGTACCCCACAATTTGCTGTATCTCTCCCTACTTGTAGCTATCGTTTTAGAAATTGTGTTTGTACCTGTTCCTCGGTGTTTTCCCACCTCCAAATTTCGGCCCCGTACGCCATAGTTGACCTCACAACCGCCATATACACCATCTCCATTGTTTTCAGCGGAATTTCCGACATTTTTACTAAAATCTTTAATGCCTTTATATTTTTAATTAAGCCCTTGCGTTTTATGTTGCTCATGTGTTTTGCCCAGCTCCCGTTCATAGCTAAAGCTACTACCAAGTATGTGAGTTTGTGCTATTCAGTTGTTTTTTACGGCCTTGGAAAACGAAACAATTTTCTCTCAGTAATACTAATGCTGCTTTGATAAATTACAACTACAATTTGCTGGTCACCTGGCCACTGTAAGGAAAGCAGTCTACTTTTTATCCCAGCAATAATATCTGAGACGTGACAGAGGTATATTTACACTCTCTCAAGAAGTTCTTGACCTTTCACCTGGCTTTGGAATTGTCCGCAAGCTGGAGGTAGCCTCTTACTCTGGTGCTGTACTTGCTTATCCTCAAGCGTTAACTTTAGACAATCTGATGCAGGCAGGCTCCAATTGTTTCGCTCACAGAATTATTCTGCTAAGTACACAGCAGCTTTAAGTACAGTGTGGAAAATTAATGGTTTGGAGACGCGTCCTCAGTGTTTGCATGCCATTACAGCAGCCCCTTCCCACATCTACAGAAGCTCCTTAACCCGAATCTATGGTTTATGTATTACGAGGTGCGTTCACAAAGTTCAGTCAGTTTGTGAACAGCGATGTTGTGTAAGTTGTATACTGTCTTGTAACTAGGGCACGAAACTTTAAGTGCATGTATTTGAAAATTGTAAATCTTTTCTTACAAGGAAAGTATACCCAAAAGATACTTATATGAGGGCTGGTCTTTAAAGAATCGCCATTCCTCTACAGGCATTCTTTCCCGTGCAGAAATTTAATTTTACAATGTTTTGTTAGTTTAGTGCGAAATTACACGTGGAGCTAATATTGTTAGTTACTGTTATCACTTCCAATCCCTGATTGTGTGTAAGTGTGCAAGTTGTTAATTGACACAGATTATAGTTTGTTTCATTTTTTAAATAAAACAAAAAAATATCTTTTAACAGCCTTTTCCAAAATGCTAACCAAAAAGTTGTATCTTTGTTTCTAAGTATAAGTTTGAAGGTAGAAAAAATATCTCCTCGTCTACAGATCTAGAGCATAGTTCACCTTGCATACATGACTAAAATCAACAGTATTGTTCCTTCAAAATACTTGCCACTGCACAAAAATACGATAAGTTTTGACATGCCTTAGCTCTCTCTTTCAGCCAGGCAAATTTTTAATCAAAAAGTTAAATCCATCGGTTTTCTATTTACCTTTCCACGTTTCTTTCATCTTTCGGGTGATAATCCAATATAATCTTTGGTATGCAGCTTTCGTTCATTCTTTGAACGTGGTCTGTCCAGTTATTTCTAAATTGCTTTAATTTAATCATTAATTTAAAATTGTCTAACTCATTTGTAACATTTTTCCCCCTTTTTGTCTAAGAGAGTACAATGAAATACACTTCTCAAAAATCTCACTTCATCCTCTTCTATTATTTTTTCTTCTCTTTACCGACACGGGTGGCCGAGGTCGTTAAGGCACGGACTCGTGAGCGGGAGGTCTGCGGTTCGAATACCGCCAGGACCATCCTACCTGACTGAGGTTTTATCCAGATTTCCCTCAGTCCTCATAAATGATAAATGCCGAGGAGGTACCCTAAACTTAGGCCTGGAACGATTCCTTCCTTAAAAATAAATCTTTTCGCAATTAATCATTGCATCTCATGTATCATCACTGCCCATCTTCTGTGATGCCTCTGTAGCAAAAACGGGCGTTAAACACATTCATTCATTCACTTCTCTTTCGGTTAAAACATTCCCACCAATTCAGGGCGTGAAATGGCCGACAAATTTTGCTCAGAGGCCTCTCTTTCAGACTTGAGGTTCTTTTTCGTGCCGTAAATGTACGACACGGGACCCACGGCTCTACTTCCCTTCCGAAGGAAGTCATACTTAGGATTTTTACGCCCGAAAAAAATCAATCGATCCTGATCGGGTTTGAACCCGCGATCTTCGGTTTATAAGGCAAGTGTGGTCACCACTACATGACCGGGACCGACTCTTAAAATTATGACAATACATATTATATAAATATAATGTTTATTTTTTCAGTTTTATATATAAATATGCATATTTCAAAAAGGAAAGTAAAAAATACTCACTGACTTCAAATTATACGTTTACATGCACTATAATACTACAAGGTTTAAGCATTTAATGCCTCACCTATAGCAAAATGGAGGTGATAAGCAATAGAGCAATATTCTGCTCTGAAATAAGCTATCGTCTCAACATGTTCAGTGCGGATCTGCAATGTTACAGGAGGCATATGGAAAGTTTGTTTTTCGCAAGATAGTTTGGGGGTAATCAATTTCAAAGGAAGGTGGACCCTGCACTCCAGTTTGTATTCTAACACCGCTGCTGTCATTGTGACAGAAATTATGAAATTTTCACTGGGTGATACTCATACGTTAGACGTGCTTGTGCACTAAAGGGCGTTCGAGTGCAGGTTTGCATGTGCAGTTGAAACTGCTTATGAAACTTGAATACATCATTTCCACTCTGAGAGCAAATAGCTAAGCTCTGTGTGGAAATCTTCACAATCACCAACACCAACTAAGTCAAAGTTATTGCTCTAGTGGGAAAGTTATGGAAATCTCATTTTTTCCATAGTCAAGGAACCATTTACCAGCATATCTTACCTGCACACACAACTGTAACTGGGCAATACTACAATGCGAGCAGTAATGGTCAGTAAATATTTCTGAATGTCTAGCAAATAACAAATTTGAAGTTCAAACATTTTATATAGTCGGGATTTAGCCCCATGTTACATTTATTTTCTCCCTATTTAAGATACAGGCATTTTCCATCATCAAAAATATCTGCGTAAGCGATTCTGAAGGACCTGTCAAACATTTTTTCCAGCATATCTTTGAAGACTGTCAGAAACGCTGGGCAGGTGCATTCCATCCAAAGGGGACTACTTTGAGAAATATCACAAAAATTGTGAAGATAAGTAGTAATAAAATATGATCAATCTTTGTCGAACAGTCACTGTATTTTATAAAACAAAATCTACAACATTTTCACTTGTTATACCTATGTTGGTCCATATAAAGCAGAATGTCATAAATTACTTATTCTCCAGGAGTATATCGTCGGTCCTGGTGAGACGTAAAAATCCTAAGTATGGCTTCCTTCGGAAGGGAAGTAAACCCGTGGGTCCCGTGTCGTACATTTACGGCACGAAAAAGAACCTCAAGCCTGAAAGAGCGAAATTTGTCGGCCGTTTCACGCCCTGAGTTGAATGGGACGCTGATGACCATGTTTTAAGAGAGATTATATTTGTATGCAATCCACAGATAAATTACATTCTTTGTTGTTTTATGAAATATTTAATTTAGAAGATATTTACATGATAAGCAATCAAAGACTTATATTTAATAACTTTCTTCTTCTTCTATAGCCTTTCACAGTCCCATGTGGGTCTTAGTTTACCGCGAGGACCACTGCGCCCTCTACCTCCATCACAGGATATAATTGGTAGAGGGCAGTACTGCAGGAGGGCGTATGATCATCACACCGCATCCCGCCGATTGCTTTATCGTGGCTTACTAGATCGAAGGTCACCACCTCTCCATCAGGTAGCTTCCCAATTGTCCTCAGGAGGCTGGGTGGACCCCGTTCCAGACCTTCCTAACTTAGAAAGCATCCTAAGTAGGTACCGGGAATCGAACCCAGGCCTCCCGGCTCGCAGTCAGCAGCGCTAACCACTAGACCAAGGAGGTGGACAATTTATTACTTTATGAACGCATATTAAATATTCTGCGCACATTTAATAAAAGGCTGGGACCTCGTGGAAAGTTTTACAGTTAAATTAATTTTATATTAATTTAAATTAGTTATATAGTTTCATCGGCTCTGGCAGAAGTATATGCCCGCAGTTTCCAAACATTGAAACGAATCGTTATATAACGAGCCGGCCATCCTATATTTAATGTAATTACGATATTTAATAATTTAATGATTGATGTATCTTATTTATTAAAATTTGACCTGCCACATAAAGGAAAAAGGTGACTATGTAAAAGCCAATTAGCAAGTTATTAAGACAAACAATACTTATAAGATCAGCTAGCCAAAACTCCCAGTATACCTGCATGTACTCTATTTAGGAAACATTTGTTAATAAGCACAGAGAATAAAAGTATTAAGTAAAAGAAAATCGTTAGCAGGAACAATGCGTAAAAATACGATACAAAAAGCGAGCAAAACCAAACTTCCTTTATACGAGATACTGTACCTTTAGTAAGGCAACACAGAAGTCTCATGTCATGAAGTTTTCAAGGCGCTAGGAAATTGCTTATAACAGAAAAGATTTTTCTCTTATCACAACGTTAACATAGAGTCATAAAATAGAATTTTAAGTACGGTATGAAAATTGTGAAAGCCGACAAAGAGGCCCTATATCACATATATTTTACATTTAATAGCCAATAAAAATATTGCACCGCGGCGCTACATTATTATGAAATCCTTTTATACGAACTCTGTAATCGTAAGCTTGGACTAAACAACCAATTAAACAATTAACTCGTACATTTTTGATAAAAATGAAAGCTATAATCACGTGAGGCCGAGGTCGTTAAGGCGTGGACTCGTGGGCGGGAGGTCTGGGGTTCGATTCCACCAGGATCGTCCTCCCTGACAGGTTTTTTCCAGGTTTTCCGCAGTCTTCATATATGGATGCCGAGGATGTAGAGGTCTGGAATGTTTCCTTCCTTAAAAATAAAAAAAAATTCCCAGTTTATCATTCCATCTCATGTATTATCTGTGTCCACCGCCTGTGGTATCTTATTAGTAAAAACGGGCGTTAAACACTATTAATTTTTAAAAAAAAAAAAATAGAATCCCTTGTTTAGGGACGTGTACGAAACAAACAGAGTAGAGAAGCATTTTCGTAAAGCTTGGGACAATGCGAGAAAAACCATGAAGAATGATAGCAAAGAATGAAGGCGTAAACTACGACAGCAGAGGGCGCCCAGCGAGACGCGATAAGAAGGGGCGCTCTTGGGAGAATTTTGCGTTGATACTACAACGATAGACTTTTTTTTTTTTAGGTAGGGGGGTGTTTCTGAAATGAGTGTTCGATGGTGCTAAGGGCGTAATTCAAATTATTCGACAAAGATTGCTCTAAAAGTTTGTGATTGCTTCGGTTGCGTATACAACGAGACCTTAACAACGATCAACTTTCCCTCCCTGTGCTAACAGCACGCCAAAAAGAGGCTAGCGTAACTGAATGCAACGCGGGAGGCTGGCGGTGTCTCACAGAAGTGTTCGCGAAGTCGTATGAGGCTATTGGTTTAACACAAACTCTCTGTCAATTGTCGCCCACCCTTAACACACAACACAGCGCTTAAAATCCTAAGTTTGCATAAAAAATACTCTTTTACAGATACTCATCATTGATTTACGAAGTTCAAAAATATAAGCAAACAAATAAATGCATGTTTTATTAATATTTTACTATATTGTTACACAATAATATTCATAAAATATTACATTGAAAAAGTATGTAAATGCATAAAACATTGATATTAATAATAACAATATATAACAGCACAAAAGTCGTAGATTATATTATGATCTATATCCAGCTTAAACAGACATTTGTAGTTGTGTACCTTTTTTTTTTTTTTTTAGATAAATGAGTGTAAAAAAATGATTTTCTTCATTAGTAAGATATTACGAAAGACGTCGGTATTTACATGGTCTTCTTTGATAGAGGCAGGCGAGCCCCAGGCTACACAGTTTGCTTCCAAAACTATCAGGGAAACTATGACGGTACACAGGGACAAAGTGTCTATTTATAATATACGGCTGAGCCTATCCAAATGTACTTATTGGATGTATGTATTGATTTTTATTAATGACATAAATATTTTTATTGGAACAAGTGCGCTGTATAGATAGCTGGTCAGTTATACGCTCAAAGGCTCAGCTTACCTTGCGCAAGCGTAGTCTGTCAGGGAGGGGTGAAGGGCGTGTAACACTTAGTTTTTGTTACTGTGTAGGCTAGTTTTGGCCTCAGCCCAATTGATTATGTCTGCTCTCTTCTGAGACTTTGTAGAACCTGAAGTGGCCAGTAGTATTTAAAATATAATATTTCATTGTTTTTTTGTTCTTTTGTGATAATATGGAATAACAAATACCGTTTAATATGATTTATTATTTTTACAACTCAATTTTAAACTTCCTAAATTGCGAAAAACTTATAGATGAGTTGGTAACTCTTCCTTTATAATTGTTTTTCCTCTATTTCTACGCAATTGTTAACTGCATCGGAAGGGGTTAGTATATTATTAGGATTATAGAAAAATGGGCGGTAAAAAAGTTCAGTGAAATGTCAGTAATTATTTCAAGAGTGACTATAATATATTTGAACAGAAAAAGAACCGCAGCTTATATGGAAATAAACTTTTCAATATTGTTTGTAAATTAATTTCATTATCATTTACATAATTATAATCACGCTTACATATTATTATAATATTACCAGTTCATTTAATATAATATACGTTTTCCATTAATTCGACACCCCACTTCCCACCTAATCTATACAATAAACTACGATTCGCCACTGACAATGCATGCATTACTGTTCTGTCTGGTTTACATTTTCGGCTTATTTATTTGAAGGCTCCCTCCGGAACAAACAATCGTTTTCAATTTGATTCTAATTTACTACAACTCAATAACTAGCACAGGGCGATTTTTTTTCATGTGTATTTTCTTATACGTCACTGTTTGTAACTATATATTCAAGAATAAATGCTGTTAACACTAACTATTGTAATGCTTCATGGATCCCCCCTTCATGGGCCTCAGTTTGCGAACTGCTGGTATTGGCGATCTTTGATGTAATTAGCATATGTAATATCGCCCATTGTTGATAAGCTTCCGCAAGCGGGAAAACGGCATAGTGTATGCAGTGATAAATTAGAGGCATCCAGTTTATCTTGTCTGCAACGCATTGGATTACGAATTCGCTGAATGCGACATAAAGGGCATTTCTAGCTGAGAGGGCCAAACCAACTCGACACGCCTTAAGTATCAGGTACTTTATCCACCGCGTCAATTTAACCAGGAGAAAAGAAGTGCGATATAGTGCTGGACTTTAAAAAGACTATTATTGAACGAGGGTGTAATAGATGTTTCTAGTTTTTCAGTGCACAAGATAGGTTTTCAAATAGTAAACATTACATGTGGTACTAATTATATCCAACATCACTTATGCTGTTTCTCCTAGGGTATTCATGACAATAGAGTCCAATTTAAGACTACGGTAAAAGTTTATGTGAATCATTCTGTCAATGGAAGACTACACGATTTCTAACACAGTGGCTGATTTAGTTTCTACTTTCTGGAACAAAGTGCTGAGCACCCATTTTCTTTATTGACGAACTGGGAGAAATTTATTTTTCAGGAAAAAAGGAATGAAGACAGGTCGGTTTTTTCGTGTCTCTTTTGTCCTCTTTACTGTGCTGAAAGATAAATGACAAAATTGAAACCGCATACAAACTGGTACGCCGGAGAATTGCTGCCGTCGCCACGTTGCCAAGTTTTCAATTTTCTTTCCTCCGAAAGACAACAAAAAAAGGTTTTCAACGCAGAAAAAAAAGTTGCATTGTGCCGACAGATACTAATTTATATTTTAGAAAATACAATTAACTTGCTTTCGGATTACTCTATCCATTCAGCTGTATCTGAAATAAATATGTTTAATAAAATGCGGAACATATAACAGAGGATGGTTCTTGTTGTAAAAGTTAATCTATCCGTGCTATTACTTATTTATTTTTTGTTTTTTACAAAGAGAGTTTAGAAGTTAACGATCGTAAACTCTGTATAGAATGAAAAAAAAAATTAATTCGAAGAATTAGTCATACAGAAGAAAATTCGAAAATATTTGCAGAAGGGAATCGTGGAATTCTTGCCCATTGTTGATTGTTGATTTGGTTTATTTACGGACGCTCTTTAACATCTCAAGTCATCGGCGTCCCATTCAGTTCAGGGCGTGAAACGACCGATAAATTTTGCTCAGAGACCTCTTCTTTCAGGCTTGAGGTTCTTTTACGTGCTGCAAATCTAGGACACGGGACCCACGACTTTACTTCCCTTCCTAAGGAAACCATACTTAGGAGTTTTACGCCCGAAAAAAATTCATCGATCCTGACTGGGTGTGAACCCACGATCTTGGGTTTAGAAGACAAGTATGGTTACCACTACACCACCAAGACCGACGTTTTTGACCATGAAATCGCCTTATCTCCCCCCATCTTTTCTCAAAAAATATTTAAATATATACACAAAGATCTAAATGTGATTTGCACTAATTTAAGGATCGTGAGGATATCAGGTATTGGATTCGATTTTAAGAATGGGTCCAGATTTTTATCCTTATTCACCCTTCCAATTTTTTCCCCTTAACAAGGTTTATATGGAAAAAGCTTCAATTCTGATTCTCCGCCCACCTATGCGACTAATCCTTCTAAGGGTGTTCCGACTCCTGGCGTTTACACTTTTGTTCTGTTCAGTACTAAAATGACATTAGAAAATGTCGATGGTTATGTCGGGCATATATCTAAACTACACGTAAAGTAAACTAGTTTAACAAACTGCAATCTACAAATGCGCTAATATGTCCCACGTGTGACTTGGAGCGAGCAAAGTAACTTAGTGGTGCGCAGGAGGGAAAGATAAAAGCGATAATTGGCGGGTCGCGCGGCAGCCAAGGTAGCTTGAGAGTACGAAGCTTCTTAAAATGGAATATTATATTCTACTATGTTATTACAACTGTTTGGTTTCAATGCAATGATGTCAAACGGACCAGGCTACAGTCTCAAATGTTTAATAATCAGTAGTCAGCATATTAAAATGGAAAAAATCGCGAAATTTTTGAGTGAAGGGAGAAAATTCACAACGTAGAGGCATAAGCAATAGGTTAACAAATAACAGAACACGGTTACTGTAGCAACATCCCAACTGCCTCGTCGACTACCTTAGGAAATAACTTGTGTAGCCTTTAAAAGCGTTTGCCTCACCCTTGTGTTTAATTGAAAGATTACTTTTCTAGAACTGTTACGCTCAACTTGTTAGTAGAATTAGCAACAAAAGCTGGGAGCATTTTCGTTGGTCATTAAAAGGAAATAAAAAGAAAGGAGTTTGTTGAAGTACCCGCATTAAACACCCTCGTTAAGGATCGGAAAGTGAAAGCTGCCGGCCAATGGGCAGAGTTGTGAGTGCCAGCCTGGGGATAAGGGGAGAAAATGTACTTTAATTATTTAGCTGTGTTTGTTTTATCTCCGGTTGGCTAGTCGCTGGTAGTCATAGCGCAGCAGGGTTGAGCTGATGGCAACGGCTACTTGCTCTGGGAGGCAGTCATTGGGTTACTTTTATAGCGTTATATTACAGTGGACACTGCTTGGGCGCTATAAGGTTGCGGTTATCGCAAAAAACGCAACATCGCCTGGCGAGAGATGTGAAAATGTTGACTTCTGGGTGCATTTCGCTGGCACTAACCGTAGCATGAGCAGCACAGCGTAGCTCAAGAGAACTTGTAATTATTTTTGCCGTGTTATAATAGTAGATGTTTGGAGTTTATTAGATTTAAGAATATTATTAATATCTTTTAATTGACTGACCTATTTTTTCATACTTAAACGCATTTCTTCTGTTTATCTTCAAAACTTGAGTCAATGCAAGTGAAGAATTGGTTTGTACACCTTAAGACCAGAAAATGAGTGGACTGCTGAAGCGTTACTGTTCTGCTCAGCGCTCGATTCACGGCATGTCTCTGCGCGCCAGTCTTACAGCCTTGAGCCTGATTCTGTCATCAACAGTCACACCGAGTTCTCCATAGCAGATGAACGGTTAAGGTCGAATGAAGTTCAAATCTTATCCATGCTGAATTGTTTATTTGTTATTTTTGCAAGTAAAATTAAGTTTAATATACATATAACGTCCAATTATAAAGACTTATTTAAATTAAAGGAATTTATGCTCACATACAAAAATTAAAACAAAGTCATTTTTTTTTCTTTTTAGCTTTCTATTCAGAATATTTAATAGTGTACTATATAGTTTCAAAATCACGATGATTAGTTTAGGTTTTAATATCAGAGTATGAATGCCTTAAAATTAAAATTGTTCATTTAAATACATCAAATATTAATTTTATTTGCAAAAATAACAAATAAAACATTCAAAGCATATTGAAGATTCGATCCTATGCAATTCTTACTGCTAGACACTTGCTTTTCTCCCAGCCATCAGAGCATATGGTTGAAACAAACGCATTAAAATTAAAACGTGCATTGTAAACCCAGCGTTAGCGAATGCTTCTGATACTTTCCGAGTCGGTCATGGTTTCTGCCGTTGTTTGTTTTCTTTTACGAATGTTACCTTTCTTAATAACGTTAAAATAGATCTAACCACAGCAGCAATACAAAGATGATTAAAACCGTATAAATGCAACCTCAAAGAGGATGATAGGTCAGTGTAGCTGCAGTAAATCAGAGAATGCGATGAGGGGTGCGCTTTGAGTAACACAGTCCAATAATATAACACACATACAAACAATAATACAAAGAATGAGTTATCTAATTACAGAACCTTTTAGACAATCTTGGTTAAAAGATTGCGTTTTAACAGTTGATTTATATATAGTGTAAGTCATCTCTAACCTCTGGTGGAAAAACAATAATTTTCATTAGCTTGATGAAATCGTCGTATTTTTTGACACACACATATAACAATGAAACGGGACACCGAAAGTCTCTATGGTAGAAGACTCAGCTAGAATCATTGTTGAACTGTGCGTCTGCTTCCGAAGTGAATCGTTTGTATTTGAGGGAGACAAGGATATATGGGAACATTATACAGTTTTTTTTAACAGTGTTTAACACCCGTTTTTACTACTGAGGCACCACAGGCGATGGTCACTGGTGATACATGAGATGAAATGATATATTGGGAAAAGATTTATTTTTAAGGGAGGAAACGTTCCAGTTTAGGGTACATTTACGGCATTTGCCATTTGTGAGAACTGAGGAAAACTGGAAAAAACCTCAGTCGGGGGGGGGGCAGTTCTGACGGGATTCGAACCCCAGACCTCCTGCTCACAAGTCCGCGCCTTAACGACCTCGGTCACATGTGGCAGTACGTCTGGGCTGTAATGTAGACAAGTCAACACTTCACACCTGAACTGATGCGAACAAATTTGACATTCAAAATGACACCATCCGAAAGCAATCCTCAATAATGAAAATATACATTTTCTGAAGTCATTTTTCCTGATATTGAATTTATTGGAAGTGTAAGAACAACGGCAGAAATAAGATAATAGAGTGAAGATTCCACAACCCTTTATTTTTTCCCTGGAAAGTGCATATCTTTAAGGTAAACCATAAACAACTATCTTTTTTATCTAGTCCCATATGCATGCTCAAAGATTCAAGAAAAAAGTTTATAAAAATGTGCAGACATGTCGGTGAGAATATTAAGTAACATGTTAAAATGCATTTGCATTTGTGCCACACATAATGTTCTAGAAACCTTTGAAGAGGTGCGGAGTAATGTATAAGGATAAATGAAGTAAAGTTAACAAGTACTTTTCACCATGCTAAAGTTAGGTTAGGTTCGAGCAAGGAAAAAATAAAGTAGAAGAAGAAGAAAAATGGGGAAAATAGAAAAATAACATTTTAGAAAAACGGGTATATTGGAAAATTTCATTATTAGGAAAAAGACCATTTAGAATATGGGATTTAGGAAAAATGATACGGATTTAATATTTAATTTCAAAGCTAAAGCTTAAGAAAACTTGGATTCTACAGTTTGATCTTTTGTATAGCCTTGGAATAATTTGGCATTTACATGGAACCTGTTTTAAATACCAAATAACACTTGACGAGTTGAAATATAAAGACGCATTGCTTGCACAATGTGTGTAAACATATTTATTTATCTGGTATGTTCTGAAAAATTTATGGAATAATTTTTTTTTTATTATTATTTCTGAGCATAGTAAATTGCTGTATTAACAGGACATCGATAAGTTCCTCCGTTCTTGGGTTATGTGCATCGCACAGGAGAAAGTTGGTACTCCTACATTTCCTAGTATTTCTTCCTTCATTAGAAACCGGTTTTTAACAGGACTAACCAACCATTGCTAAAGGTTGGGCTTTGGAGTGTGTGCTTGCCTGGTGCTTAATTGAACATAATAGCTATACGCGCGGTCAGAGCTGCCACCCTAATTCGCTTTCCTAGTGAAATGTCGGCTACACAATGACTGCGGAGCGATTTCTCGACGACCCTTTATATTATACAAAAGTTGCTTTTCTGGTTTCTGTTGTAACTATAAATGCCATTGTATTTTATAGGACTAACCTTCTTACTTTAAAATAATTTCGCCTAGTCACAATGTACGTACACTTCAGGTAATAACTTCTACTCTTAGAAATTTATCAAATTAATTGTAACCTTTAATCATTTAAAACACTTCTTCTACAGTTTAAAACACAGAGCCTGTCGATAATTCGAATTGGACGGGATAGAATCCATTCGGATTATGAAAAAGGGAGGATACAAAGTTTCATTATTAGAAATGTGTTATTTTACTTTTATTTTGATGCCAGTCTTTTACGGTTATTTCACCCATGCCTTATAATGGTTTCAATTCTGTTAAATTACGGATGGCTTCTATTGTGATTATGCCAGGATGAAATTTCTTTTATTTTCATCATTTGTTTTTTAATTCAAAGGGATTCCTTACTGTCTTAAAATGAACTTTATAATTCTCAAGAACAGCCAGAAAGAAAGAAGTGCTTTTGGAATTATTAAAAAGCAATAAATGTTATAAGATTTTTTTCGTGTGGTTTGGATTGTTTGCGCGGTAAATTGAATTTTTGAGCGTAGAAACTCAGTACTTTTACCGTAATTCTTTTATAATTGATACCTTACACAAGAGAGAATTTCTGTTACATTTTAACGTTCCTGACAACAACGAAAATCTAAAAAGGCATGAATGAATGTTTGCTAAAATGAGTACGTAAATGAGCCCCGCGCCCATAAAACTTAAAATTATCTGGCATTCTCCTTTTCAGGATAGGAAAAAATCCCGGAAAAAATCTCATAGGTGACTAACATTACAGAATTCGATTCCGGGACCTCCGAATTTGTAGGCAGACACGCTTATCACGAGATCATGAAGGCGGTTCCAAAGAGAGAAGACACAAAATATCTTAAAATATTGTGAAAACACGAAATGATTCAAACTATTTAAAATTACTGTATTATACACTATTTTAAGGCATTTGAATATTTATAAAACATCGAACTATCTTCCAAGATAGTTCACAGTCAACAACAGAGGTACGTGCAACATGTGTAACAGCGGCATTAGAACTTTATATACAGGGGTCCTTGATAAATACAGCGTAATTTCAATTTAAACCAAATAGAGGAACTTTTGAGAAAAATTTCGGACCTGTCAAATTCTAACCTAAGTTGCATATATTTCCATAAAAGAAATGAAAAAAAAAGTCCTCTTTTAATGAAAACGGGAATGCAATCAATGACGCCATAGCTTGTACAACTGTGGCTATATAGACGTTTAGTTTTCATTTAATTAAAAGTAATTTAAGGAACAATGAGAGAAAAGATAAAAACTTATTCTTACTTTGGTTCTTGCTTTATTTTCCGATATAAATTTTGCTTATTAAAAATACGATGAGTGATTAAAAGAGCTTCCTAGTCTTGAAACAGCCAATTGAAAAATCATAATTAGCAATTAGCTTTGCAGAACAAAGACGAGTTATAAAAAAGGAGTCATCAGAAGACAAGGTTTTCCTATTGACTAAAAATGGCAATGATCCTCCATACTAAACGAATAGCGTGAAGTAAGGTATGAAACCGAAAGAAAACTTGCCTGTGGTATTTAAGATGAACCTTAATTAAATATGAAGAACCTTACAAAAAATGTTCTAAAGGGAAGAGGAGAGCAAATTCACAGCCGTATTATACTTCCCAAAAATGCAGATCGTCTACAAAAGTTGTGAGTATAATTATTTTGTCTTAATTGGGCATTAAAATGAGAAATGATTGTTTTATATTCAAAGGCTCAATAGGCAATCTCGCTGGCATCCCACAGCGCTAAATATAGAAAATCTACCGTGCAGCAATGAAACAAAGCGTTTGAATTGCTATAAGGAGACCTGAGCCTCCCTCTTATCGACGTTAAAGTTCGAAAGCACTTCAATCATTTTAGTGCTCCGAGGCAGTTCTTACATAAACATGCGTTACGGCGGTGAGAGGGGGTTATTCGACCGAATGCTGAAAGTTATGCTTTACTAAACTGAAGGGAAAGAACGATGGGGTAGTGATTACGCGCCCAGCGGAGATGGAGGGAGTAGGGGCTTCCTCCAGTAGTTAGGATATAAATAGGAAACTACTAGCATTCAAACTTTTCCATTCATGATTATATCCGCCTGTCATTTCCTCTGCCTGAAGAACTGTTCACTACACGCCCCAAAACTCGTAGCGTTTCAAATGATTGCCCTTTATTTTTTAGCTTTGGAACCTGAGGCTTTACGATTAACGTGAGATTAAAAACCTTATACCTCCAACATTGATTATCATAATTTTGTACCGCCACGGGTGGCCGAGGTAGTTAAGGTGCGGACTCGTGAGTGGGAGATCTGGGGTTCGAATCCCGCCAGGACCGTCCTCCCTGACGGTTGTTTCCCCAGGTTTTCCTCGGTCTTCATAAATGGCAAATACCGTGGAGGTACCCTAAATAGGCCTGGAACGCTTCCTTCCTTAAAAAATCCTTTTCCAATATATCATTTCACCTCAGGCATCATCAGTGTCCACCGCCTGTGATGCCTCAGTAGTAAAAGCGGGCGTTAAACACTACTAAAAAAATCATTTTTATAAACGTTTTCAAAAATCTGCAGTCTTATGCTCCCTAATCAAAGTACATGTATTAAAATGGGAATTCCCCAAGCATATAATACTTAAACCTACAAGCAGGGTAATTTAAAACATTCCCAAAATAACCTACAGATGGCACGTCTGTTACAGAACCAAACTCTACTACTAGCAACGCCTGTGCAATAACTCTCCGTTTAAATATCGTGCAATAATTAACGACTGCAGAGTGCAGAAAACACAAGAAATACTTTAGGACAGCCCTAGAGTCCTCGAGACCCTACCATGGGTCCAAGAAGGATTAAAAATACTGTTAACAACGTTTATTCTTGAGTCTATAGCTACAAATAATAAAATACTTGAAAAATAAAATTTAATACAAATTCACTAGTGTTTTATTGGGGTAAAATAAATTAGGTTCAAGCTGTAGGCAAACTATTTGTTCTTGAAATGAGTAAGTCGAGAATGTGCACCAGGCAGAACACTCATAAGCACATCATATATCGATAACGAACTGCCCAGGCTGGGGCTCGCCTGCCTCAGTCTCCGGATTATCAAAGAAAGTCATGAAATTATTGATATCTTTCGTAACAACTTAATTGTGTGAGAAATTATTCATCTAAAACACAAGAACAGAAAATGTTTATTGATCCCGTTGTTTCAGAATTTGTGCGTGAAATGCAGTATCGTCATCATCACTGTCATTCAGGAATTAAAATTAAAAACCGATTCTATGCCTTCACATATTGTTAGTTATTACATAACCATGTCCTATAACATCCAAGAATAAGAATGTGGCGTAACTGAAAGAGCAACTACACTATCATACTCGGTTACTATGAAAGTAAAAATATTGTTGTTAAATCAGACACCCGTAATTCCCAATTCACATCAAAAATATATTGCATTATTCCAAATTGTCAAACAGAATTACAATTATCACATGCCTGATGCAAATGCTCTACTGGTTCCTCCGAGGGGAAGAAAATGTAAATACTATTACGTCCAACCTGCTTGGTAGTCTGTCTTAAAATGCTTAACTTTTAATGCTCCTCACAATTCCTTTAGGAGGGGAGACTTCAAACCACCAATCAGGTTAAAACAAAAGACCATTTGTTTTCAGAATTTTCTAAGTAACCACTTTTATGTAATGGACATTTTACCCCAACAATACTAAATCAACAAATTTTAAAAACGTGAACAAAGTGTATGCTAAAATGTATACATTTTATAAACTTTTCAATGTAATATCACTATTATGAATATTCTATTCTGTAAGGGCACGCTACAATAAAAAGGTACATTTTTGCTTATATATTTAACTTTTGTAAATCAGTAACTTATTTAAAAATAAATAAGATCAGAGTTTAGTATTTTAAGCCATGAATTAATCTTAGCGGTCCAAAAGGGAGAAATCTTTAAAGCAAGTTCACTGTCAAATGTGAAACCCGCTGTTTTAGGGAACCAACTGTTATAATATTCAGCTGAATGAGTATATTACTTGTTGACATAGAAACTATGAAAAAAGAAAACAGACATGCAAGATAAGTGCTGTCATCTGATTAAAAATTAATCGGAATGCTATACATAAGCACAGTATATCATTTTCTGGAGCAATCCAAGAATCTCTGTGCTTCGGTTCGTGATAAATTATAAAATACGGATAAGTACACTATAATACATTAACAAAACTGCAGCCAAAGCAATGCTAGCTTTTGACTAGGCCCCGGGATTCTTAAGCACTTAACATGAAGCTAAAGAAGATACCACTCGACAGGTAAACAAGAACTGTTAAGCGACAGGTGTATGGAGAGAGGGTGGTTTTTAGCTCGTGACCTATTGAACTCCTCCTACCTGTTATCTACAGTCCATCATCAACATAACTTCATTTAGACTAATTCTGCTTTTAGTGCTTAGAAATGCCATTGCCTAATTATGAAAGCAAACACATTCAAGTCACCCAGAAAGAATACAGTTTCAGTTGTCTGAAATGCTAAAGGCATCTTACTAAGGATCTTCTTAGCAGCGCAGATATTACTTAATCTACACGCTAAGGAAAAGAAAACGAGGAAGAAAATCATCTTTCATCAAGACAATGTTGGTCCATACATGCATTTATCGTTGCAATGACGAACATTAATGAAATAATGCAATTTGCCATTTATGTGTCTTAATTACTGGATACGGCTTCACCAGACCTCCTCTCTACCGATAGAAAACCCGGGCTACTAATAGATTATAGACAGAAGAAAAACATAAACAACCGTTTGCAAACTTTAGAAATCCGTGTATTGTGCAATGTCATATAAATTATGAAAATGCATTAAGCTAGGATTAATTAATATACCGAGGGTACCAAAACTATATACACACTTTCACAATAGATATCTATTTATATTTCAAAATTGAAACAGTAATGTGTAGTATGATGTTCTGTAAACAGATGTGACTCACATACAGTATGATAGCGTTGCTATGTGACAGGTAAAACAACAATGAACAAAGGAAGCCTAGTTTATTGTATGATATTTTTTTGGAATTGTATTTAACGCCAGTTTTTACTACTGAGTCACCACAGGTAATGGACACTGATGATACATGAGATGAAATAATGTATTAGGAGGGGATTTTTTTTAAGGAAGGACACGTTCCAGACCTAAGTTTAGGGTAACTTCCCGGCATTTGCCATTTATGAGGACTAAGGAAAACCTGCGCAAAAAACCTCAGCCAGGGAGGACGATCCTGGTGGGATTCACCCCCAAAGCTTCCGTTCAGGAGTTCGCGCCTTAACGACCTCGGCCACATGTGGCGGTATATCGTATGATTTTCTGTAAACAGATGTGACACATACATTAGAATAGCGTTGCTGCATGACAAGTAAATGAACAATGAACAAATGCCGGCAACACTGGACTTTCAGGTAGAAAATGAGTTTTGGTTCCAGCAGGATGACACCACAGCTCACACCGCTCGTGAAACAATGAACACTGCGGATCTTGTTTCCTGAACACATAATTTCTCGATTTGCTGATGTTTCCTAGCCAGCCCAATCTGACTATTTTTATGGGGATACTTGAAAATTAAGTGTACTGCGACAGGTCACGGACCATCAAGCAGTGAAACTAGGTACATTTATTTCAGCGGATTATGGATAACTTCCCGATCCGATTACATGAATGTGTTCGTTGTCATGGAGCTTCAGTTAAAAACGTTATTTTTAAAAAATTAGATCATATTAATAAATTGCATTGCGCCATTTGTACCTTGAAAAATTATTTTTAGTTAATTCTATACGAGTGTCCCACAAGAATATTCTGAAAACCGTCACATCCCATTGGGTCGCCGTGTATAATTGTTTTTCAAAGTGAAACATTTTCCGTGCCGATAACAATTTCAAAATGTAAAACAATAATTCTGTTAAGTCATGACTTAATTGTGAACTCTCGTTGAACATGCAAAAATGTATTGGAAAATAGCTCAATTGCAAAAAACCATCCCTTACGGAAAGGATTGCCGTTAGTTAATAAGCGAAGTTATACCGAAAAGAAAGGTTGGCGATTTTTATCAACGCAAAAGTGTTTGTCCCTGATAAATAATAAAAAAGTTACCCTCACTGAGGTGGAGAAACCTTTTATGAAGGTGTTCCGAACGTGACCGCAGAGGCGTGGAAGAAAACGCAGAGTACGTATGTGGTTTAATAAAAGAGGCACAGAAAGCAGATGGCATTATTAGGGAGTACGAAAATTTAATATCTCTTAGTGACGACAGTTTTAATGATGAAGATAATCTGGGGGAGAAATTCGAGGACAGAGGTTTTGAGAGAAGGAAGGCGTTGCATTACCGTCTCTATACAGTGGAAGAGCAGATCATAAAAATTAATGAGTAGTAAAAAAAGACAGTGACGTGCTTTTTAAAACAAAGGTGATAGTGAAATCAATTTGAATGTTATTTTAAACATGATGATGAATCAAATACAAACCGCAGTGTTTTTTTTTTTTCCCTTTATAATTTATTGAATTCAAATGAAATAAAAATGGGATACGGCTAATTTTTCCATTTTATCTTGCGATTTACAAACACATTTTTCCTTATTAAGCCCATTATCGAGGAAAGCTTTAGTTGGGTTGAATTTCCAGCAAGATGCATAAGAATTTTTAAACATCTTCGTCCCTTTCGAATGACCGATCTCCCAAACGGTCCAAACATACAGGGGCGATAGATCTGGACTACAGGGAGGGTGTTCCAATGCTGTCCAGTAGATTTTCTTGAGTTTTTTATTGTCAAAGCATAGACGTTATCTTGTAAGAGAAGAACTTTACGAATCGGTTGATAAAGTCTTTTCACCAATAAGCACAATGATAAGATGTAAATAATAAATGCATTGGCTGTTCGGCGTTCATGAAGAAAATCGAGTTCACAAAATGCCTTGGGTGTCTCAGAAAACAGCCAAGGAAACCTTCCCAACTGACAGTCGAGTTTTTGTTTTGATAGGAGCAAATTCTCTGCTTTTTCTTCGCTCCCTTGCTTCGACTCACAAGTATGAGTGTTTTTATTATTGCTGGCGAATGAGCAAAAAATGCGCAGTGATTTCACTTGCTCTTACACCGCGAAGGGATACCGCTGATGCTCCGTCCCGAACGACAGCGGAGAGCGGAACTCCTCGCGTGAAGAGCCATCAACCAGAATGAAAAAAAGCATCTGCTTGTTACAGTGCAAATACTGCATGTATTTTGCTTTTGCTAAATGTAACGTAATCTATGAATTGTCCTTCGTAAATTATGGTTGCAATATGAGGTTAATTATTACAAAACTGAGCTTTTGAGGTATCTTTTAGCTTGAATTTATCAATATTTGTCTTATTGAAATTCACATTAAATCATAAAAACATACACTAACTTAAACCTAACCTCGGGCAAATCCTAGAATCCGGTAGACCCAATGGTTTGCTGCGGCGAGCTACGGCCTGACGGTTTACGCTCGCCTCCTTTTCGTAAATAAAAATTGATAGGGGATTGTGTGCTACTAAGTGGACGGTTAAATAATTTTTATAGAGGAAAAATCTTCCTTAATTCCAGCAGAATAAAAATGGATAAATCAAAATAAATAACGGCTTTGCTCCAAGAGTATTTAAACGCACTACCTTTGCATTTATTGCACGACGCTCTAACCATCTGTGCTAACTTGCCGTTGTGCTATTGTGCGTTATTATCTTCGTATCTTTCTTCTGTTCTGGATTGAGAGCAGTTCGGCTCTCTCCGCTGTCGCTCCGGACCGAGCTCCAGTGGTGTCTCCTTGCGGTTTACGGGTATGTGTGATTTCTGGTCGAATTCATTTTCTGTTTATACGTTTATAGGGGAATCATATCAGTAACTCTCTTACTTCCGTACTGACCACGTTCTAGGGACGGTTTAACACGTGCGTCAGTAAGTACAGTGACGCGATAATTTTTGCAATGCCTCCCTTGTTGAGTAAGCTGAGCGGTAAAGTTTATCATTCCAGACTGGCGAAGTTGTTAGTAATATTTATCAGTCCAGGAAGCGGAATTAGAAAAAAGCATACATATAACAGCTGTAAAAATAGGGTGGCACGGGCAACTGGTGTCTCCTCACGAAGTGTAAACCGCATTTAAAATGCTGAGACAAACAGAACCCGGAACGTCTGAAACTTTCTCTACTCCGTTTAGAATGTCACTCAAAGCTACCGTGGTTTGCAGGACAGTAAATTATGTTTACACTATTGAAAAATATCGACCAAATCTAAACAAAGTTCATTCAAGCCCAAACAACCCATCGGATTCAATGGTAGTACCTCAACATTTTGGCTCTGGGTTTTCACCAACGAAAAACCAAAAAATAATAGGCGGACATTGATGGAGCAGGGAAACATCCGGGTGAAAGGATTGCTTACTTGAGAGCCACGAAGAAACACGGGGAAGAAGGTCGCCCAATCATCTTCACGGGTGAAACAGTTCGCATAGAACTCCATCGGCTTGCAGCGATGATCCTATGAAGGGACTCTTAGCTCCGAAGACAATAGGAAGTGCAAATGGCTTCGTTGAAAACACATCCACGCTTTTTGGCTAGTCAGAATGGGTTACCATGATGGTATAACATGCAAATTATGAGAAGTGGTGAACCGCCATGGGTCGTTAAGGCGCGGACTCGTGAGTGGGAGGTATGGGGTTCGAATCCCACCAAGACCGTCCTCCGTGACTGGGGTTTTTTCCAGGTTTTCCTCAGTCCTCATAACTTGTCTCCTAAATTAAACCCAAGATCGCGGGTTCAATCCCGGCCAGTGCTGGTGGATTTTTTCGGGATTAAAAACACTAAGTATGGCTTCCTTCGGAAGGGAAGTAAAGCCATGTATCCCGTGTCGTAGATTTAAGGCACGAGAAAGAAACTAAAGCCTGAAAAAAGAGGCCTCTGAGCAAAATTTGTCGGCCATTTCACGCCGGGAATTGAATGGTAATCTATGACCTGAGATGTTAAAGAGCGTCCGTAAATAAACCAAATCACATCACTTAGATTTAAAACTGTTAACTACCAGACATTTTCTCGAGTGATGCAACTTCGTCGCCGCACTATGGCTGTGTAGTCCTCTTTTGATTTATTGTAGTGCTTTGGTGCATATCCATGACTATCACATCGTGCCATTATTATGTTGTGGTAGACTTCATTTTTTCACCTTTCTTTATACCACGTGAATTTCGAACACACAAGGTTTTCAAATTATTTTAGCGCCATAATCTCTCTCGTCTTATGAACAATAAACACCAGTGTCAAAACTTGATACAAAACATGAAAAAAGTCGAAAGGAAGAGGGGTAGCATATTTTCCGCCTCGCGCGGAGAAACGCTGACAACTGAAAAGTGTCACGCGTTTATTCGCGGAACAAATGGAAAAAACGGATGTCACGGTAATACGCTCTCGAGAGTTATACTCTAATAACAGCGCCTTATGTAAGAGCGCTGTGTTGCGATACAAAAGATAGCTGTGTATACGCAGTTACACAACGGGTTAATTAGCGAGCTTCATATTTTACTACACTACTGCATAATTATAGCCGTATTTTATTTCTTATGAATAATCTTCTGCAGTAAATAAATAAAAATAAACATTTATTGACAGTGATATACCGTTCAGAACGATTTATGCCAACTAAGTAAAGTTTTCAACTTAAATAACAAGAAACGGAATGATGTAACATCAACATGGTCATTATTTATACATCCCTTCGAAATATAAAAATTGCACCTTGTTCTTGATAAAAATCAAATCAAAACTACAAAAATTTAACATATGAGGGCGATCTGGAAACGTGCTTGGCTTCAACCTTAGGTGGCCATGCAATTGCAATATAATTAATTGTTCTTTACGCTGTTACACTTTTGACCAATAATAATAATAATAATAATAATAATAATAATAATAATAATAATAATAAGTCATCTCTTGAACCCAAGTCCTGCTCATTACAGCGAGTGTTTCACGAGGTATCCAGCTACTGCAGAAGTTGTGTTATGTGGCATGCACCAAAGACGCTATCTAGTATGTGTGTTCTGTTAGCTCTGTGGCAGAGTGTACAGTGATGCCGTGGTTCAGAGCGCAATATAATTTAATATAATATTTAGTTCAGTATTTGTTCTATCTAAATACAATATGCTGCACACGCGTTCCCTGCACATGCATAAACAAAAGGTTTTATGGGTACAAATTCAAGAAGCCTGGCATGTTGTAGCCTCTCGTCCACACTACTGTAGAAACCTGATATCATCTATGCCCCGAAGATTGAGAGCAGCTATACATGCTGATAGTTCTTACATTCGATGTTAATTTGTGTTTATTTCTATGTGTTCGTACTTTAGAAGATAAATATTTCTATTCATGTATTTATTTAGATATTTGTAAAGAATACGTTAGTTTGTTGGTAGGTTTTCATGTGTGCTAGGTAACGTCATTAAACCAAAATATGCATAACATTAAGGCAACATGATGTTCTACATATACATTTATGAAAGCAATAATAAAAAATAAAACTGTGGGATTTGAACCCAGCAGCTTATTAAAGTGCAACGCCTTTCAAACTGCTCTACCCTAATGTTATCTTTCTATGATTATGACCATTACGTTCACAGGCAAAGCGCCCCTGCGGTGTGCCATTCGCTGCATGCGCGTTGTGAATGCAGCGTTTACGAGCGTTTCCGAAGTTCTGCGATCGACACGTAGAATCATTTTTATTTTTTTCTTTAGTCAAAGGGTGTATGTACTCACAAAAGTGTTTCAACGATAGAAAATTTTACAGATTTGAAGTATGAATTTCTAGTGCATCCACCCTACACCCAGATTTGACTACACCTAATTTCCTTCTGTTCCCAAAGCTTAAATTCTTCCTTGCTGGGCACGTTGTTCATCAAATTGCAGTGTAGATCATAGATAATGACATTGTAGTGTCATTGAAATAAATGAATTCATCTTAAGGGAGATTATGAAGAATAAAAAATGTGTTCAAGTTAAAACTTATTTGTTAATTGTTGGCCCTCGCAATCATGATTACACAGTGTTCTAAGCTTTAGTTAAGAGTTTAGCCTGAAAGCTGTCATTTCTACGCAAGGTGCGAATGCGGTAACTGTAACACATATATAGTCATATTGTTGTCAGTTGTCGTAACTACGTTCCTTAAGGCTCAATGACGAAAAGCAGTGACTTTCGATTCTGTAAACTTTCTCATGCTTACTTTAATGAAGGATGTAAGGCATTCACAATGCTACAATAATAACGGGAGGTTATTTTAGTGGGGCAAGCTTAGGTGCTATTTCCCACCGCTCCCTGCACGACCTCTACTGTCAGCTGATGCTTGCCGTTTTACTGCTTGAAGCTTAAAGAAATTATATTTTGTGTGTTAATCTAATTAGACACAATGCATTGTGAATTTAGTAGTAATAATAGTAGTAGTGTATAACAAAATATATTTGTCACAAATTTAACTCATCCATATAGCACGGATGCTGGGACCGTATGTGATTTCCCAATACACTAGGAAATATATGAAATTACAAAAAGCAATATTTCATTTTAATACATAAATAAAATTAATAGAAAATAAAATAAAACCGTACAAAAGTAATTTACACCCCCTCACATAAATGTCCAACCGATCTGAGTTATCTTACTTTGTTTTAAAATTTACCTACTCCCTCCTCCTCCTTTCTATCCGCCAGCAAAGTCAAGCACTACCACTGCCCTCTCCCCCTAGCCCCATTAATTTATTATACACGTGTTGGGGCTAATCAAAGAAAAGCTTTGAAACACTTAGCGGAATAGGTGGTAGTGTCAAAATCTTCTGCTAAGTGCCACAAAAGTGAAGTCCTGCAGCACTCATGTAGTCCCCAAACGAACATTACCAGACGTAGAATTAAGAACAAATTTTAGTGGTGGTTTCATCGGTACTTTCATGACGGAATAGCGGATCCCTTGTGAAAGTTTTATAGCGACGAGCTTGGTGTTGCTGGAGCATTGAATATGAGAAGATCATAGGACTAAATCAGGAAAATGGTGCGTAATAAATGTGCATTTCCATAATAAGCACTAAAAATAATTACACATTTCTGTATTACTAAAATATGTTGTTAAATTATACATTACAGCTTCCCTATATCAGCTGAAAAGCTCTGCGAATACTTTATGTACATTAACATCGACTGTTAGTTTTAAGAGTCCCTTTTGCATCATTTCCGTTGTAGGTAACATTAAGACCCAAAAAAGTGTTGATTATTATGCCGAGAAGACTAATTGGTAAATTGATTGTAAGAAATGTAAATGTGAAGATTTTTTGTTGATTAGCATTCAAATAATTTCACTACCATAGAATTAAATATGTATTAACATTTATTACTAACCAGCAAATAGGAAACATTTGGAACAGAACAGGCAGCCTCAACAAAATATACTCTGTAAAGCAGCGAGGCCCTTCTAAGGGGATTCAATGTTAACAGAATTTCTTATTAATAGGAAAAATATATATATTTAAA
Source organism: Metallyticus violacea (assembly GCA_030762175.1). NCBI lineage: Eukaryota > Metazoa > Arthropoda > Insecta > Mantodea > Metallyticidae > Metallyticus > Metallyticus violacea. The sequence goes on from CM060844.1 coordinate 56,169,094, forward strand.
CCGAGAAAACAAAAGGTACAAATTAAAGATTACTTATTCTGCAGAGAGCTATAAGATAGGCATACCAAATACGTACACCAGGTAGAATTGTACCATTAACTACCCTGGCAACAGCACACATATTTTCACAGCGAACTGCTTAGGTAGAGGCGTCTGGCTCACAGATTTTTTCAGGAAGGGATGTCTTTAAGAAAGAACACTTATATGAAAAATAATTCTCTGCAGTCATTTATCGGGAAAAAAAATAATAAGTACAGAAACATAGAATCAGTGCTCTGAAAACAAATTTCTCTTATTAAGTTCGATATTTTGTGGCACATGGGAGCTAATAATGGAAAGTATCCATTAATAATGTGCTCTGATAAAATATTGTCGAAGTGATTATTGTAACGCCAAAGAATTCTTGAAGGCAATAGTGGCGAGTCAACTCCACGTTCGTCTAGCGTGAGTAAAGCACAGAAAAAGCTAAGCTCTGCGCATGTGCGTAGTGCATGTTTAGAGGTTTTGGTAAGGAAAATCGTCAGTCTATCGAGAGATATGAGTGGCTCAAGATGTACAAGTTCTTTCCCTGGCCATCGTAAGAGCTTTCTATGGGTAACATTTGAAACTGTTATTAAGAATGATATAAGGAACACACACGGTTGCAAGAGCAGCTGTTCAATTACCAATTCATTGTATTGCTTGTGTTCGTCATCTCTTATGTATATTTTAACTTACGGCGTTTGGAAATTTTAAGGATTAAAGTCAGCAGCCTGCCTCTAGTCCTCATGTCAAGTTATTGAAAAGAAGAATGTAAAAACGAGGGTTCTACAGGAGTTTGTGACAGTATCATAATGTGCAATTATTGTTTTATTATATGATCAGTAATTATTAATATTACTTTTGTTTGTGTTTATATACTTTTAATGTAAAAATTATTGCTTTGCTGTAAAATGCATTACAATAACATGACAAATATTGAAAAAGTATGCATTTAATTGTTTATTTACATCTTTAAATGTTGTAAACCAGCGGTGAACTTTAAAGAATGACGCATGCGTATCCTAATTATGTGTGTGTGTGTGTGCACGCGCGCGCTCCCTTTTTGATTAATTTTATTATTTTTTTTAAGAATAACAGTATAGCATATAAAAACAATAATTCTCATATACAAGTAATATATTTCTACTGAGAGAATATTAACATCAAAATGTAAACATATATTAATAAACATTCTTAGTTAATTTTTAATTTTTACAATCTTCTCGAAACAGAAGCAAAGGATAATCGGATTTTAGATCTCAGTTGTGGTCTAAAAGTTTCCTTTAGCCTTTTTTATTACTTCTTTTTTTTTTTTTTTTTTTTTAATTCTAGTAATTTTTCAGAGAAATGTTTACACAAGTTACACATTCTGTTTATATTTGAATTTGCCATAGGTATATTTAAATAAAATTCGATCTTTTTCAAGCATTCTGAGTTCAAAGTAACTATTCTATGTGTACTGTAGCTACAGTTTTTCTACAGATGAGAAATAATTATTCTTAGAATTCCCCGTCTTCTTTTCCTTCTAGTCATTCGGCACTGCTAACAATAAACGCATTTACCTGGGTATCAGTGGTTAATGATTACAGGTAAAGTAAATGCAAATCAGAAATCTTAGTCACCATCAAATGACTTCTCACTATAAGGATTACTACTGCTAATTTTCTAAAATATTTCAGATGAAAACAGTATTTACTTTAATTTCTATACAGGTATCAGTGGTATAGTATTACTAAATCTTTTTTTTTTTTTTCTCTCTGGCATTCTTAAGAGCACATTCACACCATTGTGATTGACAGGTTTAAATATCCTTCAAGGTACCATTTACTTCTGAGTTTGTCGTTTTTAGTTTTGTTTTTCAAAATTAGCCAAAATATTTGGAGAATATAATTCTGGTAAGCTTTTAATGAAGAGCTCAAAACTTGAAAAAGGAGAATATTGAAATGATACCTCTCATCTGATTTGTCTCTTTTCTCCTTTGGTAAATATTTTTTTTAACAAAGTTTAGCATCCATCCCCCCCATATAGGGAACGCACACTCTGTACGCTTGTCTAAATTGGTTGAAAGTGAACGTGTTTTTGCACGTTCACTGCCATTCATTTAGCTTTTTTATATCCTAAAATTGTCATTAATTCGTAATTCAATTTGTGGTACGAAAGGAGAGCAGTACATATAATGTAAATTTGTATTGCTTTATCTCTGGGAGTTTTAATGGCTTCTACTCTTCCACAATTTTACCCAACGGAGAGATTAAAATCTTGCATCTTTCATGATGTTTTTACGAGCCAATGATGCAGCCAGCGTTAAAATATTTGAACAAATGTTCAATTTCCACTTATTTTTAGAGAAAAAAAAAGTATGTAAAAATTTAAAAGCTATAGTTACTAAAACCAACCATAATTTATAATATTAATTATACAGAGTGTCCAAATTAAGTCTACCATTAGGAAGGTTTGTATTATTCAGGACGTTTCACTGATACGAACCAAAACGCGCTCTTGTTATGAGCGTGCGATCAACTTCCGCTTGTTATGACGTCAGCAAGCTAGTGACTGCCAAAGCAAGAAGTTCTTGTATTATCATTTTTTGTTTTGACTCTTCAATAATTCTTTCTTTACACTATTGCATAGAATAAATGTGACAGTTTTTTCCTCATTAGAAGTGTTTCAATAAATTTTACTATGGAGCTTCTTCGGAATATTCTATCTCATTTTCGCTTCAAGTATGTCCGATATCTTCATATATATATATATATATATATATATATATATATATATATATATAGTAGCCAAATTATTGGTCACCTCTACCGATCTATATTATAGGCATTTTAAAAGTCTTTTCGCTCTCGATTTAGTCGTATGTTAGTTACACTATCTAGCACTGATTGACATTGTAGGTCATTACAATTGAGCATAATACTCCATCATATTAATTAAGGCCTATAGGGTTCAGTTTTCTGAAAAATAAACTTGGTTTGTGGCTTTCTAGAAAGTTTCAACTGGAACTTTATTCCTTGTAGTTCTCAGTTCGTATACCTTCCATTGTTTAAGGTGCTAAGACGACGTCCGTAACATTAAGAGTTACTGCACACGACACTTGTTCCCTGGGAAGAAAACATTACCTGTCAGAACATCACCCATGTCTATGAGTGCATGACATGTGTAATGGTTTTATCAATCAAATTTGTAGCATATTCCCTGAGTTTTTTATGTAAAGTATAAAATTGCCCTGTTAATAATCTATCGCTGTAAGATTATAAAGTCGATACTGTTTCTTCCGCTTATTGTTATCAATTTTTTGATTACAAGAGCGCAAACTATTGCAACATCTTTGATACCCATGGTCCAGAATGTAATGAAAAACACGCTCACTCTCGTGTATGCAAAAACGATGCGTATCAAAAAGTCCATCAAGCGGGAGCTGCGTAATATAAGCAAATTCCTCAGCAAGTGATGGGTATCATTGGGCGCTAGAGTAGAAAAATTGGTGCCACTAGAACGCTTTTTAAATTTCGATTTTCAGGTACTAGTCTGATTTCGCTGATTTTCAGAAACTGTTTTTGTTATTTTATTTCAATGCCAAACACTGACTATTGTTCAGGAAAAAAATTGGTGTGTTAGAGTGATTTTTAAATTTTCATTTTAGGTTACCCACAATCTTTAAATTTCGACTTTCGAGTATATCTCTTCTCCTAATTGGCCCGATTTCCCTGATTTTCAATAACAAAAATGTTTTCTTATTTTATTTAAATGGTATATATCGAGTTACGTTGCGGGGGGAAAACATTTTTGCCGCTAGAGCGATTTTTAAATATTGGGTATCAGGTAAACCCACACTCCTAATAATTTGATTTCAATGATTTTCATAAACTATTTTTCTTATTTTATTTCAATGACACATGCCGAGTTTCGTTGAGGAATAACGAAATTGCGGCCGATATTGCTATTTTTAAATTTTCGCTTTAGGTTTACCCCTAATTAAATTATCCAATTTTGCTGGTTTCTGAACTCGATGAATCGTTTGTTAATTGCTGGTTACAAGTCGAGTTTCGTTGAAAAAACAATAATAGAGGCCGCTAGAGCTTTAACACGCACAGAGATATAAATTATTTTCATCGCCATTTTGGTGCCCAGTAAGTAGGAACGATGAAGATTTGAATAAAATTTTCAAAAAATGTTTTCATGGGTATAAATGCATTAGTTACATTTCTTCTGAATTGCTAAAAGTATCTTGTATGCGGTAGTTCAAACTCTCCTACCGCTACTTTCTTTTGTTGAGTCGATATCGTGTCAACAAAATCATTATTACAAGAACTCTCTGTTTGGACACTTAAACAGTTCCTAAGAGGATTCAAATATAAACATAATATACATGTTGTGAGCCAAATCGCGCATTTCAACTAGCAATGTAGATGATATGTATATACGAGGTCTGTTCAAAAAGTAGTGCGAATGTTGTGTGTTTTCAAAAAGTGTTTATTTATTTATGAATATCTATTTTGTACCCTTCAAAGTAATCCCCACCAGATATTATACACTTGTGCCAACGTTTTGTCCAATCCCCGAAGCACTTTAAAAATCGTTTGTTTTTTTGTTTTTTTTTTTTTGTGATCTTGTTCAGCTCCTCCTTCGATGCCGTCTTTATCTCCTCAATCGTGGCGTAGCATCGTCCTTTCATGGGCCTCTTCAGTTTTGGGAACAAAAAAAAAAATTTACAGGGGGCCAGGTCTGGGGAGTACGGTGGGTGCGGCATCATTAATGTGTTGTTTTTGTCCAAAAATTCGCGCACAAGCAACGATGTGTGAGCAGGGGCGTTATCATGGTGCAAAAGCCAATTTTTGTTCTTCCACAAATCCGGGCGTTTCTGGCGGGTTACTTCGCGCAAATTGCGCATAAGTTGCAGGTAATATTCCTTATTGACCGTTCTACCCTGTGGCAAGAACTCATGATGCATCACGCCCCTGCATTCGAAGAAAACTGTAAGCAAAGCCTTCACATTCGACCGAACTTGGCGCGCTGTTTTCGGTCTTGGCTCATCCATTGGGATGATTGAGCTTTAGTTTCCACGTTGTGATTCGTCACCAGTTATGACCCTCTGGAGCAAATTTGGGTCGTCGCGGACAGAGTTCAACAGCTCCTTAGCAACGTTAATGCGATAGTGTTTTTGGTCGAAACTGAGCAACTTTGGTACGAATTTTGCGGCGACCCGTCTCATGCGCAAATCATTGGTAAAAATCGAATGGCACGAGTCAATCGATATGTTTAGGTCCTCAGCAACTTCTCTAACGGTGATTCGATGATTGGCCAGTACTATTTTCTTCACTTCTTCAATGTTTTCGTCTGTTGTTGACGAGCTCGGGCGTCCGGGACGCTCTTCGTCGTTCACATATTTTCGACCCTCTGAGAACATTTTGTACCACCGATAAACGTTGCTTTGGTCCAAGGTAGCTTCACCATATGCCACAGTCAACATTCGGAATGCATCCGCGCACTTAATTTTGTTTTTAGCAGAAAATTTGATACAGATTCTTTGTTCCATTTTTTGGAATAGGCAAAAATCGAAGACGAGCCAAAACACGTCCAAGCAAAATAGCTGTCAACAATTAACTGAACATTCAAAATAGCCAAGCTTGTCAACCTAAGAGAGGTACATGAGTACCAACATAACGCCACAAAACAATCGAAAATCGAATATACGTAGCCAGCGGAAATTCAAAATTCGCGATACTTTTTGAAGAGACCTCGTATGTGTGAAGTATAACTTTAATATGCTAATTGTTTGTCTTCAAAAGAGAAAAGTCTCTGGAATAACTGTCTATGGTAGCCCAGCCAGAAACGGAACAGAGTCAAGGAGGCCACAAACCGCTACCTTCACGAAGTAAAGAGACAAGCGCTATGTCACTTCCATTGATGAGGGTCAATAAGTTCCAGACTTTCGAACACGTCAGGGCAATGAACTTGCCAACCGTTTGTACAGTTAACTTTATACCAACCAAAGTAAATAAATGTTTTAAACTTTTAAATACTGGCGGAAGGCATGTGTTGGCAGGTGAATTTAAACCGGTCAATATTAGATGTATATTTTGAACTTTTAAAGCAAGGCGCGAGACTAGCGCGTATTTATGTGGCCCCCGTTGGTTTGGTGAAGACAATGTTTAGATAATATGAATCGGATATATAGGTAGGCGTTTGCTCCGCTGGACATCAGATAGCAGTTCTTCAGTGCTCAGATATTTAGATCAGTTTAGAAAGAATCAGTTCAGATAGTCAAATTTGAAGTTGTGGCAGCTAAATGTGTATTCGACGCGCTGAGTTCTACCGTACGCAAAACACCAGAGGACGCGAAAGATCTTGTAAATGATAAATTACTATACATATTCAGGCATACTCACCACGAGATTATTAACACAGCTGATATCCTCTTCCAGTTCTGTTAAGCACAAGTCACAAAATTGCGGAACAAAACCCTGAGATGTTGTCATAAGCGTGGGCAACAACGCCAAAGCAATCAATGGTCAATAAACGATACGTCGCTACTAAATCGTTTCATAACTGGTAACCAACGTGTCACCCCTGACTAAACCCTTCAAAACCGAGAAGAAGTTTCAAGCAAGCCTCATCAATGTAACTGTGTATAAAGTATTGCTTGGCAGCAATCCACCCACTAATACTCTCTCCTGCAGATAGTAGAGCAGAGATGTCTTCACTGTAGATTCAACCGTTTTGACTCATCACGTTCCAAGGGAAGATTTCATGACTGACGAACACTTAGCGTGTATCCAAATGGAAGGCACTACTAATTACTTAGGTCATTAGTTGACAGCTGGCGCTTCGGGAAAGTTGCAGGGGAAAAAAATCAGTTTTTAGTTTTATAATGCGAGCTGAGCATGTATATTATAAATATTTTGTGATATATATATTTCTTATTGCTTACTTTTATACAAATATCCTGTCCCCTCACATTTATACCTTAGGGGAGGACCCTTGCCTTGTATTTAATATGATTGCCTGGGTAGTTCAACCTTGCAATATTTAGCCTCATTGTTATTACTAATGTATCTGTCCGTAAAGAAAATTTCTTGATGTGTATGCTGTATGTTAAATGAATTAATGAAGCACAGCCATACTATTTACAGTGTAACGATTACATTACCTTACCTTTATCACACAAGCTTAATTTCTAATTAAGCTTTAAAGTCCGAAATAATAATTCATCTACAGAATACTGCAAACATTTGTTAAATACACAAGGCTGATGAATGTGTCCACTAATTTTTTTTAAAAACAAGGGAGTTAAGTATGTGCTTACAACCGAAATTAAACACCATTTTCGTGACAGTTTTCCCTTTATCCAATTTCATTTCTCATTAAAACAGGAGCTATCTGATATACAAAAAAGGCAGACTTTTTTTTGCATCAGCATTTTTTTAAATGATAGGTTCCACACAGTGGAATGTCAAGGACTGACAGAATTAAATTAAAAGCGTGGAAACCTGGTGAACCACGGCAAATGCTCTCCAGGCCAACCAGTTCATTTCAATGTCTGTCTGTGTGTGTTTCGTATTTCAAAAGCCCGTATCTATTTAATTACAGGAGTGTTTCGTTGGCGACTTTGCAAAAACAGAATAGCTCATTTGCTTTTGCTAGCACATCCTAAATAGCAAAATTTACCTCATAAAAATAATTATGATATGCTTAAAAGGGAAAATTCTGCTGTGCATTTTAACCATGTGAAACGTTTGACATTCATTTAATTTTAAGTCATAATTTACCTGTTGCTTTGCTGTGCTAAACTTGTTTTAAAAATGTTCTATCCCGCCATGTGCACTTTCAGAGGGTTGCGAATAATTAATTCTTTAAAAAAAAATGAAATCTGGCGTTCATTTTGCATGGACTTTGCTTTCATTTAATGTCTAAAAATATCCAAATGTATTTGAATTCAAATTTATTATTATTATTAATAATAATAATAATAATAATAATAATAATAATAATAATAATAATATAACGGGTATTAGTCAACATCATTTAAACCATTGAAAACAGCTCGTTCCTTGAATTTCATTTGAATTTAACGTAAAATACTTCAAGTATGTACACATCATACAATTATGTTTACTAGAAACTTATATGCCACTTCTCTTCCTTTTAGTGGAGAATAGATCCAAGATCGCGGGTTCATTTTCGGTCAGGGTCGCTAGATTTGTTCGGGCGTATTTATTTTAAGTATGACTATATTCGGAAGGAAAATAAAGCCGTGGATTCCGTTTCCTGGATCTGCGGCACTTAAAAGAACCTCAATCCTGAAATAAGAGGCCTCTGAGCAAAATTTATCGGCCGTTTCACGCCCTGAATTGAATGGGCGCTGATAAACTGAGAAGTTAAAAAGCGTCCGTAAATAAACCAAATAAATAAATTACTGGAGAATATAAATAAATGGCTTACTTCGAGATTTTTAATACATTTCCTTATGGTATTAAATTTTGTCAATATTTGGCAATAAATTTCACTAGGTACTGGATTAATTTCGGCATTCAAGTATGGAATAGTTAAGTATTCTGTAATACAAAAGCAAGTGCTAGATGAAGTGACAATATCACACATAAGAGCAGTACGTAAACGATAATTTCGTGTTCACACTCTTTCGTCTGTAATGCAAGTGTGGTATTATGCAGGGTGCAAAACTATTATGCTTTGATAGCTCGAGTACTGGATGCAAAAATTCTTGACTCGCCTCGTTACACGAAAACTTTCGTAGCAGCTAAGCTGCTCTCGCTGACGAGAACAAAAGAGAAAAGCCCGGCGTTTGACCTTCTTGCTCCCGTTCAAAAGGCAATTTACCTTCTGTTCCTAGGCCAAATCCTTGGGGTTTCAGCGTGTTACCAAAAGCAAATGTGATGCTGTGCCACTAATGGGAAAATGCCAAATGAATTCCGGAAGTTGTAGCAGGCCTTTAATTGACTGATTCAAGATAATAAATAAATAATGCATTAGTTAAAATCTTTCATCTGCAATGTTCTTTGCAGTGTGGTCGGCAAAAAACATTTTAAAGAAATATTCCCCCCAAAAATGCACCTATGTACCAACTTCATAAATGAAATAGTTTCCAACTAACTGCAAAACTGCAACTTTACAGTTCTTTTAAACGATATACAGAAAAACGAATCCAGCAATAAAAAGGTGATAATTTTTAACAGTGTTAGAGAAAATACTGAAAACTATACAATCAAATGGATAACCCCGAGGTTATCCACGAAGCTACGAGTTTTTTTTTTTTTTTTTTTTTCGGGCACTCTTTAACATCTCAGTAGGGCCCCATTAAAATAAGGGTGTAAAACGGCAGACAAATTTTGCTCACAGGCCTCTTCTTACAGTCTTGAGGTTCTTTGTCGTGCCGTAAATATACGACACGGGACCCACGGCTTTACTTCCCTTCCGAAGGAAGCCATACTTAGGTTATTTACGCCCGAAAAAATCCATCGGTCCTGGCCGGGATTGAACCAGCGATCTTGGATTTAGAAGGCAAATATAGTTACCACTACACCACCAGGACCGACAAGAGCTAAGAGTACTTTAATACAATGAGTTCCGAGAAAGCGAATAAAAATTTACGAATGTTATTATTGAGATAAAATTCCGAATCAACTAGAAGGCGATTATTTGTTCAGGAAGGAGCTTTCAGTATTCAAAACATTTCCAGGACTTTTTTTTTATATATTTTATGTCCCTGATGCAAGCAAAAATTGGATCAGAAATCCATTTAAGAGTCAGAAGAAGAAGATCAGCTTATTAAAAATTATGGATATTATTCTGAAATTACCAGTTCAAAAATACTTTGGGCTCATGAATATTTTTGGACTATCATAAAAAAATAGATTTAAATGTACTGATGCTTACTTGTTTAAAAATCCCTTACTGCACTCATTTATTTAAAAAGCATGCACAGAAAACAGAATCAGAACACAGTAATTCCTGCTATTAAGTCTCATGTCACCACTTGCACGTGAAATACATTCATGAAAATTAATAAGTAAAGTAATTGTTAGTTATTATTATTATTATTATTATTATTATTATTATTATTATTATTATTATGTAAGCGTACACTTAAATAAAACGGCAAATACTGGAGAGTTGTGCATTTATTTGTTCCTTTATATCAATCTATTTTGTAAAGCGCAATAAACAACTTTAAAAAAGTATATAGAATGGAAATTTAGGGCTTTAAACTGTTCAGTTAAATTTTAAAGACACATGACAGCTAGAGATCTTTACTTGCCTTCTAAATCCAAGATCGCGGGTTCAAACCCGGCCAGGATCGATGGATTTTTTCGGGCGTAAAATCCTAAGTATGGCTTCCTTCGGAAGGGAAGTAAAGTCGTGGGTCCCGTGTCGTACATTTACGGCACGAAAAAGAACCTCAAGCGTGAAAGAAGAGGCCTATGAGCAAAATTTGTCGGTAGTTTCTCGCCCCGAATTGAATGGAGTCTGATGACCTGAGATGTTAAAGAGCGTCCGTAAATAAATCAAATCAAAAAAAAAAAATCCTTTAGAACAGTTGCTCTTAAGAGCACAAAACACTATTCGTTTGCAAACCGTTCCATTTGTAAAGTTAGCCATAAAAACAGGCCAATTAGAAACAAAAAGAACGTCTACATATAAAATTACATTAATTACAACCCAAATTTAACAGAGCAACAGTGTAAGCAATGTGTAACGCTACCACATCTTACACTTAAAGATATATTCAACTTAAGTTAAATCATTTATTTGTACATCTAAAACATCGGTGATAATTTAAACCTGATGAAAGGTGTCGTAATGCACAAAATTATACAAATGATGGCTCATCTTCCGTTTGGCTCTTAACAGATAATTGTTTTTTATTCGTAATTGTTTGTATTTTGTAATTGAAACCCCCGTTAAATGTTAAACATACAGAATTTTTTTTAAAGTTATTGTCAATATACGTTTTGTAGTCAATACCTACAAACATATTAACTTGTTAATAGCGATTTCTGATAATATTTTTAATCTTGGATTGACTTGCATAAAATATCGTATCACTGGAGTTTATTATTCAGAAGAGTTTATTTAAGTTATAACAAACGACTAAAACACGACTTCTTGCATTTTTATTTAACAGCATGGCTCAATACTTGAAGGGGGGCGGATAAGGTCTGTAGGTTCACACGGAAATACGCACATTCAGCATGTTCCGTTTAGTAGTATGGAGAAATGTGATAATTTGAAGTTACATAACTTGGCGTAAAATTCTGTAAGTTTCGGAGAACTATGTTGTACCGCCTAAGATTTCTGTTCGCACTGTTATTATTATTGTACACACTTGGAGAGTTTCTGTGTCTTGTAAGATGCAAATCATATCAATATATGACTCTGTTTTTAAACGGCGAGGATTTATTTCTTGGTAACTCTAAGCGGAACATCCTGTATTACTTAAGAATTTGTTAGTTGCAGGCTAGAACTTATATCACAAATATTGTTTCTCTTTAAAGAGTACTGTTCATGTTAATATTTTGTGAAATTTTGCTATGATATAAAAAAACAAGAATTCAAATAGGTATATACTCTTTTCAAAAGTGGTTGATTTGTTGTTTCACAATTCGCCTTTGAAATATAAGTTTAGCATATTAAGCTTGTTTGTTTATTGTATAATGCCAGGGTTTTTTCTTTCTTAATGCAAAATAACGTTGTGGTCAGAGGATGTTAATTTTGTACAACATGAAAAACTACACGCATTATGGCATGTTAGGACGATGCGGCGGTAAGTGTTAAACTTGCTCTTCATCGTAACCTTTTATTGAAGTCTTGTAGGTGACTTAAAAGAAGCGGAGTATATGACACTGGTACGTGTTACCTTTACCTAATCGTTTTACAACTACCCACAACTTCCCAAACTCGGTAACTCATTTTCTTAATTCTCCTTCATGACGACGACCAAGGTTAATTTGCAGAGACGCAGGTTTATACAAGAAAAGTCAGTCTGTGTTGCCGTCCCTGTCCTCAAAGCCTTTTAAGAGCGCAAAGGATCATGGCATCAGAAGGCAGTCGTGCAAGCACTTTGCCTGCCTCTACTTATACCTTGATGAGGGTAGTCAAGCTGGAGGACGGAATAAGAACACAAAGGTGGCGGTGGCGGACGGGGGGAGGGGATTCATTTAACGCTGCACACGTTGTGCAAAAAAAAAAAAAAAAAAAAAAAAAAAAAAAAACTCCCCTAAGCAAAACTCTAACTAGGGGTGTACAGAGTCTTTCATCTTTTCTACACCAAAAAGAAATCCCAGAAGAATTAACCCACTACCTCCGTGGTTTTCAAAACAAAACTAAAAGTAGGAAAGAGTCAACAAGAACACACAGACAGAAAGCAAGGAATGAAGAAGAGAACAATGATTTAGGTAAACATGAGATGGAGAAAATTAAGGAGGAGAGTTGAAAAACAAGAAAAAACTCATAACCTCACTGTTTGATACCTTGTACTAATTTTAATATCTCGTTGGACTTGTGTATAATTTATATGTAATATGTTTTCCATAACTGGAAGTTTTATTGTTCTAGTGTTTGGAAATTTTGAAGAAATATCTTTTGTTTGTCTCAAAAGTATATGAATATATTCTTTAACCCGAAGTTTTAGGTGAAATGGATGTGTATAAATGAAAATGAATAAATTTGATATAAAACATTATAATTAGTATTTTTCTATCTTTATAGGTTTTTTTCCGGGAATCAACTCCCAAATGCTAATCAGTATTGGACCTTAATTTATTCGATTTTTACCATGGAGCGAGCTTCTATGAACATAAACAGTTGATCTAGTGGTTTTTAGCTCATTCTCACTAGAAGGAGAGAATAAAGACTATCTCCATAGTTATAAGTCAGTTTGTTTACAAAAAGCAGTTATGTTTGTATGCACGAACTTGCGAGAAGTTCGAATAAATTTGATCACCCAGAACCGCAAATGCAATGCAATGAGCGTCACTTTGATAGGATGAGAGGAAGGGCAAGTATTAACTTGTCTTCAATCCTCACTCTTTTGAAGCTGTTTTATGAAATGTTAAAATCCTGAAAAGCAAAGCGGTCTGTGAACAATTTTGACACATTAAGCTGTAATAGATTTCCGTAACTAATGGAAGTAAAATGTTTACAGCTTTATTTAGGTAAAATCACCCAAGGTTTTACGTGATGATAATAGTACTATGCAGAAGAAGCTAGTATTCAAGTGGAAATGAAAAGTTACGACTTATTTAAGAAGTGAGAATAAATAAAGATATCGCGGCGTAAATCGGTACTCCATCGCTATCAACAATTAAAAAAAACAACAATAATTTTAAAAAAGGAAGCAACAAGTTGCAAGAATAAAAAGAAACGTTTTAAAACACCAAGTTACCCCTTAACTGCGGGAAGAAAATATTTCAGACACAAACGTTTCCTGCACAATTAGTGGTGTCTGAACGGTTTCAGGCAAGCTCTGAGTTTAGAACACGTAACAAAGATATCAGGTGAGATTGCTTAAGATGTAAATCTGCTAGAAATTTTTGTAGAAGCAAACGAATTTACTAGACATATGTTCAAATTCATAATCGGGAGTAAAATATTCTAAACCGAGAGGGGTGACTCGGCGGTAACGCTTAATAAGCCTGGCTTCGATTCAAAATAGATCAATCATCCTAACTTTGGGTGATTTCGTGGTTTTTCCTGGTCACAGTCAAATGATAGGCTGGATATTTACATTCCACGAATTTTCCGCTCTCCCATTTTATATAATGTCATTCATTTGGCTCCGTTACAGCGTCGAAAATGCCAATGCGAGGTAGGTTGGTGCGGTGTGACAGTGGTTTGCACTTTGGATAAGTTTCTGCCCGGCGTCTGAAATAGAAGAGGACATTCCGAGGGGAACGAACAACTTCGGACCTGCACCAGTGTCTATTTGGAAACACATTAGAGACTCCAACAACCTAGAACTATAGTAAAGTAGTTTATGTAAATATTATATTATTAATTAACATTCCATTGTTTCGGTAAATATTGTAACATTATCCATTTTAAAACGAAAACCCTAATTAGTTGAGACGGCGAAGTAGGCTACAATTAGTACTAGTTATGAATTTATATAATTAATGAAGCAGAGACTTTTATTCCTATGTTCTACACCTTGAATTTTCGATAAGTATTATTGTTCATTTGTGAAAGTACTTCGAGGTTCGATTGTATAAAAGCGAAAATATGAAATTCTAAGGAGGAAATAAATGAAGAAAGAATTGAACATGCATGTAAAGTAGATAAGAGTAACTATAAGCAGCAGCAGCAGTAGTAGTAGTAGTATTAGTAGTAGTAATAGTAGTAGTATTAGTAGTAGTACTAGTAGTAGTAGTAGTACTAGTAGTAGTAGTATTGGTAGTAGTTGTTGTATTAGTAGTTGTAGCATTAATAGTAGTAGTATTAGTAGTAGTACTAGTAATAGTAGTAGTAGTACTAGTATTAGTAGTAGTAGTAGTAGTAGTAGTAGAAGTAGTAGTATTGGTAGTAGTAGTAGTAGTAGTAGTAGTTGTTGTTGTATTAGTAGTGTAGTAGTAGGAGGAGGAGGAGGAGTAGTAGTAATAGTAGTAGTAGTAGTACTAGTAGTAGTAGTATTAGTAGTAGTACTAGTAGTAGTAGTACTAGTAGTAGTAGTATTGGTAGTAGTAGTTGTTGTTGTATTAGTAGTTGTAGCATTAGTAGTAGTATTAGTAGTAGTACTAGTAATAGTAGTAGTAGTACTAGTATTAGTATTAGTAGTAGTAGTATTGGTAGTAGTAGTAGTAGTTGTTGTATTAGTAGTGTAGTAGTAGTAGTAGTAGTAGTAGGAGGAGGAGAAGGAGTAGTAGTAGTAGTAATAGTAGTAGTAGTAGTAGTAGTAGGAGGAGGAGGAGGAGTAGTAGTAGTAGTAGGAGGAGTAGTAGTAGTAGTAGTAAGAGTAGTAGTAGTAGTAGTAGTAGGAGTAGTAGTAATAGGAGTAGTAGTAGTAGTAGTAGTAGTAATAGTAGTAGTAGTAGTAGGAGGAGGAGGAGTAGTAGGAGGAGGAGTAGTAGTAGTAGGAGTAGTAGTAGTAGTAGTAGTAGTAGGAGGAGGAGTAGTAGTAGTAGGAGTAGTAGTAGTATGTAGTAGTAGTAGGAGTAGTAGTAGTAGGAGTAGTAGTAGTATGTAGTAGTAGTAGGAGTAGTAGTAGTAGGAGTAGTAGTAGTAGGAGTAGTAGTAGTAGGAGTAGTAGTAGTAGTAGTAGTAGTAATAGCAGTAGTAGTAGTAGTAGGAGGAGGAGTAGTAGTAGTAGTAGTAGGAGGAGGAGGAGGAGTAGTAGTAGTAGTAGTAGGAGCAGTAGTAGTAGTAGGAGGAGGAGTAGTAGTGGTAGTAGTAGTAGTAGGAGGAGGAGTAGTAATAGTAGTAGTAGTAATAGTAGTAGTAGTAGTAATAGTAGTAGTAGTAGTAGTAGTAGTAGTAGTGGTAGTAGTAGTAGTAATAGTAGTAGTAGTAGTAGTAGTAGTAGTAGTAATAGTAGTAGTAGTAATAGTAGTAGTAGGAGTAGTAGTAGTAGTAGTAGTAATAGTAGTAGTAGTAGTAGTAGTAGTAGTAGTAGTAGTGGTAATAGTAGTAGGAGTAGTAATAGTAGTAGTAGTAGTAGTAGTAGTGGTAGTAGTAGTAGTAGGAGGAGGAGGAGTAGTAATAGTAGTAGTAGTAGTAGTAGGAGTAGTAGTAGTAGTAGTGGTAGGAGGAGGAGTAGTAATAGTAGTAGTAGTAGTAGTAGTAATAGTAGTAGTAGTAATAGTAGTAGTAGTAGTATTAGTAGTAGTAGTAGTAGTAGTAGTAGTAGTAGTGGTAGTAGTAGTAGTAATAGTAGTAGTAGTAGTAGTAGTAGTAGTAGTAGTAATAGTAGTAGTAGTAATAGTAGTAGTAGGAGTAGTAGTAGTAGTAGTAGTAATAGTAGTAGTAGTAGTAGTAGTAGTAGTAGTGGTAATAGTAGTAGTAGTAGTAGTAGTAGTAGTAGTAGTAGTAGTAGTGGTAGGAGGAGGAGTAGTAATAGTACAAGTAGGAGGAGGAGGAGGAGTAGTAGTAAGGGTGGTGTATTTATTATACCGTCACCAATACAATACAAACAACTTCAACAGGCGAACGGGTCGAAAGGACTGTACATGCTTTTATAATATATTTGATATAGCACAAGATATTACATTAGATGTTCACAATAAGATATAATATATACACATATAAATTATATAACAGTAATTATAATGGTAGGAAAGGATAAAACACTAAGAAAAAGTCACACTTGAGATCGCTATATTTCGGACTCGTCGAGTCCTTCTAGGGCAAGATTATTAGTCACTTATCTTCTTGCCATAGAAGGACTCCACGAGTCCGAAATATAGCGATCTCAAGTGTGACTTTTTCTTAGTGTTTTATTCTTTTTACTTTTATAATTACTGTTAATTTGTTACGTTGTTAATAGTGTTACTTTATTTTCGTTTTTCTTTTATATTATATATAAAAGAAAATAAATATATTTTTAATTTTATTTTATATTATATATATATATCCGGCAACAAAAGAAATAATTAAAAATAAATAATTAAATAAAATTTAATAAGAAATACAGAATAATATTTAAAAACATTAAAAATACATATAAAATATAAAGACCTTTATGGATGACACATTGATGGATTCAGTCAATTTGTTTCCCGCCAACCATCTTCCCAGTTATCGGCTTTTTCAGACCTGAGCTGTCTCACTTTTGTCAGAAAGGTACCTAATCTCTCCATTCCTTGCCTGGCAGCAAGGTCCAGTATAACCAACATCCCCTGTTCCATCCTGAAAAGTAGTGCGGTTGATACTTTTCCCTCCATTCTTCCGTACCTTTACACCCAATCAGAACATGTGTTCCTGATTTCCCTTCCACACAGAACATAAGGAAGAATTAACATGTGGGAAACCGAGTGAAAAGAAGTGACAAGGAACTACAAGAATATTGAGGAAAAAATAAGGGTGAAAAAATGAACATAGGAAGCCAAGTAAAGGTAGAAGAAAGCAACCAAAATATAAGTGAAGAAAATGAAATAAATAAATAAAAACGAAAACGAAAGAAACATGCATGGTTGAAAAGAAAAATAAACAAGAAAACAATGCAAAAGAAGAATGAAATTAAAGGCACAAGGAACCGTTACAAAACTCGTAATTATCAAGGAGCATTTATTTTGAGCAATGATGCCAGAAAGCACTGAAAAATGAGATGTATCTATTGAAACTCAACAAACTCCACTTGTATATGAAAACAATGACACAAGACATAACTACCCTCCCTCTTCTCTTCTCCTGGTGCTTTTACTCATTTCTTCTTGTGTACTTTTAGCAATGAAATGAAACCGCCGTGATGCAAACCGTAAAATAGCGGATTATAATCTCAAAGAAGCCTCTTGTCTGCCTGACCAGATGGTACCTCAATGACATAACTGTGTGAGCGTGCAGTTAAAGCAACGACATGCTTGAACAGTCGTGTTTAGTTATTCGCTGTAACGTAAGTAAAAGATCCTGTATAATAAAATTCAATGATACGTTCTTTAATGAATATCGTTTACCATGAAGTTCATCAACCCTTAACGAGCCTTACGCCGTAATATGAGGATATAGGAGTGGTTTAAACAGCACTTCGAACTTAATTTACAGAAAGATTCTTTGTGGAGT
Source organism: Metallyticus violacea (assembly GCA_030762175.1). Lineage (NCBI taxonomy): Eukaryota > Metazoa > Arthropoda > Insecta > Mantodea > Metallyticidae > Metallyticus > Metallyticus violacea. The sequence continues at coordinate 56,186,848 of CM060844.1, forward strand.
GCAATTTTCAGCAAACTTTAGCACTCCGAAGCCCCGCTTATTAGTACTTGAAAACTACACTACCTATAAGTGACTCTAGGGTCGATGGAAGGGGGAAAAATTAATAATAATAATAATAATAATAATAATAATAATAATAATAATAATAATAATAATAATCACATATCAAAATATTCTCTCCCGTTTGTACTGTTAGTTGACCAGGTTAAAAATGTTGTCTACTCCAATGCCGAAAATTTTTAAATGGTAAAATAACTACATTTGCTTGTGAATTCCACTTGAATTTTGCACATTTGAATAAGGTCAGTGTCAGAACAAGCGGGGGGGGGGGGAGCGAACCTTCCGACATATTGCTCAGTTTCACTTCAATACAGGAGCAAAGCCTGCTCAAAATATTAGTGTTAAGTATAGAGAGAATGTTATTGAGGAAAGAAGCCATTGTTATTGTTATTATTATATCATCTTCTTGGTATAGTGGTTAGCATTGCTGGCCAGGAGGTCCGGGTTCGATTTCCGGTATATAACCTACTTAGGAATTTTTATAAGTTAGGGAGGTCCGGAATGGGGTCCGCCCAGCCTCTTGAGGACAATTGGGAAGCTGGCGGATGGAGAGATGGCGTTCTTCGAACACGAAATACGCGTGAGAGGCGACCGGCAGGATACCGGCATGCTGATCACTGCTCCCTTGCAATACTGCCCTCTCTATCAATGAAGTCATAAGACGGAGGTAGAGGATGCAGAGGTCACTGCGGCTGGCCAAGACTCACCCCGGCTATAGCGCCAAATGAGATTATTATTATTATTATTATTATTATTATTATTATTATTATTATTATTATTATTATTATGTTCATTTTAGATTATCAGTTCCCATTAAATTCCTGTTTAGATACCTTAAGTTAAAACAGCCAGCAGCTTTCAAGCTAAGAAGGCAAATATTAAAACAGCGAATGGTTGAAAAATAAGCATTCGAACCGTTCACTCCTTCATACCGCTCCTCAACCGGAGTTTATATACGAGAACTGTTAAAAAAAATATCTGACATTCCCAAATTTTGCGCCAAAGAATTGTAGTAGTGAAAATGGCTGGTAGCACTGATTAGAGCTGGTTTTGTCCAGCGCCCCTTTGCCTCGCGGTGCTATCTTATTTCAGTAGAGTTTCACTCCACTTTCTTTGAATATTCTGCGATTATCGAGACGGCGGGCGATTACGAGAAGAGCATTAACGTTAAATTTTGCACAATACTCCTTAAATCCTTTACCAAGACTCATGAGATTATGAAAGAAGCTTGTGAAAATAATTGTTTAGGCCGTACTCAGTGATATGAATGGTGTGTGCGGTTTAAAAGTGACCTGAAGTCCGTAGTTAATGACTCGCGTCAACTGACGACGCTCATGTGGTTAGAATTAATGAGTTAATCGGGCTGGTGTTTGAGAAATTGATACGTATAACATTTCTGTTGAATATAAACGTTTGATATTAATCTTTTTGCAACGAAGTTTATTCCTCAGCTGTTGTCACAAGAACAGAAAGACAAAAGGTAGCTTCCCGCAACAAACCACGAGCCACAGACGCCTTGGGCGGAAACATTACCGAAGAAATTCACGCAGCACCAGCGGACCTACTGACAAAGACTTTCCGGGTTCAATCCTATCATGTCATCATGTTAAGCTCGTTTGAAATTTTGCTATAATATCTTATAATTGTTGAGATTATTAAAGAAAGCGAGTGACATACCTAACAAAAAAGATTAAGATACCCCACAAAATCTAAATACATAAATTTTCTGTGGAGAAATAAAAATATTTTCAAAAACTAAGACAAATAATAGATACAACTGAATTTTTAATCATGGACCCTGCAGAAGAGAGCTCTTTCAAAATACGGTCATGTAAAATGAACAGTTTAAGAGCAATTAAAAGAGTATCTGGAGATATATTAGTAATAATGTTACATCTTTTAAATTATAAGCAGAATAAAAGAAAAATAGATCAAAGCAACTATCCAGAATCTGTGTGAAGTTCAAATGGGCTTAAGTCAAATCTTAAATGAAAAAGAAAACAAAAGTGATACTTAACTTTGGAAATAATAATAATAATAATAATAATAATAATAATAATAATAATAATAATAATAAGAATAATAATAATAATAATACTGTGGCAGAACAACCGACATATTTCGGGTAGTGTTATATTTCGCTCTGTAAGTTATCCTCTTTTGTTTTAACATTAATACATTAACATACAGCTAATAATTTGTTAATAGTTTCCTCTTTAGGCATTACCACAAGTAATATCACAAGAGGGTCTGAGTCGTTAATTTATCTGGAAAACTCAAACCTTCGAGTGAAATTAATTAGAACTATTTCCTGAAAAAAACAAGAATTTAAATATAATTCCCGTAAACTTGGCTTACAAAATTACAATACTTGCATATTTGTATTATAAATATTTAACCTTTTCAAACCATCTAACAACAGACGAATGTCGATTGTCAGTAGTGCTAATAGAGAAGAATCAAATACGGGTTTGGGATTATTTCATGAATAGAATAAGAATAAAATTAATATATAGGTGAAATCCGCGCACAGGTTATCAACAATTTTATAAGATGTTATACTTATTTATGAATATGTACCTATTCAGAAACTGTGAAAATGAAATAGACGAAAGTCGACTATTACAGTTGCTGCCATTCGATTTACTAATACCAACTGAGAAAAACAAAACAGAAAATTTTACCATTCTGAACAACGTGTTTATGAAGATTTATCGTTGCTTAGGCAGATATTGTTACGTATTTTACAAAATGATTTCAGACTGTTTGACTGAATACGCAAAAACAAATGCTTGAGTGAATACACATTAAGTTAGTTAAATTTACAATTACTGAATAGTGGTCAGTGATGCATTCTCAGGAATATATTAGTGGAGGTATAGATTTGACTTCACTGACCACAAGACAAACGCATGTGATAAAACGGATTTGATATTTTTTTCCAAAATTTCGCTGCGATATCGGACTGTGATTAGTCAAAATTAAAAACTTTCTTTCGTTTAATTGATCGATATTAAGATGACCTCACGTAAGTGAAATAATTAAAGTAATTTCTTTTTAAAAGATCCTAATTTCTTTTTGCAATAAAATAATAATTATGTATTGTTATCTTTCCGGAACAACGTGAAACACGATCCACCACGCCGGCCATGTTCTAGAAGATTTATGGTTCCGAACGGAAGACTTTTTTCTTCCCCTTTTTAGGAGCAGCGTTGTGGTAAACCAGCTTCTCTTGTAATTTGTGCATCCCTTAATGTACGTATGCCTATGCATACATTTAGGTACTTATTTATATGCGTTTCATAATCTTTCTTCCTTTACCGTCCTTACAAGAATGAAAACAAAAAGAAATAAGAAACAAAATAGTCTTTAAAACTTGGTGGCTCCTTCCCAAAGTGTAGCCTGCTGCAATGTGATAGAAGTATGCATTAGTAAGTTATTTTATTTATCGTTACATTTTAATAAAGAAAGAAAAGCTCCCTCCCTCTTTCTATCTCCCACTCCCTCCTTTGGGGGCATTGTTATATTGTTAACTGTCAAATGCTTCAGTTTGATAAGAATTGAAATAGATGCAGTTTCGTCAATGAAGTACCTTAATGTCGAAGTAAACCAGCATTTAAACATAAAAGACAGTGTTCTCCAAATATATCAAGTGTTTCACTTACTCTCGGCCCTTGATTTCCCCTTATTAACTTTAAATTAGCAGACATTGTGTAGTACAGCTTGATAAGAGCATACTTTGTTGCATGAAAAGCCATTTACGAAAGAACGTGAGTGCACTGGAACAACGCAATTGTATTTTCGCTGTCCGCTATAGCACGGTATGTTGAGCGTATGATAGGCAAGAGCAGTAGCATTTACTGTATCATGTTATTGCGGCATTGCCTATTATTTGTGGCAGTGGAGGTTCTAGTTGCTTAGAACTTGGGGGGAAGAGCGGATTGAAACAAAATTGGAATAAAAGAATTCAAAAGAAAAGTGGCCATAGTTATGGAAATATAGTGCGTTACATTAGCACAACGATTTTTATGAAAATGTCTTAAGGATCAAATGTTAATTATTCTGTAGGCAATATTGCTACTCAGTGCTAACCGTATCATATATATATATATATATATATATATATATATATATATATATATATACCGTGCAGTACAGGATAGTGAAAATACGAGGTGGTATCCACAATATTCGGGACTGGCGCTGCCTTCTCGACAGTAGTAGCAGTAGAGCTTTGTACCGCTATGTGGCAACACTAGCACATCTAATGAGTGGGTGTTTAAAGTTTCATGCCTCTGGGTAGATGTGTTCAGATTCTATAGTGCTTTTCATGATACTCTGTGTGTGTGTGGCGATTTTACTTGGATCCAAGAATAGAACAGAGAGTGTGCGTCAAATTGTGTGCAAATCTCGGGAAAATGCCACGGAGACCTTCGCAATGATTCAACAAGTGTTTGGGGGACAAAGCATGGGCCGTACACTTGTGTTTGAGTGGCATGCTCGGTTCAGGGCCCGCCATATAGCTGTTGAAGACGAAGGTCATACAGGTAGGCTTGTCAGCTGCACAACGCCTGACATTGTTGCCAAAGTTCAACATCTCGTTCTTTTTTTTTTTTTTTTTGATTGATTTATTTAATGACGCTCTTTAACATCTCAGGTTATCAGCGTCCCATTCAACACAGGGCGTGAAACGGCCAACAAATTTTGTTCAGAGGCCTCTCTTTCAGGCCTGAGGTTCTTTTTCGTGACGTAAATGTACGACACGGGACCCACGGCTTTACTTCCCTTCCGAAGGAAGCCGTACTTAGGATTTTTACACCCTAAAAATCCATCGATATTGGCCGGGTTCGAACCCGCATTCTTGGGTGTAGGAGGTAAGTATGGTAACCACTACACCACCAGGACCGACACCTCGTTCGTGAGGATTGACGTCGAACCATTGAAGACCTTGCTCATAAAGTGGGAATTGGTTATAGGACATGCCAACGAATTTTAACTGCTGAATTGGGGCATGCATCGTGTAGCCGCAAAATTTGTGCCAAGGATCCTGACTGCTGATCAGAAGGCGCAGCGTGTTGAAGTTGTACGGAGCTTCGTCGGGCCGTATCTAATAACCCAATCTTCTTGTCTAGGTCATCTGGATGTACGCTTATCACCCTCAGACGAAACAACAATCCTCCCAGTGGAAAAGCCCGAACTCACCAAGACTAAAAAAAAGCGAGACAGGTGAAGAGCAAAGTCAAGAGCGTTCTCCTCGTTTTCTTTGATACCAAGGGGGTTGTGCACAAAGAATTCGTCCCACGAAATCAAACAGTAAATTCCACGTACTACTGTGACTTTTGCGACGGCTCCGTGAAAATGTGCAGAGACGACGGTCCGAACTTTGGCGACAAGGGAAGTGACTGTTGCATCACGATAATGCGCCCTGTTACAATTCCTTGTTCACCAGGAGCTTTTTGACGAAAAATAACATGACGGTTGTGTCCCATCCACCGTACTCGCCTGATTTGGCACTCTACGACTTTACTCTACTCCCCAAACTGAAAATCAAATTGAAAGGACGTCGGTTTGACACTATTGAGAGGATTCAAGAAGAAACACTGTCTGTGCTAAACACCCTCAAAGAACATGACTTCCAAGATGCACTTGGAAAATTGCAGAATCGCTGGGACCGGCGTATACGTATGGAAAGGAACTACTTCGAGGCTGACGGCGGTCATTAGTCTCAAAGTAAACTTTTGACCTGATGGCAGTACCAGTCCCGAATATTCTGCATACCACGTCGTACAATGGCGTTTCAGATAATGGGCAGTCAGGATTCAAACAAAAATGTTTCCTTTAGTACTGAAAATATTATGTTTTTCTTTCCTCGTTAGTAGTTACATGACATAAAAACGTAAAGAATGTTAATTCTACATTATTAAATTTTCTAAGTAGTTTTCTTGGTCCTACAACCTAACCCCTTGCGACTTTTACCTCTGGAGTAAATTAAAAATACATACAAAACTAATTCAGATACATTGGAAGAACTGTAACAGAATATTTACCAGGATATAGCAAGCAATACTCAAAATGAACTACGACTAATGATGAATAGGTTTTTAAAGAGGCTTGGCAACGACCGGGGGCAGCTTCAGACTCCCTTCATGCCATAAAGTTGTTAAGTAAAAATCTTATAAAATACTTTACGCAATCCTAGCATTAAAAACAGGTTTCATATGACGCTATCAATCGTGCACAATTAGCGTAACTCCGACACTGTTGGCAGAAAAGGTTGTAGCAACTGGAAACACCTGCTTTAAGTACTGGCGTCTGAAAATTAAGCACGAAATACAAGCAGTACTTTGAGTGCCACTTTATAGTACTCGCCAAAATTGAAAATAGCGGTAATAAGAATGAAGTTTGAGAAGAGACGACCAAGCATAATAGCGGAGCGAGTTGTTATTTATTGAAAAACTTATTAAATGGTTCAATTATCTACAATAAATAAGTTGTGAACCATACACCTTCAGAAAATTTACAAGTTTAGAAATGCTTGCACGATTTACAGCATATACAATAAAAAATTCAAAACTAGATGAAATTGCTTCTTATGGGACAGTATATAAACTTTGCTGCACAGAAAATTCATCACTGTAATTAATATAACAGAATATCGGCTTCACTCTGTAACCAGTTTTCATTGACGTGGCTTAAATAAATGTTCAAATGTAATGAAATTCTCACCGATAAATTAACATCTAAATGCCCGGATAAATAGAATATGCAATCAGATGTTTTGTTAGAACACGTACATTCATTAGATTGAACGCCATAAACAACTGAAAATCAGAGATACGGAAACTATTAGGAAACAAGTGTGGGTACCTACTGATTTAGATAGAAATAAGTTTAACAACATGAATGAAATATGTCACAATTGAGTTAAAAAAATTAAGAGGAATATTGTAATAATAGCTGCTGCAATATGCAGAGAAAGTAAAGTGTAAAAGAAAAAATAAAATAAAAGACGAGTCTTCATATTTATGCATAGTTTAATATTTTAAACAGATCGTTCTTTAATGTTAAAGGAAATCTTAATAACCGAATATTTGCTCTGTTAAAAGCGATTGACAACATATGACATCATAAAGCATAAAGGAGAGATTAGTTTTTTTTATTGATTTATTTACGAACGCTCTTTAACGTCTCAAGTCATCAGCGTCCCATTCAACTAAGGGCGTGAAACGGCCGACAAATTTTGCTCAGAGGCCTGTCTTTCAGACTTGAGGTTCTTTTTCGTGCCGTAAATGTGCGACACGGGACCCACGGCTTTACTTCCCTTCCGAAGGAAGTCATACTTAGGATTTTTACGCCCGAAAAAATCCATAGGTCCTGGCCGGGTTCGAACCCGCGTTCTTGGGTGTAGGAGGCAAGTATGGTAACCATTACACCACCAGGACCGACATAGAGGAGAGAGGGAACATGCGCGTGATACCTACCATATAAACATATATAATATAGTATAGTATATAAGCATATACTCAACATACCGTGGTCGACAGTAATGTGACGCATCTGCTTGTGCTGCTATTATGGGATCAAAGATAGCATCAAGCATACATTACGAACCGGTACTCAGCGGAACAGCGCGTATTTATTGCCTGCACATACCAAGGACAAATTATTGTATCATTTGGAGTTCGGAAACCACTACAAAACCATTTATTTAGTATCCCGTTAAAAAACTGGAAACTAAGAAAACTATGCTCAATGTCTACGAATACAACTTGGACTAGAAGCAACCTACTACAGGCCTCCCAACACAGGTCCTTGCGTAAACGTTTGTTTTTCCACAGACACGTATCACTGAGCTGCATGCATGTCCTGTTATTGTTCTGATTGATTGGTTTGGTTTATTTATGGACGCTCTTTATCATTTCAGGTCATCAGCATCCCATTCAATTCAGGGCGTGAAACGGCAGATAAATTTTGCTCAGAGGCCTCTTCTTTCAGGCTTGAGATTCTTTTTCGTGCCGTAAGGGACCCACGGTTTTACTTCCCTTCCGTAGGAAGCCATACTTACGATATTTACGCCCGAAAAAAATCCATCGGTCCTGGACGGGTTAGAACCCGCGATCTTGAGTTTAGAAGGCAAGTATGGTTACCACTACACCACCACTACACTACATTCCTGTTCTGCAGGAATTTAAACTCCCTGATGAACATAACAGACTCAGATACTGCCTTTGGTTCGAGTATTTGGTCAATGCACGCCCTGAAATGCTGGACTAAAGGTGATTCTCCAGCGTATTAAGTTCACTTAAAAAACATCCCAAATGACTGAACACCCAAACTTGGCTAGCGTGATTTTTGTTTCTATTTACTTTAATTAAAAGTATATGTTGCTTTTTAAAAAATCTGTATATTAAGAGTGAATAGTAATACAATATAATGATCATCCTAACACCCCTAAAATATCTAACTATGAGTCGACATACACATTTGTATTACTAGACTTCAGTAAAACTTTTAAATTATCAAGAACCCTGTACAAACTTAAAAATTACAATCTTTCCAACAGTGCTACTGCCTGGTTTGGATCCTACCTTAGTGTGTATTAGCTGATGGTTGTTTTTCCTCCTGGCGCCTCATTAGTGCAGGGGTTCCCCAGGGTTCAGTACTCATACCACTACTTTTTGTGTTGTACATTAATGACATTGCTAAAGAGATAAAACACTCCAATTACCACCATATGCGGACAACTTTACACCACCCTCGTTCTGTCCACGACACCGTGACTGTAGTAAATAAATATCCAACCTCCATTTCCCGTTGGACACAAAAATGTGGACCAAAACTGAATACACTTAAATCACAGGGTATAGTACGTGCACTAGATGAAATAAACTCAAATGATGTACCGCCCATTATGATAAATAACAATGTAATTAAATATACTACTACGGCATAAAAATACAGAAGGTGCCAAAAAATGTATACACACTTCAACCAAAGAAAAACCGTGTTAAAATAAGAAAACTAAATTCGCACAAACAGAAAATGATGAGCACTAATCATTTTAGACTTTTACAGTTACAACAGTAGCTCAAAATGCCCACTATCGGCGTCGATACACTTCTGAGTACGTTGAACTGCTGATTGAGCATCGTTTGCGAAAGTGTCCTCAGCGATTGCAGCACATGCCGTTTCAATTTCTTCCCGAAATGCTGCCAGGGTAACTGGTTTTCTACGGTATGCAATATACTTAAGAGTTTCCCATAGGTAGAAGTCCAACGGAGTTAGATCCGGAGAACGCGGTGGAAACTTAATCGGACCACTTCGTCCTATCCAGAGCCTTGGATAGTACCTTGGATCCAGTGCGCGGGTCTTGTTGATGTGCGAGGTCTTCCAGATCTGACCTTGTGAACATCGCATACGGTACCACGAGTCTCAAATTTGTCTCGAATGCGTGCAATTGTTACTCGCGTTGGCGGCTGTTCTGTACACATGTCTCCGTTGCCTTTGAACTTCAACAACATTCTCGGTTTTCCAATACCACTTCAGAATTGCTTTCCGCTGTTCAAACGATAATCTTTGCTCCATTCTATTGCAGCAACGCTAGCATAACGTAATGTGAGTCACATCTGTTTACAGAGCATCATACGATAATCTTGGCTTCATTTGTTCATTGTTGATTTACTTGTCACGTAGTAACGCTATCATAATGTAATGCGAATCACATCTGTTTACAGAACATCATACTACACACTACTGTTGTTTTTCGGTCCAACTTTGAAATATATTAAATAGATATTTACTGTGAAAGTGTGTATTCATTTTTGCCATCCTCGGTAAAGGTGTTTATAGGCAGGTAACCCATACATGCAATAAAATGTTTTCTTTGATTTACACATCAAAGCAAATATCAAAAGATCTACCTCTTAATATAAAAAAGAACCTCATTCCAGTGTTCTTTCGTCTTCAATACTCGTAAATTGAGCAGTTACATCCCTACGCAATCAACTGTATGGGCTACCTATGGGAACGTAGGATTACTCATTTCCTTACGCTCCTTTTCAAAATCCAGCATACCTCCAACCTTCATTAATATCGCCTATCGCTTTGTATACCTGGCCCTACCCGGAATGTGATTTTACTGCCTATCCCTCGTCACCCGACACATTTTTCACTCATTCCCATTCGGCGTGTCAGTTCCCTGAATCTGGAACTGCCTTCCTCTTGAAGTCAGAGAATGTCGGACAATAAAGTAATTTAAACGTAAATTAAATTGTCATCTCAACTCTAGAAATTACACAAGTTAGTCTCTGGCTCCTCTTTCTTCCCCTTCTTTCTTCTTCTTCTGCTCCTCCTCCCCCTTCCTTCCCCCTTTTAATCGAGAAAAAATATTGATAAACAAGTGGAATTCTTCACTATTCTTATCAACTTGCTTGTTATATTTAAAATACGTAACATTGATATATCTTTAATTTGGATTGTATTTTATATAACTATGTATATTGTACTCTGTGTTTTTGCTATTTTTTCCGTCTGGTAGAGTGAAAAGAAGGTCCCATGATATAAACTCTTGCCAGAGTAAATTAAATAAATATTTGCGAGCAAGGACAGTAGTGTAGCCGATTTTCTAACAGTACAGCTGTCAACTAGACTGCATCGTGATGAAGAATAACGAGGAGACACGGATGAAAATGTATACCCGTGCAATGCTTTTTTTGTTCAAAATTAATTCTGTCGGAAACTACTGACATTAAACCCAGACAACTCACAGCTCGGCCTTGGCGGACTCGTGAGCGGGAGATCTGGGGTTCGAATCCCACCAGGACCGTACTCCCTGACTGAGTTTTTTTTTTTTTTTTTTGCAGGTTTTCCTCAGTTCTCATTAATGGCAAATGCGGGATAGGTACCTTAAATTTAGGCCTGGAACGTTTCTTTCCTTTAAAAAAATCCTTTGATCTCATGTATCATCAGTGTTCAACCTGTGGTGCCTCAGTAGTAAAAACGGGGGCTAAACTCAATTAAACAGTTCGACTACGATGAGAAAACAGACATCTATCCTTTTTGATGATATTTCTGGGCATTTAACTAAACGCTTTTAAATATCGAAGACTAAATGCAATGCTTATTCAATTTACATTTATAAAACAACGACATTATATACAGAACACGGGCAACTGCCTGTTACAAAGCAGAAACCTTAAATACTGTGATATCCAACCCTAGTCTCCAATCTCCGTGTAACACAGTTAGGCGTGTCAGAAGCCTTTTGTGTAGGATAATATGCGGAACTTCCACTAACAGTTGTATAACGTTTTGCACAACGGCTGCACTGAAGGAGGATTTCAGAGGTCATTCCGTGTTGCAAGAATCCCAACTACTGCAGTCTTACGTCTTAAATAATCTGTACTGCGCTGAAAGTCGGAATGTTTTTTACAGAATTAAGCATTTGTTTTTCTACGGTCATGAAAAGATTTGTACTCCCCACTTTGAAATACTTTGTCACGAAAAGGAAATATGAGTAAAGTTAATTCGAAAATAATACTCTCTAATGTAAAAGACAGAGTTTTAAGTTACTTCATTCAGATTTATCCTCAGCCTAAAGATCAAACATTGGCTACCTTCGGCATTTACTCAGTGCGGTATCACTCATTAAACTGTGTGCTCCATTATCCTGATTACTCGAAACGGGTACTATGTTGTTAGTTTATAACTTAACTTTCTTAATTAAAGTATGCTGTATGTTACAGCTTTAGACACTCAAGTGTTAATTCTTTATGTGTATTTGGATTTTCAGCCTTGCTTTGAATCACCAGCTCAGGATGCACGCCGTTCCATCCGAGAAAAAAATATTCTTAATTTTATCTGACCGTGATCGTTCAAATTTTCTCTATTCTATTATTTTAAAATCAGCTGCACTTGTGATGCTGTAATAATCTCATCCTTATTCAATGGTGTCATTTGAACCCTAGTTGGTGTCTATTGCAGGGGAAATTCATGGAAAAAGCCTAGGAAACGCTCTGCATTTACTAATTTCATATTGGAAAAATGACTGCGGTTATACTTGTGCTTTGGAGGGTTAGTGCATTTTGCTTTCTGATCCATCCAGGTAACATCCATTGCCGTTTAGGCAATAAAGTGGAATAACATTTTACAAGCTAAGTATTCAAAGGAAAAGAGTAACTTCGGGAAACTTTGCTGTCAAACTGTAACAGTGCATCTGAAACAATATTATGGGAAACAGCACAATCACGTGGCCCACAAAGGAAAACATGACAGTACGTCGACATTACAGAACGAATATAAGAGGATTTATTGTGCAAGTATACAACACATAATTGTCACAACTATTAATTTTCGAAGTTTCCACATTGTTCTGAATTTCTATATTTCTCTCCTAACTTTTTGGAACAAACCTTCTTTCAGTTACAGAAAGTATTTGGGATGTTTTTGATTTTGTGAGATTAAGTTGAGCTAAGGGTGTACATGCCGCCTGGTGAGGACAATTGGGAAGATTCCTGATAGAGACGATCTCAGCAGCTTCTTTATTCTGTCAGATAAATGAACAAACACTGCACAAAATGTTTTGACATTTTCTTTACAAACAATTTGATAACAGACACTATATTTACCAAAGAGTTGATTGGCAGAACATCCTATCATTAAAGATGACATATATAGTTTGAAAAATGTACAAACATGTGCACACAGTCACTTAGATTTTGATAATTGTTAAAGGCTTGATAAACCTCAGAGGGATCATATCAAATGAAAGACCCTTCCGAAAAGGTTACCACTGGTTACTGATGGCCTGCTGATTTCTGACATGCATACAAATTAACTGAGAATTAATAACCTTTCCTGATGAGATACTGTCAACAACGGAAATCAAACCAGGTCACTATTCCGGTTAACCTTGAAGCCATTCCCTGAGGTATAATTTGCACACAAGTCCCTGCTGGCGCATCCACATTATAATACCGTCTCTATCACACCCCTGGGCACAGCGTGGGATTATCTAACGCGTGCAACAACCTAAGCAGTTTACTCAATATTAATTGCGTTTATGAATATGAGACGTAGGCAATAGACTTTAAATTCTGTCTGCAAACGTAGCGCGCATTGACCGTTTAGGTGTAACTGTAACAAAAGTTTCCTTTTCATTGTTTCCACCTTTGCCTAGCTTGTCACTCAAATTAATTCCCTCTCTTGCTCTGAAAACGCATATCTAGAGCCCGTATTTATGACAACTTTTTACTGGGGATGCTCAGAAAATACCTAAGTGTATAGAAATGATATTGTTGAATTATAAACTATTGACTTTTTGTAATTTGCTGCCTATTCCATACTATGGTCTCCTTCTCTCTCTCTCTCTCTCTCTCTCTCTTATTATTTTCACCATTACACAAGTTTTCTGTTGCACTTTTGTGCTTCATTGGCGAGAGTACAAGTAACAAATAATTATTCTAATACACTGTTGTAAACAATGTTTTATAAAAGAAATGCTCTATGGCTAAAAATGCGTTTATTCCTCCTAAAAAGACCTTCATAAAAATTTTAAACCGGGTAACTATATTGTTCGTTTTCATTATGGGCGAGGGTATTTGGTTGTGAGCTACACTAGAGCACTAAAGAGACAGGTATTCTCTTCCGCCATCTTGGTGCCCCCGGAGAGCAGTAGTATAGGCTCTAGTATCGGTTAAAAACATAGCGCAAGTGAAGATTGTTTTAACCATTGTTTGTAGAGGAAATGCCTATAAAATATATATTGTTGCAAATGCTTTGCCCAATTATTTGAAAGGTGGTTTAAATGTCTAAATTTTTTTTTTAACTTGTGAATGTATAGTTAATGAATATAGACGCTTTATTGTTGGTGTATAGCTTCTTTAGGTACCCATTAATTTTTCTTCAAAACATAATGTTTATTATAACTTAATTACTGATAATCACAACTATAGTATTAAGAAAGTGGAAAGATCTTTGTGAAATATTGTGTTAATCTTTTTTATTACTTTTATTTACATTACTTAGTATTATAAAACATAACATATTGTGAAAATTTTGTCATTTTTGGAAGGCTATACATTTGCTTTCTACATTTTGTCTTACATTTTGAGTTTTCACACTTTCCACGAATGATCCTTTCTCCTTGGATTGTGTATATACGTATTTTTTCACTGACATACTCTCCATCTGTTAAAATAAAAACTAATCTTTCAATATATAATCGTACATTTTATTCTAAAAGTATTAATTATATTTTAAATTATTAATTTATTTTACAAGTAATTTATTATAGAGAAACTTAATGTTTTTGTCATTATGATGCGTTGGAACAGAGAGGTTATACAGCCTGTATTTTGACTTAAATATTTGATGACATTACGCAGTTTAATTTTTTCATACGATTTACAAATCGAAACATAAACCAACAAAAGTGGCAGAAATCAATTTTGTTGGTGAGATTCAACACCATTTTGAATAATAAATTAAACACACTCAACATCAACAAACGAGTTTACTATACTGACTTCTGCTCCGTTCTGCCCCCCCCCCCCCTCCCGCACCCAAATAGCGGATGAGAATGCTCATCTATATAGCGCCTTACTTACACCGCGGTACGGTTCTAAATGTTTAAACAGCATCAATGAGGCGATAAGGGAAATCATTTACTGCTATTTCTGATTCGCCTCTTAAACTTCCACCGAGATACCATGGAAGTTGCCGAATCCTTTGTTAGATTCAATAATGGGTAGGCTCTTCTTTTACAATCTGCAGTTTGTCAATATACTGAGGAGAAAAATCAGTTGTTTAGTAATGTCACATATATTTGTGTTTTTCCTTTCCTTTAAATAACTAATTATTTACCATACAACACATAATGTCAGATTTGGATTTTTATGGTTCTTATTATTGGGGAGAGAACATCTGTTAAGAAGAATGGTGGTTGGTTGTCAGAAATCTCTAGAAGCAAATCTTCTGCTTTAGCCCGATTGGTGGCTAGCAAATCGTGGAGAACATTAGGAAAGAGTTAGTTGGGAGTAGATCACCAAACAAGCAGAACGCATCGTTTATCACACCTTTCTCTAGCACAGCTGAACTTAATATTTTAAAATCAGGTATGTAATAAATAGAAATATCACGTTAATGGCATCATCAAGACGTAGAACTATGAAATTTCACCTAACATTTGATAAAGAAATGTTGAGAATTTATTTTGTTAAAGTAAAACTCTGGTTTTTACCTTATGAAATGCATTACATACCGATTTTACAATATTCAGTTTAGCTGTGCACGTTTCCGGGCTGGGGGATCGGAGTGCCAAACAATACTTGCTACACAGGTGGAGAACCATAAATCAGGTTAAAGCACAAGCCTTGCTGCTAAACATATCGCCAGAGCAACACTCTCCTTAACGCACATCCTACCCCCTAAAGGAACATACTATAACAATCCAAACACTGCGCATGCCACATTTATCTTTGCAATTTTAATAACTGCGATAAAGTTGGTAATTAGTTGCTATAACTATAAGAAATTACTTTTTTAACTACTTTTACTACATATTTTAAATTACTTTTACTTGCTTCTTTCTACTTTTAATGCCTGAACATCCGAACTTTACTTATATTGTGGCATATGCAGGGCTTAATTATTAAATGCTGTTGATCATATGCGATTTGGCAATGTAGTGAGTGTACATATTACCGGACACGTAGACAGTAGGGCGGTGGGTTCGTTATTCCAAGTGATAGTTGCATGTTTGAACTCAGGGAAAGGCTAGTTCTGTGCGTGGATGCATTGAGCTTCAACGGTTTTTTCGGAGAGTCTAGCGTGGGGAGAGGGCGCAACACCATCAACTCCGTGATGGGCCATCTTGGCGACGGTCGACTAGAATATAGGTAATTATTTGCTGTCTATAAATGATATAATTGAATTTAAGACTGTTCCCAGAGAATACCCTAGTTCATTATTTCCTGGTTTTTATTTGGTTTTTGGGTAAGAATGTCAAGTGTATACATGGATTTTACGTGATATAAAGTAACAGTGTCCGGCCGCATCATGATGAAATGTGTGGAGATGAGAAATAAGCGAGTGGCTCCTATTTAAGCCGTGATAATATTACATGTCAAAAATCTTTTTGGACGTTATGGAACTTTAAAGAGCCCCTAATTTCCAAGTAATTTTTCCAACTAAAGAGAAATTTCATTTGGACCTTTTCTTTTAATAAAAATATAAATGACTATAATTTTCACATTCTGTCATTCACCGAAGTTACAAATAATGACCCAGATCCGTTGAAGAAGAGTAGAGATTTCGCTCATCGTGAAATAATTTATGTTTATTCATCTTAACCTAGAACTTACGTCTAAACTAAGGCAGGAAAATATTACTCAATCAGATAAGATAACGTAAGCTATAAGTCAGCAGCATCAGTGTTAGGCATTTTTAAAAAGCCATTATATTAGCAATTATAGATATTTCTCATCTAATTATGCGGCCAGTGTGAAAGAAACTTTTCCATAGAGGAAGCAATTGTGTGACTTGACAGATTTGCTTGTTTGCATTTGGGATGGAAAGAATTTTATAATAATAATAATAATAATAATAATAATAATAATAATAATAATAATAATAATAATATATTTAATCTGGCAAAGTTAAGACAGTAAGAACCTCTTTTCTACTCCACCAGCGACAATTACGATAACAGTATACACAAGGCAGTTAATGGCATTAACAATTTTTTTTTTTTTTGAGTAGTGTTTAACGCCCGTTTTTACTACTGAGGCACCACAGGCGGTGGACACTGATGATACATGAGATGAAATGATATATCGGGAAAGGATATATTTTTTTTTAAGGAAGGAAGCGTTCCAGGCCTAAGTTTAGGTACCTCCCCGGCATTTGCCAGTTATGAAGACTGAGGAAAACCTGGAAAAAAACCCCAGTCAGGGAGGACGGTCCTGGCGGGATTCGAACCGCAGACCTCCCGCTCACGAGTCCGTGCCTTAACGACCTCGGCCACCCGTGGCGGTTTTTATTAACAATTTGAGCGTAATAATTGTTAAATGCTGCATTTTTCAAAGAAGCAATATTTGAGGAATATTCTAAAATGTCGTTGTGACCGGCAGTACTTGATATGAGACGACAGAGAGTTCCAGAAAAGAGCAGTGACACTGTGAAGGATGAAGAAAAATAAGATGTTCAGTGTAAGGGTATAGAGAAAATGAAATTGTTATTCAATCGGGAATTATGATCACAAGATAAAGGAATGAAAACGGGTCGAAAGATAGCGTGAAGTGTAGGGGCATAGAATCCGACGTTTGTGCAACTTTCTTCTAGCTTCCAGTCGATACCAGGATAACAATTCAATTGATTATGAACTTATTTACGCAGGTTGCATAAGTAGCGAACGCAGGCAGTGTGAACACGTACGTCCAAGATTAAAGAGCGTCTGTAAATAAACAAAATAAAAAAGGCCTAAACAAAACCACATTTTCATAAATTCGGTAAAATCAGAGACATTCATAATGGAGTATAATCGATTAAAAAAAATTGATCAAACAACACTCATTCACTTGAAACTAATGAAACAAAAGTGGCAATAAAATCGTTTCTAAAAATCTCGGTGTCTATTTTGACAGTAATCTAAATTGTTAATTCCAACAAAAGACAGCTGTAAAAATATTTTCAGTATTCTCACATTCAGTATTTAAAAAAACTCTTTTAACAACATTAATTATGCAACCTTTCGATTACTGCGACATTCTGTTAACTGACATCAGCATGAAGCGGTCGACAAATTTTGCTCAGAGGCCTCTTCTTTCAGGCTTGAGGTTCTTTTTCGTGCCGTAAATGTACGACACGGGACCCATGGCTTTACTTCCCTTTCGAAGGAAGCCATACTTAAGATTTTTACGCCCGAAAAAATCCATCGACCGAACCCGCGATCTTGGGTTTAGGAGGCAAGTACGGTCACTACTACACCAGCAGGCCCGACATAGGCCATGCAGATACTGTGTCTATTCAGTTATGGAGTTGGTGAGCAAGTCTGGTCGTGAGTGCGTTTACAGTTGTAGGTCATTAGCACATATATGGTATCTGCAACGCTTAATGTGATTAGTGACGTCATTTATACAAATAGAAAATAATATTGGTCCCAGTACTGGCCCTTGTGGCCTTCTACATTCTAATGACCTCCGACGACTGACAAAGGTTTATACTACAGTTGAGAATTTAACAGACAACAGAGGAAATATAACAAGACAGAGATAATATACAAGGCTGACAGCTACAAAAGGCCATTTCCTTATTGTATTCAACTCTATGATGCACTAAAGAAATAAAGGCACCTGAGCTCTAACTTTAATGTACTGGAGAAGCATGTACTATTTCTGCAGATGTACTTTGAAACGTACTTTGTTATAAAGACTGGATCTGATTCCAAAAAAAGTGTGGATTGTGAAGTAAAGTGTGAATATTTTTGCTTTATTATAAAAAACATTTTTATTGTCCTTTTGGCAGAACACGAAACGATGTTTGTATTTCGGTAAGCATTTATTTATAGACACTCTTTAACACCTCAGGTCATCAGCGTATTTCTGTAAGCAGAAACGAATACAAATAAGTTGTGAAAAAATGCATGTGCAGACAGTGTTTGAAAACTGAACTTACAGCACTATAGAAACCCAAGATCGCGGGTTCGAACCCGGCCAGGACCGATGGATTTTTTCGGGCGTAAAAATCCTAAATATGGCTTCCTTCGGAAGGAAAATAAATCCGTGGGTCCCGTGTCGTACATTTACAGCACGATAAAGAACCTCAAGCCTGAAAGAAGAGGCCTCCGAGCAAAATTTGTCGGCCGTTTCACGCCATGAGTTGAATGGGACGCTGATGACCTGAGATGTTAAAGAGCGTCCATAAATAAATCAATCAAAAAATCACTGTAGAGGCACTCAACAAAACATGTCTTTTCTATTTTATAAAAGACACATGTGACTTCATAAATTAGCTGTTACCAGCTGGAGCACTTGTAAAAGTTTAATGTTTATGTGACCAGAAAATATAGCAATTAAAGGGACAAGTGCAGTTCTTTTATGTTTAAATATATACATAAAGAAATAATGTGGACATATTGTTTTGCGATGGGTCGTTTGCAAAAAATCATAATATGGCCATGATATATTTATTATTTCTTCATACAAATGTTTGTGATAGATTGAAAAATGTAACTCAATTTGATGAATACAACTAGTTACGGAAAAGTTTCCTGTCTGAAGTACAGAGGAAGTTATTGATTCTCAAACGGTTTTAAGAAGTTTTTCAAATACAGTTCTACCAAAGGTAAACTATTCTGTTTTACAGTATATAAATATTTTACATTTATTAGCATCCGCATCAATGAGATTTGTATAGTAATGAGTAGGGTGCAGCCAATATTTCCATATTTTGAAACCTAATAGAAGACCAGTAATCCCTGTAAATATATCATACTTGTAAAAGAAAGCCATACTAATAAAGCCAAAGAAACTTAACAATGTGAAGTCCTTAATGAAATATTTACAACCAGGCACTGTAAAATTAATTAGTTGGAAGTATTACAATTTAATGAGGAAGAAGAATTTTATGATATTTAATGTTGTAATCATGATTATGGAAAATGTTTAGAACAAAATATTCAATTCTTGGATACAATGGCGTATTATACGTACAGGCCCATGCGATTGTAAGGTATACATTTTTTTGTCTTATATACATGTGCATGAAATGCAATACTACAAATAAACAAAATATAAGTTATGTGCTTGAAATTATTTCTGTGTATATAAATACTTCATATTTGTACAAACAGTTGTTTCAAAAACATCCTAAGTTCATTGATTTTATACTGACTTTAGCTCTATACTGTAGATATACTTCTATTTCCATTTTACAAATATTTTCTTCTACGAGTATAATCCGGTTTTGCTTCTCCTGAAAAAATGCAGTTCTTGAAGATGTTTTAAATTACCGAATCAATTACAGCAAACAGAAATTGAACCATAGCTAAGATCACCGAGCAATGATAGACAATGTTATGGACCAGAAGACAGATTCACAGTTTTTGGGTGATGAATTAGATGCTAGTGAAAGGAAAACAATGACTCAAGAGTAGGGTTGGGAGCAGGTTAAGTTTCGTGTTCAAGACTTTTTTAAAGCCTGTTTACCTATAGAAACAAGATACTAACAGCTTTAGCGTGACTTAACTTTCTCCTCTTTAACGGTGCTAACACGAACTTTCAGCACTGAAAATGAAACATGAAAAAGATCTGCTACACCTCTCAAACGTCCATTACAGATCTGCTAGATTGATTTTGAGCACGATAGGTATTTTTGAATACTATGAATTGAACTATTAACCTTTTTGTTTAAATATGTCAAAGTGTTTGTTTAAACCTGTAACATTTCAATGTATTTCAATTAATTTTATCTTTGCTATGTAATTCTATGTTGGCATCTTAAAACTGTAAATTTCAAGTCGAGTTAAGCATAGAAATGAAGAGTAAAATTAATATTTATTTACTAAAATATGGCAAGATTAAGCATAGTTATAATTATTTAGGCTTTCACGGCCGGCGTTAATCCAATAAAATAATGTTTCCGGGATTGTTGCCGTGGTCCAAAGGCTGTAAACACACCTGACGTTTCGCCCGTGACTCCGCCGGGCATCTTCAGAGGAATGACAACACCTCTCGTTGTTGTAGCTCAAGATTTGAGCTACAAAAGACTTGAGCTACAACAACGAGAGGTGATAGTCATTCCTCTGAAGATGCCCGGCGGAGTCACGGGCGAAACGTCAGGTGTGTTTACAGCCTTTGGACCACGGCCAACAACCCCGGAAACATTATTTTATTGGATTAAGCAGAGTTATTACATTTTTAAAGGTTCAAATAAGAGATGTGTCGTAAAACGTAAGAGGAATTCAATAAGTAAAGCAGAGGAAATCAATAAGTAGGGCAGCATATTTTTCCCTTTCAATTTTTTTTCTTGTATTTGTTTATTAAATACAATGTATTGTTCCTCTGTAATACAATGCTATTTTTTAAACATGCTGTTCCTGCAAATCTATGGATTTGTGTCACTTATTAGTCAAATTTTGTAAGTCTGTTTGAGCATTTTCCATATTGGGTCTAAGAGTTCCTCCCGTGGGTTGCATCTTTTAGAGAGCCGAAGAGGATCAGAAGGTAAAATTTCGGGCTGTAGTGTAGATGTTCAGTCCACTGAGGTCGAGTAATATCTTCTGCAACACTGCAGGTAAAATGTCCTCACAAAACAAAAATATGAACAAAATGTCCCACTGTTTACAACAAAAGACTTTAACCTCGTCACAAGCAAACAACTCTGAATATATGAAACTGGATTGGATTATTAGGAACAGAGGAGGTTATTAGTAATTTAGCCTTGCTCAAGGGGTGGCCATTAGTGCCTACGTTTCCAGAGAGAGCTCCTTCAGG
The DNA here is from genome assembly GCA_030762175.1 of Metallyticus violacea. Classification (NCBI taxonomy): domain Eukaryota; kingdom Metazoa; phylum Arthropoda; class Insecta; order Mantodea; family Metallyticidae; genus Metallyticus; species Metallyticus violacea. Next base: position 56,208,399 of record CM060844.1, read on the forward strand.
AGGAAGGGATGAGGTGAGAGCAACACCATGTTATGAGACACGGGCGTAGACGAGTCCCTAACATTGTTTACAGATAGAGCACCCTGACACCGTCAGAGGTCCCTCCAAGAAGTTCAGAGCCGCTCAGAAGGGCCGCTTCTATATCAGATGCCGGGACAGAAGCCTTACCAAAGCACAAGCCACTGCCACCTCGCCTGACAATTTCGACCCTGTAACACAACCAATAGAATGAAAGAGCGGAAAATTCGTGTATCCCAGCATTCGCTTAAGCCAGCAGTGGCCTAAGCCGGGCCGGACTAGAGGCTTGCTTCCTACATCACTTCATTTTTAAGTAAAGGAAGGAACCCAGAATAGTCATAACATAACACCGCCGATCGATCCTTTGTGGGCATTGTAAAAGATCGTTTGAATTCGCTCCATAGCCTTAGTGCAGCCCAGATTTCACTAGGGAAGCGAATTCGGGTGGCAGCACTGGCCGCGCGTCGAGAATATAGTTATTGTGTTCACTTAACCATCAAGGCAAGCAAATATTCCAAAGTCCAAACCCAATGTGGGCAGATTACCTACTAAAAACCGGTTTCGAAAGAAGGAAGAAATGCCAGAAATGTAGGAGTATTACATCGACCGAGTGCGGAGGAACTTGTCGATGACACGTTATAACTCGGAACTGGACATTGCGTGCCCACCAGGGAAACCCATGAAAACAATCGAATGTGTATGGTGTGTTAATTAGTTTTAAGGGTGCCCAAATATTAAAGTCCATCACGTCCCATAAACTTTAAAATCAGAAGTTTATGCCACAGAGTAAAGTAAATATTTAGAAATAATGAACCGTAGGAAAATGAAAAGCGGAAAATATTTTTAAAAAAAACAGCAACGTTTAAATATAGTCCCTGTAAGAGCTGACATGAAGAAACTTTAGTTGACCCTATTAAGTGCTGTAGAATCATCGCGTAAGGTACTGGGCAATGATATGTGCATCGGGTCATAAATCATTTGCGGAAGCACAATCAATGTTTCACAGTGCAATGACCACACAGAGGAGCCCTCTCGCCTCGAAGAAGGTGAAACCACCACGGGTGGCCGAGGTTCTTAAGGCACGGACTCATGAGCGGGAGATCTGGGGTTCAAATCCCGCTACGAACGTCCTCCCTGACTGAGGTTTTCCTCACTTATCATAAATGGTAAATGCCGAAGAGGTACCCTAGACTTAGGCCTGGAACATTAACTTACTTAAAACACACACACACAAAACACACACGTGTGTGTGTGGGTATATATAAAGGGTGTATATATGTGTGTGTATAAACGGTATATATATATATATTGTGTGTGTGTGTGTGTGTGTGTGTGTGTGTGTGTGTGTACCCTTTCCCAATTTATCATTACATCTCATATATCATCAGAGTCCACCGCCGTAGTAAAAACCGGCGTTAAACACTATTAAAAAAAAGATTAACGTGGTTAAATAGGTAACCCCAATTTACAATCGAGCTATAATTACTTCCTTGCTTCTAGTATTATCGGAGAGTAATCACAGATTAAAGAAAGATCTCTTTATTTCACGTCGTTTTGCTCGATAGCATTGCCAGTGTGTGGTTCAGGAAGAATATAATGCCTTAAGAGATTTGATATCTTACGGTACGGACTCCATTAAGGTCTCCAGGCCATGCAAAGCTGCCCAGTCATTGGCTCAGATGCCAATGGTATGCGTGCAAACAAAATTTTAATATTCCGAAGATAGCATATGTAATTGAACTTGAATTAAACTGTGCTTTGGAATGAACGATGTATTCTGGAGAATTTGTATGACACTTATGGCAAACCCAAGGCTGACCCCAAGGGATTTGAACATGGGATCTTCCGAATGCCGCTTCCCCTTTGTCTGAATAGTGCCGACTGATATCAAAAATCAATATCGATTTTTTCCTTTAATTCCCTAATCATTCAGAATAGAGCGGTCGGCACATTCCATTTTGCAGGCGTGACTGCATTATGCCACTATTCAGTGCGTGGATAATCAGCAACACAGTCTTCACCTTTCCATATGCATTTCATAAATGTCTCTGACCCTTACCCGGAGAAAATTTCTTGCAGCTACTACAGCTACTAGACCTTCAGTCCCTAGCGGGAGGTGGCGGAAAAGATTTTTCTCTGTTTGCGCGGCCGTTTGAAAAGTGTAAATATTGCATATATTAACTTTTTGTTACAGATAATGTAACCTGTGCGTTATCCTCCGTAACTTTCTGGCTGCAATGTGTTGTTTCTTATTAAAAACCTCACTTTTTACACTTTTTGCCAAGTAATTAATTCATATATATATATCGAGGGTGCCAAAATGTATACACACTTTCACAGTACATATCTATTTAATATATTTCACAGTTGGACTGAGAAACAACAGTAATTTGTAGTATGATGTTCTGTAAACAGATCTGACCTACATACATTATGATGGCGTTGCTACGTAACAGTAAATCAACAATGAACACACTGCCACGGGTGTCGAGGTCGTTAAGGTGAGGACTCGTGAGCGGGAGGTCTGGAGTTCGAATCCCACCAGGACCGTCCTCCCTGACTGGGAGTTTTTTCCAGGTTTTCCTCAGTCCTCATAAAGGGCAATCTTGGAACGCTTCCGACCTTAAAAAATGTCCTTTCCCAAATTATCATTTCATCGCATATATCACCAGTGTCCACCGTCTGTGGTGCATCAGTAGTAAAAACGAGTGTTAAACACTACTCAAAAAAAAATGAACAAATTAAGCCAAGATTATCGTATGAGGTTCTGTAAACAGATGTGACTCATATTACATTATGCTAGCGTTGCTACAACAAAATGGAGCCTAGATTATCGTTTGAACAGCTGAAACCAATTTTGAAAAGGTATTGGAAAACCGAGAATGTTGTTGAAGTTCAAATGCAATGGAGACATGTGTACAGAACAGAATCGCCAACACGAGTAACAATTGCACGCATTCGAGACAAATTTGAGACTCTTGGCACCGTAATCCGTAGAAAACCATGAGACTCTTGGCACCGTAATCCGTAGAAAACCAGCTACCCTGGCAGCACTTCGGGAAGAAACTGAAACGGATGCGCTGCAATCGCAGAGGACACCGCAAACGTTGCTGAATCAGTAGTTCAATGTATTCAGAAGTGTGCCTACGCCCATGGTGGGCATTTTCAGTAACTGTTGTAACTGTAAAAGTCTAAGATGTTTAGTACTCATCATTTTTTATTTGTGTGAAATCAGTCTTGTTATGTTAGCACAGTTTTTTCTTTGCTTGAAGTGAGTATACATTTTGGCACTATACATATATATATATATATATATATATATATATATATATATATATATATACACTAACCTTAGCGCCAACCTCGGGTAAATCCTAGAAACCGGAGTACCCAGTTGTTTGCGCGGCTCGCCACGGCCTGACGGTTTATACTCGCCTTTTTTTTTTCGAAAATATAAATTGATAGGGGCGGGTAAATCACTATAATCGTGGCAAATCTCCTTTGATTCCAGCAGAAATAAAATCGGAAATATTCATTTATGCGCATTGTGTGCGTGGTACTATGTTAGCGAGTAAATCATTGTCCTGTTGGCATATATCCTTTAACTACAGCAGTAAAAAGAGCATCAGTATGTGAGAATTTGAAACCACTACTTTCACAACTATAGCATGACGCTCTAACCGTCTGAGCCATCATGCCGTAGTGTTAGAAAGCCTTATTATCTAGCTATATCTCGTTACACTACCTTCGGCTTTCTCCGCTATTGCTTGGCAGTGGCTCGGGACTGGAATTTTTCTACGGTTAAGGAAACATTTAGTAATTGCTTTATATTTCAGTACATAAATTTCACTTACATCAGATGTGTGGGAAGACTCAAAGATCAAAATAATAAAATACTACAATTATCTAACCAAAAGAGTGGAGGATTTAGTGTGCATTAAGTATTGAATGCCCTTTGATGCTTGGGACTTTACAGATAGAAACTACATCACTGGTTTACTGCAAAGAGAGTCCACAAGTCTCCTCGCGTAGGGAATTAAATCAACAGTTTAGGGAAACATTCACGTCGGGCAAAATAAATTGATGTTGGGCTCTGAATTCAAAGCACTTCACATTTATGTTACACAACGTCGAGTGCCACTGCTATTCCCGTGAGTCGCTGTGTGGTTATCTAAAACCTGTTCGCGTAACATTATCTGTAAATGGCTTCGCATGAGCTTCCCACACTGAAGCGCATGCGCCGTGAATCATCATCAGAATAATTAATAAGGCGCCGTATATCATGAGCCAAGAGACTTCGTGCGATTGGATACATCGTGAAGCTAGGCCATTTGTCATTGCTAACACTTTTTCCTATCAATATTTACTTAGACAGGGATGCGTTTCGCCTTAAGAGATACCGCACACTGAATAATGTAAGATTTTGGATATGGCCTACATGTATTTGGGGGATCGGTCTGAAGGAAAGCGACATATTTCGGTCCCATGGCAATGCATAAAACCTGTCGATATTAGACCAGCGCTGTTAAATTATATTACAAAGTCGTTAAAATAAAAAGGATAACAGAAAATGTCGATACTTTATTGTCACGAAAAATCGGCTCACTCCGTATATGTTTTCAAATTTCTTAAGGAAAAATCAGGCTGGAAGCAACCTCCAGCTTTCGCTAAACGACAAGATTCGCATCGATGGCAAATACCGAGGAGATAGTTTGGAATGCTACCTTCCCAAATGTATCGTTTTATCCCATGCACCATCAGTTCATTAATGAACCGATGACACATTGTAATAATGGACTTTAAACTGTATTAAAAAAATGTAATGTTTTGCCTCCACAATTTTCCTTGTCTATCCATTAACTACATATAGAGAGGCTATGGTGCGCTTAAAGAACTTGTTGGTGGTTAGTGGTAACCATACTTGCCTCCTAAACCCACGATCGCGGGCTCAACAAGACCAGTTTCCATGGATTTTTCGGCGTAAAAATCCTAAGTATGGCTTCTTTCGGAAGAGAAGTAAAGCCGTGGGACCCGTGTCGTACATTTACGGAACGTAAAATAACCTCAAGCCTGAAAAAAGTCTGAGCAAAATTTATCGCCTGGTTCATGTCCTGAATTGAATGGAACGCTGATGACCTGCGACATTAAAGAGTCTCCGTAAATAAACCAAATAAACACAAATCATAGAACAGTGGTCTCAAACCGATAAATACAAAATTAAGTGTTTAAATATTATAACATTACTTAGATATTTCAAATACACCTTCAGAGGAAAATCCCCCCCCCCCCAAAAGTTGAAAACGAGATTGTGTTTGTAATTTAAATGCGACAAGTTATAAGTTACTTAAAGCTGTTCGACATGTAACTGAAGCTCTAAGTAATCCAAGTGCAGTGGAAAAACAAATACAGGTAAACTGGAAGATAATGCACTTAAGAGTGAATAGGTTCCACAGTAGTTAGAAAATAGTGGGAGTATTTACGCCTCCCACACGGCCAGCCCGGGTCGATTCGATTTAGGTAAATGCCTGAGAAACCCAAGTTCCAGAACTCATTCGATCAAAGTGTCATCTATCATCCTTCATCTGGTTAATATATCTTAGGGTCGTATACAACCTCATTTTAGTAAATAAAGCAGTTTCTAATAATGGGTGTGTTTTTTATTTCCCCCCGAAATTTCTCTCCATCAAGAAGAGTAATATTATATGTCACAGTCTCATCCCAGATGTCTCATTCATTTGTTATTTTGTCTATCTTATCTTTGACATTCTGGATTGAACCATTCTTGTATGATTTCCGCTGTGCCCAATGTCTTCGCACCGTTTTCATTCTCTCTGTCCTTGTCCATATCAAGAATTTCCGTTGACTAGCCTTTTGTCCCCATTAGCTGGAGAAGGTAAAAAATTTCCAGAAGAGTGTGACTTAATGTTTCCGGCTATTCGCTCCTCTCTCCGTGAGATCGCTTCGATACTGGGAGAGGGGGTGAATAAATCATGTCTTGGCTCTTGTTTTAAATTGGTAGGTTTGGAAACCTTTTTCGCTAGTCGGACCCAGTGACCCAGGTATTAGTAATAGGAGCAATAGGAATAAGTCACGTTTTGAAATAATTGTAAATTGAAGGTAACACTAAAAGTATTTATTTTTGCTAAATGCCAGCTTTAACAAAGTGTGCCAACCCTGCTAATTACTTTAAAGTTTAAAATGTTTATTTTATATTATATCTGACACTATTTTAAAGTATCTTACTTCTAAATGTTATATTGCTATTGTTTATACATCAGCGCCATTATTCAGGGTAAACCAATTTCTGATATGAATAATATTCCTTTGAATTGATTCTTCTTCTGTAATGGAAAGTTACCTTTTTCCGACCGTATCGTGTTTTTTTTCTTCTTCTTCTGCTTTCCACATACTTCCCAGAATATCCGGGCATCGATGGCAAGGTATCGAATTATATGTAATAAAGCTTTGATAACAGAAAAGAGTGACACGCTATAAGGGTGAGCTATACAAACTTCGCCCTCTGGCGCGGCATTTGCTTTCATGGTTTAAAGAGGCATACTCTCTCACTTAGTGTTAAGCTAAGGCAACACCAGTTTTGAGCCAATTACCGGAGACTGCTATGCAGAAAGGTTCATTAATTACAATGTGCTAAGATATGCAATCTAGTGCTAAAATATCAACCGTCACATTATTCAAAATATAGCCTATATAATCAAGAAATGGAATGTGTCAATTCATTATATTATGATAAGTACAGTGAAATTATGTTCCTTTGTCAATTCCTTAGGCGCCCATCTGTCTGTTTGGGACACATAAGTCTCTCATGCATGAGGGAAAAGGCTGATCCAAAGTTGACATTTATTGTTTCTGCAACAGTAACTCTTCTGTTTTTGCAAATGAGCAAGACTCGTGGTCGTGGCTTGACCGGAAGTTCATAGCGCTCTTCATCATTCACACTTTACTGTCTTGTTCAAACATAGCAACCCATTTGTGAAAAACTATAACAGGACATAGTCCCTAATTGGGATGACATGTGCCGAAGAATTTCCGCACCATGTGGATGCTAGAGCAGCAGTTTATTCGGGTCACTGAATATACCGTCAACATTTCTGTTGAGATTTTCCGTACTGTAGTGTCACTCAGAGTAACTTTTTGATGAAGCTGCATCTTATACGCAGGTAAACTCAATATCTGTGGAATATACATGCATTATTGCTGGAATGATTGGCCTTTAGATTTGTGTAGGCTTCTATGAAATGTCTCTCGAATTCTCTCGTTTTTCTCTGAACACTTTACGCTTCCCTACTAATGGAATACTAATTAAGAAGTCTTCCACGCTTTAGCGACTCGATAGATGGGTAAACTTTTCTATAGTTGATGTTAACTTAATTATCTTGGAACTAACACTTTTCGTATTATTAATTTGTTTTTTATTATACACATTAGCAGAACATGCTATATATTTGTGCATGGATAGTTCATGTGGCGGCATGTACCTGCTTGTAGTATAAGGGAGGTGACACTGCTGTAAAGTATACGTATAGCTAAACTGCCTGAAGGTTCGTTATCTTTAATGACCACTACGCCAGAAGAGAATGACTGTTATTTGTTAAACGATTTTACACTCACTGAAATCCACCCTGACTTCGCAAAATGTCACCTTGAAAAGGAGAAATGTTCAGCAAATGTTTACTGGCATGCTGCGCCATCAAGCGTGAATTGGAAGTAATACAAGTAGAAGTCTGACGCGATAAGAAGAGACATGCCTCTGAAATAACATGTTCAAAATAAAATGAAAATGTGTCGTGAAACTCAGCCCACGTTATTGAATAAGAATTTTCTTTGGAAATTGCAGATTAGACCTTGGTGTCTTTTGTGTATCTATTTAGTCAATTTTACAATGTGTTAACATCTTTTGACAGCCAATTACAAAATTACAACAATTTTCACATTTATATTGCTATAATTAACTATGAATGGTATGAATTACTGAAAACCATTCCTCTCGATCCAGGCATTGTTCTTCTTTTAAGTGTCTATTCTCCATTTCTTCTTTTCTACGTTTTCTACGTCTGCAGCCTTCCTCGTTTCCTCCTTTTAGTGGAGTCCATTTATGTATTAACCTTAGTAATCTTTCTTCATCCGTTCGCATTAAATAACCGTGCCATATTAATTGTCTTGGTAAAATGTCCTCCACAATATTACTTTAAATTCATTCTTTCTTTCTTTTTCCTTTTTATAATCAATTCTGATTCTATGTCTTCGCGACTGACCATCTACTGTACAGCAATCCATTTCCATTGCCAAAAATCTACTTTGTACGTATTTTTAAGTTGCCATATTTCTGCACACATAAAGGCGTGCTTGTAACAATCAATTTATAAATATGTTTTATTTCTTTATTAATCTGTTTGTCCTACAATATAGGATAAATATTGCAAATTTTCTTTTCTTTTCACGTTCTCTAATTTCTTGATCATTTTTTCCATCATCAGTAACTATAACACCTAAATATTTATATTTGTATCTATGTTTAATCACTCTCCTATTTTCAATAATTCTTTTCTCCTATTACCATATAATTAAAATTTTCAGAATTAAACTTCAGGTCCGCATTTTCATACTCTATCAATGAGTTTCCTGCTCATGTATTCTAGATCATCATATTCTTCAGCCATTATTATTTGATCATCTGCAAAGTGTAAATACTCCAATCATCAGTCTTGACTCCCACATCTCTAAATTTCTTCTACCAGAGCTTTAAAGCCCATTCAATATATATTTTGAACAACGATGCAGATAGAAAACATCCCTGACGCAAGCCTTTGGTAGCATAGAATTCTGGTGATAATGTATTTTATATTTTAATATTTTTCATAGAATTTTCATATAAATTGTATATTGCTTTGATTAATATTTTGAAATGCCTGTATTTTTTAAATGTTTCCAAAGTTTAGTGTGTGGAACAGTTTAAATCTATAAACAATATATGTACTTCTTGATTATAAACTACAACTTTTTCAATTAGCTGATGCAAACAAAACAGGATATCAATAGTAGACATTACTACTACTCTAAACCCTATATGTTCATCTGTTTCTTTGTTATTATATTCCTTATCTAATAATTCTTTTAATATTCGTCCATACATATGACTCTTAGTACTTGTGATGGTTAATTCCCTATAATTATTACATTCATTTTTAATATTTTTATATACTTAACATTTATACATCTTTCAATTAGTTTTCTTAACTTTTTCCAAAACTTATTTGTACTATGTTTTGCCAATTTTCCACGAATTCCTCCAATTCCACTACCATTTCTGTTTTAAAATGTCCTACTCCTTGGCTCACCATTTCTATATTTATATGTATATCATTTTGAACTAATGTATCATCTATTTGCTTGTCATCGCTTATATGAACCTGATATTCTGGTCGATCTTGCTATCTTGACTAACATAAAAAGCATTAAGGGAAATAAAAGACTGTTATGCCATATATTAATTTAAAAGCACTAAAACTATAGGAATTTTTTCTAAGTTAGGGAGGTCTAGACGGTTCACCTAGTCTGGCAAGGATAATTGGGAAGCTGCCTATTGTAGTGGTGGCGTTCTTCAATCTAAGGAACCACGTGATAGGCGGCTTGCAGGGTGCTAATCGCATGACTCTCTGCAATATTGCCCTTTATTAATTAAGTCGTAAGACGGAAGTAGAGAAACAGAGGTCGCCGCGGCTGGCCAAGGTTTACCCCAGGCTATAGCGCAATGAGAAAAGAAGTAGAAAACTCTAGGGAAATAAAATATGAAAATGCTATAATTTTCAATTGGTCCTTGGTGGAACTAGCAATTTTAAAACTAAACAAAAATCATTAATATTAATGTGAATCTCTTTATTATGTAGAAAAGTTTTAAAAGTTATTGGCGCCGTAATTGTATGCGTTGCTACATCTATTTTAAATATTAATTTGAAGTGTCTACAAACTGTGTTTCTTTATTTTTATGTGTCTTTATAACTTCAACCGTTACTTTATACCACAACCCCAATAAGAACTAAATTGTATATAAAGCCGTTAAATGTATAATAACCGAAATGCGTTTCTTCTCAATTAATAGCTGTGCTGTTCTGAAGTATCTTTTGCATGGATCACTTAGGCTATCTGTTGTTTTAGAACTAAATATGATTATGAAAAACAAGTGCATTTAGCTGAGACATTTATAGAAATTGCTCCTGTGCAAGTGATATTTAATATAAAGTATAGCTGTGCAAATTTAACCAGTAAAAATATCGTTAGTTTTTAAACTAATAATCTAATATAGTAATATAGATTAACAGTACTTACGGTATTTTGTTATTCCGAAACATAATTATTAGTAACACTATTATAATACATTTTTGGGGACGAACACAAAACGTTTATCTTTATAAAGCAAGTGTTAGAATTTTTGTAGAGATAGCTGCAATTAAGTACCCTAGCAAGGGGAGAAAAGTTCGTTTCCAATAACGCTGGTGTCAATCGTAAACACTGGAAGTTGGGCGAATTTGTTTCCCTTAGTTATGTTTACGGTGAATCTTGTGCACTTATATCTCACCAGGTCTGCCCTTGTATTATTTATTATTTGGATTATTTAATAGCGTCCCCGATAAATTTTGCTCGGAGGCCTGGGGTTATTTTACCTGCCGTAAATCTACATAAGATCCAAGGCTTTACTTCCAGAAGAGAGCCATACTTACGAATTTTTACACTTGAATGCAACGACCCTGGCCGGATTAACCCACGACCTTGTGACTACATCTGGGTATTGTATTACACGTAGACAAAATAGTGAAATCTTATGCGTTGTAAAAATTAACATATAACATACAAAGAATCCACGTGTTCTTAAAAAACGGAAATTAAAATAATTTAAGAGACCAGGCGTATTTCGAATTCATGGCCTCTTGCACCGTTTGTACTTACGACACCGCACTTCTCTCTTGCTTACGAGGATACAAAACAGTTCCTAGTTTTCGTACATGAACAAGAAGCTATGCTGAAGTAAAAGTTGGACCATTTATTTTTAGTATTAATGTGCGCATAGGAATATTTAAAAAATTTTACTGCTTAATCGACGTTGGTATTTTGAAACTTAAAAAAGTGCCTCAAAACCCACAGGTTCCGTTCCTATTTCTCTCTATATTACAATCGGCTAACTGATGTTTTGAAACTGAAAATGAATTGCACACCCAAGGTCCTCACTGGTTTATTAGACCACCTTGGTTGAAAGTTACTATCTCCCCTATGAGTTAATTTATATTGTTAAAATGTTTCACAGTTTTTTCATAATTAATTTATTAATATTGTATTTGATGTGGATAATACCAACTCATTTACTGGCCAGGCATTGGAGTACCACACATATGGTGAACCAATTTCAAACCATGCATCGAAATTCATTGGGAACGCATTATGCTAGGTGGTGATAATGAGAATGACGATAACACAGTAACGAAATAAATGGAATACCCAGAAAAAACTGCTCTGAAGACGCTCCGTTTGCCATAACTGTCCAAATGACCAGCTGGATGGCCTCAGTAGTAGTAGTAGTAGTAGTAGTAGTAGTAGTAGTAGTAGTAGTAGTAGTAGTAGTAGTAGTAGTAGTAATAGTAGTAGTAGTAGTAGTAGTAGTAGTAGTAGTAGTAGTAGTAGTAGTAGTAGTAGTAGTAGTAGTAGTAATAGTAGCAGTAGCAGTAGTAGTAGTAGTAATAGTAGTAGTAGTAGCAGTAGTAGTAATAGTAGTAGTAATAGTAGCAGTAGTATTAGTAGTAGTAGTAGTAGTAGTAATAGTAGTAGTAATAGTAGCAGTAGTAGTAGTAGTAGTAGTAGTAGTAGTAGTAGTAGTAGTAGTAGTAATAGTAGTAGTAGTAATAGTAGTAGTAGTAGTAATAGTAGTAGTAGTTGTAGTAGTAGTAGTAATAGTAGTAGTAGTAGTGGTAGTAGTAGTAGTAGTAGTTGTAGTAGTGGTGGTGGTAGTAGCAGTATTAGTAGTAGTAGTAGTAGTAGTAGTAGTAGTAGTAGTAATAGTAGTAGTAATAGTAGCATTAGTAGTAATAGTAGTAGTAGTAATAATAATAGTAGTAGTAGTGGTAGTAGCAGTATTAGTAGTAGTAGTAGTAGTGGTAGTAGCAGTATTAGTAGTAGCAGTAGTAGTAATAGTAGCAGTAGTAGTAATAGTAGTAGTAGTAATACTAATAGTAGTAGTAGCATTAGTAGTAGTATTAGTAGTAGCAGTAGCAACAGAAATAGTTGTAGTAATAGTAGCAACACTAGTCGTAGTAGTAATAATAGTAGTAATATTAGTATTAGTAGTAATAGTAGTAGTAGTAGGAGGAGGAGGAGGAGGAAGGTTTTTTTTTTTTTTGATTGATTTATTTATGGACGCTCTTTAACAGCTCAGGTCATCAGCGTCCCATTCAACTCAGGGCGTGAAACGGCCGACAAATTTCGCTCAGAGGCCTCTCTTTCAGGCTTGAGGTTTTTTTCGTGCCATAAATGTACGACACGGGACCCACGGCTTTACTTCCCTTCCGAAGGAAGCCATACTTACGATTTTTACGCCCGAAAAAATCCATAGATCCTGGCCGGGTTCGAACCCGCGATCTTGGGTGTAGGAGGCAAGTATGGTAACTACTACACCACCGGGACCGACAGGAGGAAGAGTGTATTTATTACAGTGGCACCAATACAATATAAAACAACTTAACAGGCGCACGGTTCCAATGGATAATACGTTTTTTATGATAAAATAGGTATGTTTCATTTAACACAATATATTACATATTCACAATAAGATATAAAAGTAATAAAATACACGAAAATAAACAAATAAAAATAGAATATAATAAAATAAGAAATACTTGGAAAATAATTGTTAAAAATATTACAAATATATGTAAAAATATAGAGAAATCACATTATGCATGACACACAGCTGTATTCAATTAATTCAGTCCATTTGTCCCCCCCCCCCATCCTCCTCTATGCCACTAGCACGAGTCATGCGAGCCCCTGTCTAGTGAGTTTATTCCTTGTTTTGATGTACTGCTCCATCCTCCACTCCGATCTGAGCCTTGATTGTGCTTCCAGCGAAATCGTTTTTCTGCGTTGCGCAATTATCTGTTGCCTATCCATATCCCTCAAGCAGTTTCTAAACCTCCTCCATGCGCTCCTTCTATTCCCCTGATTCGCCATCCTATCTTTCTAGTCCCTTTCTTAATGTGGAAACACATGTCTTGTTTTCTCCCCAGCTGTTACTGATAGCACAATGCCCTAATTAATTCTATTATAAATTTGCAAATTGGATTTTATTATTTTAATTGATAATACGAGTAGTTTGGTGATTTCAAATTAAGGATGTGGGGGAAAAGATAATCCAAAACTCGAAGTATTACAAAAGAATAAAAATTAAAATAAATAAGATTAGATATTTCTATGCCTTTTCTTAGTAAAACACTTTTAATATTTTTGTTTATTGCTATTTTATTCCGAGACTACAATAACAGTGGGTTTTAATTTACTATGTTAATTTTTTCCCTGGGTGTACATTCTTGGCAGTCACACTCCTAAACAGACTGAAATAAACAATTGAACAGTGCAGGCAAATACGTTTGATGCCGTTTCCTGCAAGAGTGAAACTTTGAACCATTCGTGTTGAGGAAGAAAACAATGCAGCAATGAGGCAACGTTAAATGACCCGTCGCCAGGGTGTGGTCGTAAGCATACATCATTAAGCAGTCAACTATAAAATATGTAGGTTGAAAATGTACAACGTAAGCTGTTTTCTAAATTACTTTTCACTTGATCGTTGTTCCTCAGATAATCAGTCGGTACGTTGATAAAAGTAGAGCCTTCGCTATCTGCAGCTCTATGACCATTAACATAGTAGTCAATGCTGTGAAAACTTCAAGTCTTACATTTCGCTAACAGTTCAAAACAATGCTATTATTTCAGGGCGGTTCAATAGAGTATAATTGTTTATTGAACAGCCCAAATACTGCCTTAAAATGTGAAAAGTTTTAAAAATCCAAATTATAATGGAATATAATGATGTTCTGGCTACATGTGACACAACTTTGGAGATCCTAGTGATCGAGGATTCGGACATTTGTATAGACCAATTCTGTCTGCGCCTCCACTCGGCCAGCGAAAACAGAAATAAACAAATGAGTATAATTACGTGTTGTTGCATAAATGTTAACTTCATCCCAATCTACCTAGATATCACCCACCAGGCATTTGTGTCTGTGCTAAATACTAACCGTTTGAGGTGGGAGGACTAAAACTGAGCTGTTTCTGTTGGAACAGATTGATTTCAATGAAACTGTGTGTAACTTCATTATTTATTTTTGAAAAATGGGCCGACGATTCGGGGCAGCTGCTAATGGTCCTTGCTTGTTCTAGTTATAGAGTTTTACGCAGTTGTACGAACAGTGCTAAAACCACTACAGAAAAATAACATGATGAAAAGTAATGATGAAACGCATATTTTCAATATATTATAGACTAGAATCAAACTTAAGTTTGCAAACAAATATGGAGTCAGGTGTTGATGACAAAGAGTTCGAGACCATTCTTGAAAATACAAAATGAAAACGCGATATTAGGGGAAAGATTACACATTTCAGAAAGAAGTAATATAAATGTAGCTGCAAAAATGCAAAACAGTAGTTGCACCCATTTCCATAGAACCTCCTAAAGGACTGAATATCTCACAGAGCTATAATGCAGAAACTTATGAATATGTGCACAATTTGGGGTGGGGGGAATGACTGAAAGCATATGCACAAAGTCTTAAAGCATTAGAGCTTAGTACTTCTATAGGGTGTTCCATAATGAACGCAATTTTATTGTAATAATGAAACACATAATTAATTTGAAAAGTATTAAGTCAATATGAAGCACAAACACTGTCATTAAACATGAAACAAAACTTCAAGCAAATGTCCTCCAAGGCTTCGTTGGCACACCTTCACAACATTTTCACCGAGTTTAAACAAAGTTCCATGACAGTTTAATTTCTGCCATGATGAGTTCGTGAATTGTACCCATGAACATAAGATTTTAAATACCCCACCAAAAATAGTCACATGGTGTCAAATTACACGATCTCGGCAGTCAATTTTGATCGCCGTTGCGAAAGAGATAAATGTTCGACGCTGTAAATGGTTCGTGGGCTTCAGCTCTCGTATTAGTTCGATATTCAAAGGATGCACAAGCAGGTCTTTGGTTCTAAAGTTCGCTGCAAACTGCTTCTCGAAATGGTTAATTGTTGAAAACCTTGAATCGACTTCATGGCTTATAACAACGAGAACAATATTCCCTAATGATCGATGAGAACGTTCAGGTGATTTGATGTTCTCTGTCGATCCTGTATCTTCAACTTTCCTCACCAGTCTCTGCACTGCACTGTTGACATGTTAGGCGCATTTCGTCTACTAAAAATTACACGAAGTTTTCAAACGGTCTCTGTATAACGTTCACCATACCCAAAATGCATTTTCAGAACTTGATGCGTTGGTCCTTTGTGTATTGCTCCATTTTAGCTGATAACAATACACACAAATGACGATCGTCAAACGCAATGCAAACATATGACAGTCTGTTAAATTTCATGTCCGGCAACCTAACAGATAGAGGCGCTCAATTTAAAAATTGTTTTCATAATGTTTCATTGTTTGTAATGAAAGAGGTGTAAAGACCTTTCCTGCTTACATGTTACAAATACAATAGTTTATCAATAGTAAACAAGAACGTTCAGTATTTCCCGTCTTGTGCTCTGTCATATTCTTATGGGTGGGTGGGGACAGAGTTGTAGCTACAGGTGTATGAAGATGTACAATGGTTTAACAGTTTAACTTAGTTGATAATTCTATCGTTTAATTACATCTGTGAGGTTCAACAGTCAAAGTTCGCTTGTAAGTCATATAAGGAATAAATCGTACACTGAGGTAGACGAGGATTAAATGCAAGTTAATTGTTTACAATAATTGTAGAGACGGCGCAAGACCGCCCGTACATCGCTTTAATAACATTAAATATAGGTTCGCAGGTTTTCAAAACTGGCATTGAAAAACTCCTGAGCGTGTAGGCTGATTTACTGGGCTCCTTTTCAGGCGTTTCATCTACTCCTGAGGGAGACATCTTCAGTGGCGTTGGCAGGGATGAGGTTGAGACATCCACCACGACGCTTCGTACTTAAAATAAAAGTATTTCCAGTGGCGTCAATTTCTTTTACAATTTTAGGCAAAAATAATACTAAGCATTCTCACTTTAGGACGTGAAAAATAAATCAATAGCCTGATTTCAACCTAATTGCTTTTGAAGCTCCGCAGTTTTATAAGGAATTAAAATTAATAAAATGTCTAAAAGAAAAAATATAGCTACTAAGAACTAGGTTAATGTAGACCCATTTTAAACCGAGTGGTATTGTAGGTAGCGTCTTTTTAGAGAGCTGATGTTTGTACCATTGCGCAGTGCAGTTCAAAACATTTTCTTTATGCCATATTACATGACCTTGGCCGCTCGTTCCGCAGCACAGTACTACTTGACAGTCAGTATGGAGTGCAGGTCGAATGAACATGGTGCGTTTCCAATTGAAACGTTTTTCAAATGTGGTGATTGTGTCGTAAGAATGCAGATTTTGTTTCGGCAACATTTCGGTATCGGTCAGAATGGCCAAGTTCCGTCACGGAAGTCGATTACGAGATGGGTCAGGCAGTTCATGATAACATCTGCTTGAAACCAGAAGCCACCTGGTAGATCTTCAGGTTCGCATTCCATAAACATAGCAACAGTAAGGGCTGCTTTAGAGAAAAATTTAACGCAAGTCCTTAACATATCGGATAGTAGAGTGCGTCAAATGAATGCTGACGAACTGATCGGGTTGGACTTTGCTGTAAAGCCGCTCTTACTGTTGCCATGTTTATGGAGTGTGAATTGAAATGACCTACCAAGTAATTTCTTGTTTGTTGCCGAAACAAATGCTGTATTCTTACAACTCAAGCACTTAATTTGAAAAAGGTTTCAATTGTAAACGCACCATGTTCATTCGACCTGTACTGCATACTGACTGCCAAGTATGTGCAGCGGAACGAGTGGCCAAGGTCATGTAATATGGCATACAGAAAATGCTTTGAACTGCACTATGCAAAGGTGCAAACATCAGCTCTCTAAGATGCCGTGACCAACAATAGAGCACGACTTACAATGGATCATTGTTTCTGCCGCACCCTGTACTTCATAAATAGTATAAAATTTCAATATATTCTATGCCCTACTTCTTACTTTGATAATTACTTCCGTACAAAAGAGAAGGTATTGCTTTTCTAACGGGATGGAGAGAGTGATTGCTTGAACATCAACAAACCTAGCATGACAATTGAGCATCAAAAGACACAGCAACTGTGACCGAATTTTTTGTTTGTTTCTAATATGTTCAACATGGTTATGTCGGTAGCATTATCGCGCACGTTTCAAGTCTACTACAACTATAGAAGAACGTACGATGGATTTTCCCTGGCACAGACAAGCAGATGTTTAAATTGAGCATATCATACACATATAGATTTATCTTTCAGTTGATCCACCCCACACTCTGCACGAAAGCGGCATTGAATTGTGATTAGGAATTAGTCGTATGGAATTGCAGCAAAGACATTCTCTGCTGCAGTGAAAGCAATTTTCACAAAACAGCATTTGGTATCAAGAGATCAAACTATGTTCGTCAACGGCAGTATAAATGCAATTTGTTTGTTCGCGTTGATTTTCAGGATATATGAAGAACAGATCAACATTCAAAAAGTACTAATTTTTTAAAACTAATCCTGCACTTAACTTACAATAAGTAGTTAAGGTTCTTGTGCTCTTCAAAATATGCTTACAGTCAAATTAATAAATGATTATATGGCCATTTTAAACTGATACATAGGCCTAGTGCTAATCACTATCAAGTTCTCTTCAAAGCTAGTTCTATTCTGAGAGCGGACTTCGCGCGTTGACCTGTGAAACAGAATGATTGAGGGCTTAAGTACGAAGCAACTACTTGTTTGGAAGTACAGTAGCATTTTGTATTGTTTAAAAAGCTCGGTTGTTCTTTGTTCTGCTAAGACAAAGTTAACATGAAATACATTAAAAAATATATATCTTGAATGCATTCCAAATCGTTTTAGAAAACATACAGCGAAATATACATTTTATTTTCTAACACAAATGCTGAAAAGTTCTTTACATTCATAGATAATTACCATAATGATGGCACCACATAAATTTAGTTCTATAAAATTGTTGTTACGTTACACACCAGATGATGGATCTGCAATTAATTTCGTTCATTATCGGTAAGCGGTAACACAGAGGAAAGCGCGCACAGTTACATAAAGTGAGACCTTGTTAACTGACGCTTGTAGATTCGTATCTCGTGATTAGTGACACAAAATGCGTGCTATGTAATGAGCAATAGAGAACCGCTGCTTGTTAACTCGTGGCAAAACAAATAATTATTGCCTAAGTGGCGTAGAAACCTCGGAGACTGTTTCTGCACGTAACAACGCGCTATAGACTTTTGAAAATGCTGCTATATTGCTACAAATAATGGCAGTTAGTACTAGGAAATAAACTTAATCTTAAATAACATGAATAACGCTTAATACTCGCATTGGGGCTGGCATTCTGGGTGTTTTTCGCTTAGGCGAATGCATGCATCTATACTTTCCGCTCTCGCACTGTATTACGTTAGTTTTGTTACACGGTGAAAAGTGCCGAAGCAAAGTGGGCTGATGCGGTGTGTTGGTGGCTTTGTAACAGTTTCTGCTTCGCGTGTGGTATGCAAGCGAACCTTCTTAGGGATTCGATCGATGTCACCGCCAGTTAACTGCTTTCATCCGTTCCTCCCAGAAGTGCCTCCATTAGGAGCATAGACACAAACGGCCAGCCGTGAGCAAGGCCGGAGTACCAAAGTATTTTTCTTCGTCTCAAAGTATCCAGCCATTTTTCGCGCTAAAATTTAACTTTACAATATTTTGTTACTTTAATGCATAATGTATACGTGGGCAAATTGAAACACCCAATTCCGCCTACAGCAAAATGAAAGTGACACGCAACGAACAATATGCTGCTCTGAAATTCTAATTTCGTTCCAACAAATAATCTTTTGAGGCCTATGGAAACCTTGTTCTTCCCTATAGCACACAGTTCGAAGGTGGTTTAAATTGTTATAAGGAGGAAAGATGGCCCCACGCTTCAGTTTGTGCTCTACGAAAAAAACTTTAACATAGCTGCTGTCATTATGAGAGAGGATTAAGAACACTTCCAGAAATTTTGAACATTTCCTTGGGTGCCATCCACTTGTTAATAATAAAACGTTGCACGTGAGATGTGTTTGTGCACCGTGGGTTCTGCAGATTCCCTAACAAAAGAACGTTCGCGTGTAGGTTTGCATGCATGCAGTTGAAGATGGTGTTACAGGAACATATGGAGTTTCTTTCAAAGATAATCACCATTAATGAAACTTGCCTGCATCATTTCGGTCCTAAGAGCAAACAGCAAAGCTCTGTGTGGAAATCTCCACCATCACCAACACCAAAAAAAGCAAAAGTGATTGATTTTTCGATATTCAAGGAATGGTTTACCAGCATGTCATATCTGCACACACAACTGTAATTGGGCAATACTACAGGAATGTCCTGAAAACTCTGCAAGGTTATATAACACGCAAAAGGCCACGTTTCCCAGCAACAAGCTGGATGCAGCACTAAGTTAAAGCACAACTGATCATTGCAAAAGTTATTGCTGAATATCTCACAAAAATCCATGTGAAGTGTGCCCATCAATTAAAGGAACACCTTCGTGGAAGGCATTTTTCATCATCGGAAGCAATGATGAAGTAGGTGAGGCGTTCTAAAAGAGTTATAAAAATTGATTTCCAACTTGTCTTTGAAGACTGGCAGAAATGCTGAAACAGATGCATCATCCAATGAGGATACTTTGATAAATATCATCAAAATTATGAAGATAAGCAAATATATTTTGGCAAAAAAGCAAGATCACTCTTTATTAAAGAGCCTTCAAAAATAGAAAGAGTGTCAGTTCTAGCCCACAATACATTCTAGATTATTTGAAACAAGTACAAAAATATTAAATAACAATGGTATATTGGAAATTTTGTTTAATAAACATTAACAAAATAATGCAAATGTTCCTATTACCTGGTGTAATGCGCCGTACTCACTCCATTTAGCTCCGAGTGACTTTATGATTTTAGATATGTGAAACTGCATGCTTGCTAACAACGCAGAAACCTGTTTTTATGCATATGGATTTATTTCATTTAGAAATAGCTAAAAACGACTTCCAAGTCATCCATTTTAAAATAAAAATCTGTTTATTTTATGTTACTTTGGTAAAATTACAGAATAAACTCTAATTCTTCAACTGTTGGGTAATTATCGTCTGAAAGTGACGATATTTATAATATTATACTAACATTTCAAAATAACATCGTGTGTTCTAAGTTTTTATTTATTTATTTAAACTCGTAGCTGTTTCTCATATTCATAACTGTTAGAAGGGTTAGCAGAGGTGTGTGTTTGCTCAGTTTTAGAGAAAAAAATTATACACGAGTCCAAATTATTCCATATTCTGAATTACTGTAACCCGCATTGAATGACTAGCACTAGAGTGTGTAAATACATCTTAGCACATAAGTCACAAGGCCCTTTTGAGTACTCCTTTAATCCCAACTTCGTAATTCCAGATTTTGAGCTTGGGTAAGCTCTGGAATCTTTCCCACAAGCTTAGGAAACAAATCTTGTAAAATATTTTATCGCAATAGAGGTTTTTTCCCTCCCTTCCCAGAGCTTCATACTCTAGTAAGATTGTTTTGCAGTCTCATCAGACTGTTCACATATACGGCTTGTAGGATTCTCATGGTGGCGTCCCATCGTCCGTAGGTGTTTCCGAAATGGCCAATGTCTACTAATCATTTCACCAATAGTCTTGCTGACTTGCTTTCAAGATCCTTGACCAGGGTGCTATCGGATGTTTTAGTAAAAACTTTACCCAGTTCTAGGGCGGAAAAGTTTTTCCATCTCATTTTTTAATACATTGATATATTGATGTTCTGGCAGTTTTCTTGCTAATGCGGCAAAAAGGTTCTGATCCTGTGCAGTCAGTCTTAATTCCTTCTATTGCCAGTTTATCTGCCGCCCATTGTTTTTCTCCAGGCATTCATCGAAGTTCTAGTTAATTCTTTGTGGGAAGATTAATGAGACCTTGGGTATATTCCCATGCAAGTTAGAGTAGTTTTGATGAGAGTTGAGTGTAGTAAACGTAGCTTGATTGTTTGTGAGAATGTGTATACGATGATAAATATAATTTCTCTTCTCACAGAATTTAAGACAGATCAGAAGTATAATTATTTCCGCCGGAACAAATGAAACACAGTTCCCAAGACTACAGAGATCATTGTTTTTGGAGATAATTCACGAACTGCATCGCTTGAAGGTTTGCCTACTCTGGAAACCAGGTAGAGGAGATGAATTTTCTCTCATTCAGGCAAATCGCTCTTCAAATCTGATTCTGACTGCTTGCGAAAAATGTGTTCAGCTTTATGATGAGTTCCTCTTCAACTGCCCACAGTTGTAAACTACTATTCTGGCTTCTGCTATGGCAGAATTTCAAGTAAAAATCTCAGTGCAACCTGCACCGCACCGCAAAATGTATCAGTTATGCAAGACAATTATACTGCAAAGTGCCACAAATGATGAAGTTGATACATGGACTGCGTTGGTGAGGGGAAGAGTGCCAGCATTTTCAGATTTCAGAATACTGTAACCCTAGAATTAACAGGTCTCTAAAATGAGAAGCTTTTAAGTCGTTATGACAACGATATGATTTATTTGTAGCTTATCACGAATTCCCCAAAAGGCGAGTTATGGTTGAAAGCTATAACAATTAGCTAAATGCCAAAAATATTTCTCTAAATTGCTCAGTAAGTCTTTGGTATTCAAAATTGAGGGAAAGCGTATTCTTGTTTATTCATCTATTCCAATAAAGGCATCCCTGTTTAAGATGACAGTCAGAAAACTCTAAGACGGATGCAATGTCGAGACATTACTTCAAAGCAATGCAAAGAGCGCATTACACCCAACGTCACAGAGTTTGATTATGACGGTTCACTGTGGTAAATGAGGTATCCGTTTCCGCTAACTAATCACACAAACACAGCAATTGTTCCGCGAGCCGGGCCGCGGGGGCTTTGTGCACCCCGTGTGTCGACATTTCGCTGGGAGGCGTCGCAACGCACAACATTAATATCATGACATTGCGGAAGCAGTTCCCACGGGTTGTTGGAGACCCTCCCAGAGCTATCCCTCGACAGGGAAACAAAATTAATTCCCAACTCGCTTCAATAATCAACTGAGCCCCATCCACGCTAATGTCTTCAGCAGTTAGGTGTGCAGTCCGCATCGTCCAGAAAATATTTGTAGTCACTGAGTTTGGATTGTTGTCGGGCATTTGCTAATCAGATGAAGTTTCATACATTAGAAAAATCTTCTAAAACCATTTCGGCGTTTCCACGTCATGATTTTGTTTCAAGTGACGAAGATCTATTACATAATTAAAATTGGATGAACCGATGATATAGAGAGCAACTCGTGTAGTAATTTCCAACAGATGTAATGCTTTAATTCCGGAGCTTCTGGGAGATTTCATTTGCCTAGCATTTCTACAAGAAAGAATAATTTTAAAAAGCATACATATCTAATGAAAATGTCCTTTTAGTTAACTGTAAAGAAATGAAATTGGTGTAGCTAATACTAAAACATAAAGAAATGGCTTCAATTTTCACAAATAGACTTAGCTTTTTGTCCTAATGTTTCTTATTTAATGAGATAAAGTGTAATTTAGAATCAGAGTAACATAGAAAAAACTAAAATACTCGGAGAGGACTCAAACCACGGAATTTTGGCTTACTCTGCTAATGCTCTTATATTTGCTCTACCGTCCCGTGTACGGTCACTATGGCAAATCTCTCCCATTTGAGTCTATATACTCCAAAGACCTCTGTAAGGTTATTTTATTGAAAATATTGTGACATATGGGGATTAACAATATGTGGGGAAATGTATTGTAGCGTTGAGTCAGTTAAGAATTGTAAATGACGGTTGGGAGATATTGCATAAACAAAAATAGTATCTGCGCGTGTGTAATATGAAGTATAAGAGTTCTTTTAACGGACTTCTTGAGGATCTGGTATGAAAGCTTGATGAGAGAGGGGGAGTCGCCGTCTGTTCCCATCTTGATTAACGTCCATCAGTGTTGTTAGTTACGATCCCAGTCACGGCCCGTAATTCATTAAACAAGATATAACTATATTTTAGGATAATGAAAGCAGGAAGTCAAGACAATATTTTATCCTTAATTCACGATTTGACAACTATCTATTTTGTTTTTCTCTTTAATTTTTACGGTCTTACTCTCACCTTCAACGCTACCACCTGAGTTGTGAGACTTGGAAATGTCTGAATAAACGCATTTTTGCCATATTACAGACACAATCGTTCTAAATTCTTCTTCATAATAGTTTAAGAAGCACATCCAAGTCAAATTTCTTCAATTTTCTTATCCGATGACTGACAATTTTTCCAAATTTAACTATTATTCTAGAGTACTTAGCGATACAGCCATAATATATAGACTGGATGCAAAAGTTAATGGCATATGCAAATCAACCAATCCTTGCGTACTTATACAAGTGGGTGTGTGAAGAAGGGAAATCAACACATCAGAGCAAACCTCAGTGAACAACATTCTTGAGTTTTTGTCGACATTTGCTCTAAACTCAGGACAATATTTTTTTTTTTTTTAATTTACTTCCACTCATTATACATAACTTTCCTACATTGGCTACACAAGACGTCACGTTTATGTGCGAAGAAATCCTTTGTACTAGTTTTCTGGACGTTTTAAACACAAGCAAATACTGATAACTTAACCTTACAGAGAGAGTCACCCTCTGGAATAGTCGCGTCTCCTTTCACGAACGGCAGCGGAGGACAGCGGAGAAAAACGAGCCCAATTTCAGTCAACTAATGTAGGCAAATAATTAGGGCGTTGTTTATGCCGAACTGGTGGCTCAGTTGGTTCTAGCGTCATGTTATCGAGAGTGTAGTGGGTTCGATTACCCCAGGGACCATTTTTTTTTTATTTCAATCTTCATAATTTGGTTACACTTTTTCCACTATAATGAATACAGTTCATCACATCCTGTATACAGCAAAATTAAACGTAAAAAGTAAAGAAAATTTATACGGAAAAGGCCGTATGCTTTTACAGTATAAATATTCATTTTTAACCTATATTTTTTCACTCTAAGCTATTTAGGTTAGGTTAGGCTAGCTTAGGTTAAAAAAAGTATTGAAAACATATGCAGTTAAAAGCATATGCCCTTTCCTATATAATTATTTTCTTCACTTTTTACATTGCTACATTATAGTTTCCCATGTAATTTCGGCAGCGGAGAAAACCAAGTGTGACTTCAACAAAAACAGGCGGATGTAAAAGTCGTAACGCACAGAAACAAGCAATTGAATGTAAAAAATAAACGTTTTAGGATGCATATTAATAGTTCATTACAGTCAGTATAAACAGAAATAAAATGGGAAACTGTAATTTAGCAAGTAAAAAGTAAAGGAAATAATGAACAAGGGAAAAGGCATAAGCTTTTAATGGTTTAAGTTTCAATATTTTTTTAAACCTAAACTAACCTAAATTTGCAATCTACGTGAAATAAAAGTAAAATTGCAACCTATGCTTTGTCCTTCCTAAATAATGTTATAGCAAGAATAGTGGAGAAATAATTAAGATTAAAAACAAAACAAAAATAAAAATGCACTGTCCTCCCTAAAGAACGTAACATTTATTATAGTAAGAAAAGTGTACACAAATAACGAAGGTTGAAATAAAAAGAAATATTTTGTCCCTGAGGAATGGAACCCACTACCTCCCGAAGAAAGCACAACGCTCGACCTATCTGAGCCACCAAGCCAGGATGAGTAACGTATTACTTCTATGCCTACATTAGTTTACTGGAGTTGGGTTCGCTTTTCTCCACTGCCGTTTGTAAAAGGAGGCGTGACTATTACAGAGAGTGACCCTCTCTGTAACTTTAATTTACAGGTACGCTCAAACACACTTATCTAAATTCTATCGCAATGCACGACCGTAGGAATGCTTGTGTTTCAGACATCGCTGTCTTTGCTTATCTTGAATTTAATTTACTGCTAAGTAGCGAACAGTGTAAACAAACGACGAATGTCTCAGAGTATAAACAGAGATTTGTACAGAAAGGTTCAGAATTTTAAGATCTTTCTGATTATAATATTTTGAGATTGTATTCTAAGTGTTTCTTAATTTATTCTTAGTTATTACAGAAGTATGTAACATAATTGACAACTAGGCTACATTCCCTCTTGTGGACTTTGATAGGAAGGTAATGTAGCACCTACATATTTCATTTCTTGCAGTAGAAAGAATCCGCAGATGTTGAAATTTGAAAATAAGTAAATAAAATGTCACATTTTGCCTTGTAGTTAGCAGGTTTAACTCAGCTCGTGTCTACCAAACTATAACAAGTTAACATCTAGCAATCTAACATTTTAAAAAGGTTTAACTAAGGTATTTTGTAAAACCGAAACAAAAATGATCGAAATATTTCATGGCTGCCATGCAAATTAAAGACACAATAGATGTGTATTCAGTACGGAAAGCAATTTCCTTGCAGAACTAGAGATGGATCTTCATACACGTTGCGCTCTGGGTTACCCACTTCAGTAATGAGAAGGCCTCTCAATAATATATCACTTGCAGTGATGCATTAGCCTTTATAGCTTCCAGGCTTGTGGACCACGGTCAGCGCTGAGAGTTTCTGCTTGATTAATCAAGGCACAGCGTGTGAGACTAATATACGACTCCCGATGCACATTTATAACACAGAGGAGATCTGAACATGTCTCTCGTGCTGTTGTACTAGACCAATATTTTATTTAAAAGGGTTAAATCATTCTGATAAAAGAAATCCGGATTAATTTTTACACAATCTATGAAGCTATTCTGGTCGTAAAATGTAAAAGAGTGCCCTGTAGTTCAAAGGGCAACTATCACCTGTATTGTATTTGTATCAAGACACAAAGAGTTTTAAAAAATATCACATAAGTTAGCTCTTCAGATAAAGATATAACAAGCCATATGTTGATTAATTCGAAACTAAACCAACAACAAGTTCGTAAAACTGATTTGTAAAGTATAACTTATACATACACAGGCATAATGGTACCTTTATTTTACGAGGGATATACATGATGATAAGTTAGGAGCAGCCCTTGAAGCAGAGACTTATTTTTTCTCATTTGAAAATAAATTAACCCTACAGCGCCACAACTCCCATCTCATTTCTCATCCCGCAACACGCCAGGCATCGCGCTTCGGAAACCAGACCTTGACCAAACCTATAGGAACAAGTGATTCTCGCTTGTGGGAGTTGAATATCAACATAGTCAGGATTTATACGCAAATAATATTTTTTTATAATGCGTACATTCCTAAAACAAAGTTCAATACACCGATTGATGTCTGACAAGTGTAAACGCAAAAGTTTATTTATTCAACGTTTTTGAGTAGGGTTTAAAGCCCGTTTTTACTGAAATGATAAATTGGGAAAGGATTATTCTTTTAAGGAAGGAAACGTTCCAGGCCTAAGTTTAGGTACCTCCTCGGCATTGGCCATTTATGAGGACTAAAGAAAGCCTGGAAAAAACTTCAGCCAGGAAGAACGGTCCTGACGGGATTCGAACCCTAGACCTCCCGCTCACGAGTCCGCGCCTTAACGACTTCGGCCAACCGTGGCGGTATTAATATGAGATTAATATGAAAGGAGAACAAAAGGAAATAAAAGGGAAAAGAAACAATGTTAAGTGAAAATTTATTTCATTCCTTCCCCCCTCTTTTTTATTTACTTTTTTTCTTCTTTCTTCTCCTATGTTGAATGCGAGAACATGAGCAGTAGGGAAAATCAGATGAGAAAATAAGAGAAGAGAAAAATTAAAGAAAAGAAGCAAAGAGGAGAGATGAAATTGTAAATACTCTACAATTTTTCGTTTTTCTTTTCGCACACCAGCCCCCCCCCCCTCCTTTTTGTGTTGCTTAAAACTTAAAATGGGGTTTTTAGGTACTCAAAAATGCAGCTGCAACCTACATCCTCCTAAAGAACAGTTTTAGAAATTAATATTCGATAAGCAGTTAAATAAGGTGTGTGTGATTAAACGTTTTTTGTTCGAATTATTCTTGTATAAACATCTTTATTCCCTTAAGATTTTATATTGATATGTAATTCGAATTATAAGGTCCGCTTAGCTTCGAATAAGCAAATGTACGCTCTGAGGAATGGCGAAGTTTCCGCAAAGGTATTTTATAAGCGCAGAACAGCTGTCTTGACTTGACACAGTCTAAGCTTACGCATTACAGAGGATTGACCTAGCATGGAGACAAGCAAGCACGTGGTTTCAACGGCTGCAGGGAAGCAAGGAACCGTTAGACGCGGCCCACGCTGTTGTAACTCAAGAACAATTGAGCAACTGCTGGAATCGCATATGGACAACTAGTAACTGGGTCACCTTGTAACACACCCAAAGTATGCTTCTATATCCACTCAGTGATGAGATATTAATGACTTAGAGCACTAGCACTTAGTTACTGCTCCCGTGTGAATTACTTAAGTTTCTGCCATTATCACTAGTGCTTCACCGTCTTGGAAATGATAAAATATACATGAGAATAATTTTCTTCCTATGATGATGAAGAAAAACCTCTTTTCTTCTTCTTTAATTGTTTTATTGTTCTTCGTGAGTCAATACTCAGGCCATTCGCCTGTCAGGAACTAATTTAATATGGACAGGCACACACATACACAATCTGAGGGGCTCCTGAATGGGTGGCCAGTCCAATGTCAGGGCCGCCTTGAAGACATCACAGATTCAAGCAAAGAGATAAAATGAAGTTGAACGATGAAATGCGATGTAAATCCTTAGTACAGAAATACTAACCCGGCATTTTCCCTTTCTGAAAATGGACCGAAGGAAAAAAAAAATGGCAAAACTTAGTGGCCCGCCGGGTTTGAATCCAAGACCTTCCGAAGAAGAGTTTTTTTATGGTGCTTAACGTCCGTTTTTACTACTGAGGCACCACAGGCGGTGGACATTGATGATACATGAAATTAAATTATAAATTGATCAAGGATTTTTTTTTTTAAGGAAGGAAACTTTCCAGGCCAAAGTTTAAGGTACCTACTCTGCATTTGCTAGTTATGAGAACTGAGGAAAACCTGGAAAAAATTTCAGTCAGGCAGGATGGTCCTGACTGGGATTCGAACCCCAGACCTTCCGCTCATGAGTCCGCGCCTTAACGACCTCGGTCACCTGTTGCAGCCCGAATAGGAGTTTAACGCATTACCTTCGGAGGGTGTGTGTGTGTGTGTGTGTGTGTGTGTGTGTGTATATATGTGTGTATATATATATATATATATATATATATATATATATACACACACGAGGGCCATCCAGAAAGTAAGTCCCAATCGCGCCTGGAGATGGAACCACTTGTCGGATAGGAATGCGCATGCGCAGGAGTAGAGAGGAAGTATGTGGGAATAATGCAGTAAAATTTCAGCCTTGTGACGGCCGTGGTTACCGCGCTGTGCTAGGAGAAAATGGCTGCTCTGATATTGTCTCCCGCCAACTGCGAGGTTCGTGCAGTCATCCGAGGTTTGCACGCTCAAAAGCAAAGTCCAGCAGAGATCCATCGCCCATTGTGTCAAGTGTATGGACACGACATTATGGTAAGACGATGGTGCAGGCAGTTCACTGAAGGACGAACCAATATTCACGACGACGACCGTAGTGGCCGACCGTCCCTGGTGACGGCAGAAGTGTTGGAAAGTGTGCGGCAAGCAATTGAGCAGAACCGGCGCTTCACACTTTCAGAACTCTCTTGTCAATTCCCCAGAATTCTCACTCCCTTGTGCACGAAATTGCCTCCCGGAAGCTGGACACAATTGGCGATGGATCTCTGCTGGACTTTGCTTTTGAGCGAGCAAACCTCGGATGACTGCACGAACCTCGCAGTTAGCGGGAGACAATATCAGAGCAGCCATTTTCTCCTAGCACAGCGCGGTAACCACTGACGTCACAAGACTGAAATTTTACTGCATTATTACCACATACTTCCTCTCTATTCCTGCGCATGCGCATTCCTATCCGACTAGCGGTGCCATCTCTAGGCGCGATTGGGACTTACTTTCTGGATGCCGTAATATATAGGTTTCCCACCAGTGTATATTGATTAACAAAACAATAACGGCTTCCTCAATTGCGATGCCACAATGAACAGAGCACAGCAACACATGTGAATAAATTTAGAAACAAAAAAATTATATAGCAAAGAATAATGACGGGTGCAACAAAGAAAACAAAAGCAAATACGTACAAAAATACTGTGCATTATGAAAGGGGCAGATTTTTAAAAAGTTTCTGCAATGATTCTTATTGACTGTACAGGTGATGGCGAAATAGAAAAAAGACCCGCGTAGAGCAGAGATCTTAAATTAACTTGTTTTCTGTAAATTAAACATTTTCCAGATGGTTAAAAACTGTACAGACTTCCAACATGAGACAGTGACCTCTATGTTCTGAAGTTTATATTTTTCCTTAAATTATAGTATCGTGGTGTTATAAATATTATTTTTTTTCCTTGATTCACTTCCTCAGATTGGTCCTTATGCTTTTCAAATCCAATAGTCGATATATTATACAGCTCATATTGTTTTTAATGGGAGTACAGTTACAGCATAGTTGAGGGTATTAGATTTGGCATATTTTTCTGAAAATAAAGTTGGTAATATTCAACGAAAAGTAATTATAAAATTTTGCACTATCATGCAGTATTATTCGACTGCATCTACTGGGTGGTTTTTCCTTTGCGGGACCAGCTGCAGTGGTCGCAGTTGACCGCAGTTGCAATTCTCACCTCGTTCCCCTACTTGAAAGTCTGCCGGGGAGCCGGAAGGGAGGTATACGAGTTTAACCATAGTAACCTACCTGCGTTTCTTGTGTTTTGTGCAACATTCCTGTACTAGAAGACTTGAAAACAAAATAAGTGGTACATAATATTTCAAAATAATGTGCGAGGGGGTTTGGAAATATTTACAATAGCGGTATATGATATCGCGCAATCTATGGGCACGTTCTTTAGTAAGATGTTACTGATATTAATACGCCAGGCAAAAGCTAAATGGTTGTTGTTAGCGGTGTATGTAGCGAAAGGACAGTGTTCGTTTGTTGCCAAGTAGATAAAGACGTGGACAAGATGGAAGATGACTATCACGAACAAAGATGGAATGTATGATTTTTGTGGAAGGAAGGAGACAAAAATTCAGAACGTCATAGATCTTTAACTACATATGTGGTTAAAAAACTCCTGTGCAGACGATCGTTTACAACTGAACTAATGGATTCGCCAGAGACAAGGAATCTGTGCACCAGAATGTGAGTACAACATCCCCGTTTGGTTGTGGAATGAATGATTTGATCAGTTGGAATGTCGGACAGGCCGCATCACCCTGCACGATGATTTTAAAATGTAACAAGGTGCGCAGGACTTGACACAGGCACATAGGCATAAAGGTCTTCAAGTCTGTCGTTGGCTACTGAAATGCATCCGGAATTTTTGGAGAAACTGGTGACTGGTGAAGATGTCATTACCACACACTAGAGAAGAAAGTTAAATTCATGCAATAGTGTCCCTGGACCAAGAACAGTGTATTGCTTCATTTGCGGGCTAGCAGACGATTGTCGTCTTTCGGGACCTTTCAAGCACTGCTGCTAATGCACTGACTTCCTCAAGGAGTGACCGTTAACAGTGAGATGCACTGCGAGTTCCTAGCACAGCTGCGTTCAATTAGATTGCTATTTTCGAAGTTTATTTTCTGTTGATATTTTTCATAAAGTAAGCGTCCAACTACATATCTTACGAAACGAATGAAATGAATCAGTTGACAACAAAGCATCTGAGACAGTCACGCAAAAAGGAACGCTTTAACTTCAATAACAACAACAATAATAATAATAATAATAATAATAATAATAATAATAATAATAATAATAACAACAACAACAACAGCAGCAGCACCACGGCTTAGACGCAGAATTCAGCAACGATGAAAGGAAAAATGGTCGACAGGAGTGTTCCTCCAGCATTACAATGCGCGGCCCCACACCAGCAACACTACGACCGCAAAGTTGGCATCGCTGGGGTTCATAATTGTGCCGCGCCTAGCACATTCGCCGGATCTCGCTTCGTCTGGTTTAGACCTATTCCATAACAAGGCGGATTCACTGCGAAGTAAAACAATTCGGTAACAGCTGTAGACGAGTTGTGGCGTAATACTTCCAAACAATGATTTCGCGACGCCATAATGTTTCCAGGAAAATAATAACGGTGCATTTACGTCGATGGGGAGTATATTCAAATATCACGTGTGCATTTTTTTTTTGAGTAGTGTTTAAAGTCCGATTTTACTAATGAGGCACCACAGGCGGTGGACACTGACGATACATGAGATGACATTCGTCATTTAATTGAGGAAAACCTGAAAAAAAAAACCCAGTCGGGGAGGACGGCCCTGGTGGGATTCGAACCCCAGACCTCCCTCTCATGAGTCGGCGCCTTAACGACCTCGGCCACCCGTGGCGGTCACACGTTGCATTGAATCACATTAAATAATCAAAAAGTACAAAACTTCCATGATAAATAATTTTCCAAACTTCCCTTATACACTCCATATCTATCAAACTGCTCAGAATGCCAAATTTTTACCGATTAAAAACAAAGAAGTAAACAGATAAAAACAGGCTGTAAGTAAAAATAAAAAATTAAAGACGTCCGTCACAAATCATTAATTAATTTAAAAAAAATGCTAAATCCACACATTTGATCACCACGACAGAGAACGACCATAAAAATAATGAAATCAGCAGTTTAGCTAATTTGGAGTCGAAATGGGAGGCCAAAACTCCCCGAAATTGTAAACGTAGAGATGCCGTTTTAACACTCATTTTATTGTTAGGTATATTGTTTTACAGGAGAAGTCAAGTGATTCACCTGGCCAAGACAAATGTGCACAATGTTGTTGAAGCGCTCTAACTTGAGCAAGGATCATAAACAAGGAGAGTATTTACTGCTCCCTGACCTTTACTGGACAAAGAGAGACTCTATTGCCGCCCTCGTTGTTCATAGCAATGCAGCTATTAATCTTCAAAGGAACTTTATAGCATTGTAATGCAGTATATTAGAATTGCAATTATAAAAAGCGTTCTAATAGTAAACGTAAATATAATTGAATAAATAACCAATCCAACAAATACAAGTTAACATTAGTAATACACAACTACACGACAGAAGTGTACTAGGCTAAACGCAATGAAAAACATTAAAAAAGCTTTTATCTTAATTAAATTATAATTTGTTCTTTATAAATGTTACACTGCAATTAAGTAAATGTAAAAACACACACAATTTTGCGATGTAACGCATATTGCTAATGAAGCTATCATGACCAAGTATACACAATTGTGTCACTTTTGTATTAATTTTAGAATAAAATATTCTATGTAAATTTTTAGGGTTACGTTGGTATGATTGTCGCACATGCCCCACATCGACCGGAGCCTATCTATCGGTGAAGCGTTCTCGTATTCTGCTCGAAAGCGCCTGATTATGGTCTTAGCCGTATGGTGCTCCTGCACACTCATTGCTTATAGCTTCCATTTTCTCAAAACACCATCTGTGCTCATCTACGGACGTTTTTAATACAAATACTCGTGTAGCTGCACAAGGTACCCTAAAACAGGTTAATATTCAAATAAATATTCAATATTTAAAGTTCGGAGCTAGAACTTGAAAAAAAAAAAATAATAATAATGTTTTTAAACACCAAGCTTTAAGGTAAATTTTTTCATGAAAGTAACATATATTTTTTTTTTTTCGTTACAAGCGTTGACGATAATGTACCGAAAGCATGTTTCTTGATAATGTGTGGTGAAGAGAAAGATAAATCAAAATTTGTGATAAGATAAGAAGGGAAAGGATTGGCATGGTTTAGAACAGGAGTAAAATATTTAAGTGGATTAAAAATGGATACACTAAAGGGATATGTATATTAGAATTTAAGCAAACCAAAATTTGGAGGGAACAGTTCCTATTACGTAAGTGGGAAATTTTACCAAATGTAATACGAGGCAGAAAAATTTTAAATGTAAAATCATATGATAACATTAAGTAAAATACGTAGGCAAGGTAAGACAAAAATGGTTATGGGTGTAAAATACTTAGGAAATGTGCTTGAGAAATGAAATAGAATTGGCAGATAGTGAAAGGAGGATGAAATGAGTAGGGGAGGGCATGGGCCTAGTTATCTAATATTAGTTAAATAGGATCCTTATACACTAATAACCAGGGTATTAGTGTGTATAAGATCCTAAGCAACTCTCAAGGATAGAAATTTGGTCAAAGGGGTTTAATTAAAAAAGAAGAAATGTTTAATATTGTAGGAAATATAATTTAATATTGTACTGAAAGTATAATTTTTTTTTAATGTTGTGATTTGTTTTTGATTGGATCGCAGCCCGGTCCCCTGGATATTGCAGTAAATGGCTACTGATGAACCGGGGACTGGGGGAATGAGCCAATCAAATTGGAATAAATTTTTATTTTTTAAAAAAAATCTTGATTTGTTGTACTTTATGGTGGTGTACCTAATTAATATACTGAGCATGTAGAAGAAGTGATTTTTCTTTCATAAATTTCTGATCACATAATTTTTTTTTTATTTATTTGCGGATGCTCTTTAACATCTCAGGTCATCAGCGTCCCATTCATTTCAGGGCGTGAAACGGCCGATAAACTTTGCTCAGAGGACTCTTCTTTCAGGCTTGAGGTTCTTTTTCGTGCCGTAAATGTACGACAGGGACCTACGGCTTTACTTACTTTCCGAAGGAAGCCATACTTAGGATTTTTACGCCAGAAAAAAATCTATCGGTCCTGGCAGGGTTCGAACCCGCGAGCTTGGGTAGAGGAGGCAAGTATCGTTACCACTACACCACCAGGACTGACTGATCACATAATGTGAAAATGTGATAAAACAATCGGTCTAATTTGCCTAAAATGCACAAAGGGTCATTTGAATTCTGCTGCAATAATAAACTTAGCAGTGATAAGAACTGGTTTGAAAAAATTGAGAATTTAATAAATGCAATTTGTAAACTGAAAAGCAAAGAGAAAGTTAATAACTTCACTGCAATGGAGGGAGAGGGGAAAAAGGGGGGGGGAATTTAACGATTTTTAATTTAACACTTTTTAATGCATTAATAATCAGTAAATAAAAAAGGCGGAAAATGAATTACAGCTTCAGGAGCAGATATTCAATTAATCAGTTTTAAAAACACAATAGAATCAAATAAACTAACCAGAAAAACTCTGGAGGGAAATGGAATACCAGTTTACGCTCATGCTGTAGGAGCAAGTTTAAAGAACTTCCGCACTTTGCCGACTGAACAGCCCTCTTCCCATCATGATTAGCCGCCAGGGAAATGAGCTGTGCGTCAAGTCCAATACAAATTTATTTGGAAAACTGTCTTCTGCCTCTGCTAGAAAAATAGAGAAACAATTCTGCTGCTTGTCATAAATTGCAGCTGTTACATAATTTTTGGAGAATTTGCCTGTTATGGATTTCATTTAAAATGTTCGCATAAACTTGAAGAAAGTTTGTTATGGCGACATTGCCACAAATACGAGAGCATTGATTGAAAAGTTGATAAAAGCATGGCACAATACTGCTGGATTGCAAAGCAAAAAATATACTCAGAATGACAAAACGACTTAGCGCAATATTGCACCTTCATTTCCAGCACTACTTTTGTTTGATTTAAACAGAAACAAATGATCTAGGAATTCAGTAATAGTACAATGCTTGGGAACGCGTAACTGAAAAATAAAGAATGTATCCACTTTTTAATGACATTAGATATTAGTGCACTTTAAGAAGCTCGAGCACCAGGCTCACACTTAAAGACAATGTCCATAGATCCAAATAGACGAGCTGTTGACAGCGAAAGACGGGCATCTGCAGGAGTAGAGTAAAATTGGCAAAATAAGAAGAAGAAACCTGCGACTACGGAAGGATGCAGCTATACAGCTGGAGGATTTTAGGATCATTACACAACTGTGTCTAGTTAAATAACTTCGATTTCAATTATCAACTAAACTTTTTTTTTCTTTTTTTATTTAAATTTTTCAGGTACTGGAAATCATTTTTCTTCTAAATCATTTAATAAAATTTTTCACATTGCTTTAAGGCATATGGCAGGATTGGAATCGTGCATTGCTTTATTTTATTTAAAAAAATATCCCTAAAACATATTACTGTGCAGATTTGAAAATTATTATTAATTTTTTGGTGCATCTGAACTCAAACTAATTTACAGTTTCGCAGATGGAATTTTGACTACACAAACATTCATTTTGAGCAAGTAATATAATCTATCATTTATTTACGATTTAACTTAATTATTTTCAATAATTTTATACAACTTATTAATTTAGTTTAAGAGACACTGGGAGTGAATTTTCAAAGTTTAACATTTTTGCATGACTTTTTCTGATACCTTTATTGTACTTACATTGGTGTTAAGTTAATAAGTATATTAATTTCATTCAAATCAGATAAATAATTTGAGAGCTATAAATTATTTCATAAATGTTGTTATGTAAATATGTGCATAATCAACATAACTCACGCGGCTCATGAGTTGAAAAAAATTGGTTAGCATTTTTCCAATTGTAGCTTTGAATTACATATAAAAGTGATATAGAAAAATATTTTAAATAAAACTGATGAGTGAAATGTGATAAATTTTAAATATATGAGAAAATTTAATATTTAAAAGGAACATTTTTCAAAGGAAATATATTTTTTAAAATTATCAGCATGTATTTTGTATTACAGAATTTAACAGTAAATACTTTAGCACATTTTGGTAAATTTTAATTGAATTTAAACAAAAATTGTTACACTAGGAACATTTTGAATGTGTAAAAATGAAGTTTTGAGAAAATGCTGTTTTATAAAAAATAATGCTGGGAAAAAATGTGATTTAAAAGGATACGCGGAGTTATTTAAATAGCTGTAGAGCCCAAGGGGGCATGAAAATATTCACTATCTCTATGATTTGCAGCAAAATAAAAATAAAAAAGACCGATTTTGCCCAAAAACTCACTCCCAGTGTCCCTTAATGAAACTGGCATACACATATATTAAACAGACAGGCTCTATGTGGTACGAAATCATTCAGTTTTGATTATTAATTTAGAAGTTAGAAAGTTTAGCAATGGGCACCCATAAGACAACATTGTAGGCTATCTTTTGTAACTCGGTGATTTAGTGCAGCACTGTAAGTGGCGAAAGTAGTTGAACAATAAATAACTTAACATTCAAGATAATTTTCAGGCAAGTATAACATTCCGGGTATAAAGGTTACGCAGAACATTTAAAAGCAAATATCATGTATTTTACAGAAAGCTTAGTTTATATTTGTATTGCCCCGATACCGCTTGATTTCATAATTTAATATTTTAGGCACTCAGAAGAGCAGTTTCTGCTGCTCAAGAGCTCGAAGCCTAAACATGACATTATAAACAAGTTTACTCCATTAATCCTCCTGTTTCCCCAACTCGTTTACGAATACTCGCACCGCTTAGCAAATTATGTACATTTGCAGCCGCGTTAACGTGTATGTATGCATGTATGAACCTAATACGGAAGAGCATGCTGGCGATCGCGTAAACGCGTTGGTCGTAAGCTGCTTAAAATAAGCTATGTTAAGCTCAGTAAAGGCCTGATTCACAACGGCTTATTGTGTGGGCCCAGATGTACAAAAACCCCAGTGATGCTAATGGGGGTGTCCGCCCCCTTTAAATAAAAAGCGGGATGTAATGACAGGGGCAAATAGGCGGCCGCGTCGTGGTGCCAAGCACGTAAATAAAAATTAGATCACTGAGCTAATTGTTTTGTCGAGATTTCTGAAGAGCGTTCTAGGCTACCGAAGCAGCCTTTAAACGTGCACCAATGTCTGTCTATACTTAGAAAAGAAAGAAAGGAAGTTATTGGATAATGTTCAACAGAAAGATTGAATACTTGACAACAGTTTTAGAAATCTCGTCGGAAACAGGGCATAAGATTATTCTAAGAAAATTCTATATAGAAAATAATGCATTTTATCCGCTACACAGAGTTGATTTGTTTATTACATTATCTTAAAAAATGAAATAATTAAGTACACTGCATGTATTCTAATGAATAAGACAAATAAAACCTTTGCATTTCATGACTGATACAGCATAACACTTTTCCTATACCAGATTAATGTCACGCTTAAATATTATAACTACTGGGTTTCCAGAGTAGTCCTAACCGTTCGCACACGGTTTTGCGTCTCGGCCATGGCCGCCTGCTTGCCTATCCTTGAAGTTCCTAGCAGTTATCAATCTACATTCATTTGCGAAGACTTTAGAGCAACATATTTTTATGTGTAAATGTTATTATAAATGCGAATCAGCTTGTTTCATCCATGAAGAATTTATTTGCAAGTTCCTTGGGCTATTGCCACCTTCCAGAATAGCAACACACGATCGTTTGAATAAATTTGATACTACTGAATCAGTGCAAAGTAAGAAGACGCGCACTTGCAACAGAAGGTGAATTAGACGATATTGGCGCAAATCTTGATCGTTTGCAACAAATTCACTACCGAAATTAGCATAATTTGGTGTTTCAGTGTCCTCTGCATATACAGCAATTAAAAATCGAACATTACAAGTGTATACGTGTTCATGGTCTAAGATAAGATGACCCCGTAGCAAATGTGAGTGGTATCTTTCATCAGTGATTGGAGAGTTAATCAACCCACAGTTTGTTTTCTTTTCAGACTAGGCGTTGTTCCACTAAAATGGTAGTGTGAACAGCCGCAACACTAGCTCTCTTAGTGTTCTAAAAATCAGTACTGTATACAAGAAACTCCTTTTAATGAGAGAAAAATTGGAGTTTGGTGTACGATTAGCGCAAAACGCATAAGGCGCGGCCAGCTGCCGAGACGCAAAGCCCCAAGCGAGCGGTAAGAATATATTCTGGAAGTCCTGTATATATATATATATATATATATATATATATATATGCATGCAATTTCATTCACAGCTCATTACAAAGATACAAGATTATATCACAAGGTTCCAACCGAAAGCAAAGTTTCTTTATAAGGCGGAGCACTCTCAAATTGTTTAACTTCTGCAAGAGAAGCTCATAACCTGCTTCGAACATTAATTTACTTTCACAAATGCCTTCTATGCTGTGCGGCGCACTATATTTTTCTTTAACATTTATACCACAATTTCCCGTTAATGCTTGCGCATAGAGTCTGATTTAAGAACCATGTTCGGAAAGGCAACTTAAATATGGTGAGGTAGGAAAGCAGCTAAATTTAAATTTACGGGAGAATAGTTATAACAAATAAACATTTATTATAATAAAAATACTGAAAATACAATACTCAACAAGAGTGTATTAAATATTACTGTAAGCAAAGCAAAAATTCAATGGCAAAATACAATAAAGTATTAATATTACCCCGTGCAAGCCTCCAATTTGATCATCGCAAACGTTTATTGGCATGGCAAAATGGAAAAGTAACTTATATAGTACCACTAAGTGCTTACCTGTGCTTACACATTAAAACATAACATAAAACATGCTTGCCTTTCAATTACAAATCTATAACGTTTAAAAGTGCAATATAGCAAAATAAAAGAAACTCCCTTAAAATTTTAGGTAACTAAAACCCTAACACAAAATTTACACAAACGCCTTGGTCAATAGGTGAGACGTGGATAAGGAGAAACGATCCTAACAATTTGGAAACGTCCTCAAAGCTGCTACTCCTCTGTGTCGTTATCAGTGAGTCAGAGTAGGGCTATGACGTCAGCATACTCCATGGTTCCACAGCAGTCTAGACTGCTAATAAAATAAAGTAAATAAAATAAAATAAAGGACACGAGGAGTTGGTTACCATTAGAATGAAAGGAAGAAGGAAGAGAAACAGGAATTTGGCACATAGCAACTAATGAGTCCGTGGGGGGTCTGTGCAAAATTCTCTAAAACACTGAGGAATGAAAACAGAGAGCATGTGTATGATGTCAGTGGAGTGTGAGTAGGAAGTAAATAGGCGATGAAAAACGGCTATAATTTCCCTGTTTCCATTAGTAGTAGATTTATTTTATATAAGGACGTTCTTTAACATTGCGAGGTATTAGCATCCCATTAAATTCAAGGCGTGAAACGTTCAATAAATTTTGTTCAGAAATCTGTTGTTTCACCTTTAGGTTATTCTGCGTTCCAACATGTGATCACAGCTTTACTTCCCTTCCGAAGGAAGCCATGCTTAGGATTTTTACATCCTAAAAATTCATGAACTCTGGCCGAGTTTGAACCCACGATCTTGGGTCTACGAGGCAATGTGGTTACAACTAGACCACAGGACCGACTGCATAAGGTAAGATTGAATACACGTTTTAGGATATAGATTTGGAAGTACTCCTACGATTCGCCTAGTAACTTAAAACGTAATCATTTAAATAGTTTTTTTAATCACGTTTTTATATTCTTAATTATAAATGAACTAAAAAGTATAAAATAATTCATCCAAACGAAAAACGTGGGGCGCATGCAATAGTTTGTCTGAACTTTTTGTGTGATTAATTTAAACTATAAATACCCTCTAAAGTTATTAATTTTATCTATTGCATGCGCGTGCATCTAATACACTTTTTCGTTTGGAAGAATTTTTCTAAAAAAGTTTAGGAGATTATGAATTTGCATGGAGTTACAAATCTGTATTTGGTTAGGATGAATTATTTTATACTTTTTAGTTCATTTATAATTAAGAAAATAAAAACGTGTTTTATTAAAAAAATATTTAAATTATCTTCTACTTTTTTAGTTTTTGTGTCTTGTGTGCACGTAATTTTGCAATCAGTATTAGACATCTCGATTAAATAATGACAAAAAAATTGAGGAACTTTTGGATTTAGTTAATTTTGTTTTCTCTTGATCACAGCTACAATAGAAAATTGCTTTATCTACTCGATTGATATATCGAAACAGTTGATTAATTATAGTTTTTTTTAATTAAAAGCAAAATACAGAAACACAAAGTTGGTTTTGCAAATTTTTAATTTGAGTATTAAATACATTTGTACCAGATCCTCCATATAGAACTCAAAATCTTTGATAATATGTGTAATTCATATTATGTTAAATATAACATTCATTCACTACATATTTACACAGTTGAAATTATTAATACATTATTAATACAGACTAGCGCAATTGAATTCATGTAATAGAAATCAGATCTATTAAATGTTATTTTTAGGATTTAATTGTGAGGATTTAAATTTGATGCTTTTATTTGAAAAGTTGCCATGGCGACTGTATTATCAAAATATTAGCATGTCGTTGCGAGTCGAGAAGAACGTTTTTCCATCGTCTCAGTTGATCGCGCTTGAGTCATGCGTTTCTTGGAATTTGCGCATTCGATATCGCGCTGTTT
Organism: Metallyticus violacea; assembly: GCA_030762175.1. Lineage (NCBI taxonomy): Eukaryota > Metazoa > Arthropoda > Insecta > Mantodea > Metallyticidae > Metallyticus > Metallyticus violacea. The sequence continues at coordinate 56,249,222 of CM060844.1, forward strand.
ATTTGAATAGTTGCCATGACGACTGTATTGTTATCAAAATATAACACAAAGAATTCTATCATTTTAAATTCAACTAAAACGTTGAAATTAAATATAAATCAAGTTACACTATAACTTATTTATTGTATTGATAAATATAATACAGTTATCATAGCAACTGTTCTTATTTTTAAATAGAGATTATTATAAATTTTATATTTTTATTCGTTATTAACGAAACTACAGAAATGTGTTCATACTATTCAATCTTACATTTTTTAAAACCTTCGTGTTTGATATTGCGCTGCTTTACTTTCAAAATTGCGGAACCATATTTTTGAACCGTGGAACCATTGAACCATGATAATTACCATGTTATGTTGTATTGTCATCCATTTCTTGCCTATGTGCAAATTTTCAAGTCTCTATCTCATTTAGAAGTGCATGAAAAATTAATTACAAAATTTCACCCGAACAGACAAGAAAGCGAGTGGATTAAAAACGTTTGAAAATACTCCTGAGCGAACAAGATTCATACTAAAGCCCGGTATGAATGGCAAATAAAGGGGGAGGACCCTATTTAAGAAACATATACATTTTTTAGTTAATATTGTAAAAATATTTACCAACTCCTAAATTATAAGCCCTCTCAATTTTATACCGTGATGCTTTGTTACCCTATAAAATATGGAAAAACTGAAGGGATAATTTTTTTTTTAGAATATCTTAAAGACAGATTTAATGACTAAAAGATATACAAGTACAATGAAATTGCAATTTCATTCCGAATTAACTGATGTTTCTTGATTTTATACAAAATTAAACCATTTCAAAAGCATATACTTTTTGAATTTGAGTTGCTAATCAGTACACGTTGTAATTTTATGTATAGGGGATAAAATATTACCGTTTAGTTTGCTAGTGAAAGTGAAAATACTACCGGAATAAAATATTAATGCAGCATAACAGCGTTGCTTCCGCTGAAGAAACGCTCTGAGTTTTTACATTGCACATCCCATGCGCCCGTCTTCTGTTTCAGGAAGATAATTCAAACTCTTACCCCTTGCACACTTTAACAGCATATTGCGGGCTAAGCTTACAACATTTAACGCTTCGAAAGGTCGCCTGATATTTGTATATGGTGAAGTTACAATAACGATTATGATGAGTGGATCTATTTTATGTCATTCGTTTCGTTTTTTACACATCATATTTTAATGCTCTGAATATACAGAGAATTAAAATACTAATATATGGAATACGTCAATACACAATACAATACATGAGAAGAAACAAGATTCTTACAAGCAAGCAGAACCACCACCGCAATAATATTCATCAACAGGGCGCAGAATTTTACATTTGTATTAGTTTTAAACACATTAAAATAGTTTTTTACATTTTCAGATGGTTTTTTAAAATGCTTCCTTACTAAAGTACATGAATTCATGGAAACATATATATAAAGCCTACTTTTTCCATGACCCAGAATTACAACTCATCACGAACTCTTTGTTTAACTTTTCAATAGTTTACAGAACATAATTTTAGAATTATCACCAGTAATATCACGAGAGGGTCTGAGATTGCCGTAAATTCATGAACGTAGTGAATGGATTTATATGGAAAGCTCAGACCCTGGAGTAATATTTATTAGGACTATTTAACGAATAAAATAAGAATTTAAATATAATTTCCCTAACCTTAGCTTATAAAATTGTATATTTGTACTTAACCTTTTCAAGCAATCCTTCGACAGAAGAATGCCGATTATCAGTAATGCCAAAAATGAAGAACAAAATACCGGCTTAAGACTATTTCATGGATTGAATAAGAATAAAAGTAATGTGTGTGTGTGTGTGTGTGTGTGTGTGTGTGTGTGTGTGAGAGAGAGAGAGAGAGAGAAATTCGCGCACAGAATAATAACACTTGTATAAAATGTTATACTTAGGAATATCTATTTGAAAAACCCTCCGTTTTACGTTTATGAGTGTCGATTGTCCATGTTTTTGTTGCTATCAATAGCTCTCCACCGCCTCTAGCAAAAGTGGCCAGTGATACGTGCGCAGGAATTATATAGTGGAAGTATATAGTTAGCCACACTGACCACAAGACAAATGCACGTCACCTGATAAAACGGATTTGATATTTTTTTTCGATAATTTCACCGGAAATCCGGCTGTGATTGGTCAAAATTCAACATTTTCTTTGATTAATTGATCAATTTTAAGATGACGTCATATAGTCCCTGTAATTTCCAAGTTCGTGCAAGGTAAACCTCGTAAGAATGCCTGCAATTTGCTTCTAAAACAGAAGATTTTCGTTTCCTAAGTATTTCCTTTGCTGCAACAATGTAATATCGCAAAAATGTAACAGTATATTGTCACAATAAAAAAAAGCATTAAATGCAATGTTTTCTCTTCGAAATGTATCAATTAACATAGTGAGTAATTTTGGCTAATGTTTTAATATAATGGATTGGTAAAAATCAAACACTTTAATGTGTATTTTTCATTTGTTATGTATTTTATTTATAGTAAGCTTTAATGTTTTTGAAAAATTACAGTTTTTGCCATTTTTAGATGTTTAACGTCTTATTTAGGTTTTATAACATTGAACTAAAATGCTCCAATTATATGATATGCAGAATTATGTTAAATTATCACAGGTAGCAGGGAAAAACGTTCAAAACCTAAGAATCTGAACCAAAAAAGCAATAATAAGGTATGCAATCCAACACTTACAAGTAACAATCAGAACATTGATGTTATAAGATTAATTATCTAAATTGCTTGAAATGTTCCTTTGCTCAATAAAAATAGTGGTCATTATGTAATGAGCTTGAATATATTTAATTTTGGGAAGTAATTAAGTTTTACTTCTATATGTATAACAATATTCTCATACATGTAAATTTCACGTCTTGAGATCGCCTACGTGGTACAGTGGTAACGTTTTTGACTACTAACCTAGAGGTCATGGGTTCGATGCACGAATAGGCTGGGTAAGGATTTCTTCGGTGTTTACACTTATTCTGAGAAGGTAGCTTGAAGACGCCAAGGACTCTGAGCTCATTTGAGACCGCCACGGCTGGCCGAGGTCGTTAAGGCGTGGGCTCGTGAGCGGGAGGTTCGAATCCCACCAGGACCGCCAAAACCCCTGCTGAGGTTTTTTCCAGATTTTCCTCAGTCCTATTAAATGGTACTCTAAACTTAGGCCTGGAACGTTTCCTTGCTTAAAAAAATCCTTTCCCAATATATCATTTCATCTCATGTGTCATCAGTGTCCACCGCCTGTGGTGCATCAGCAGTAAAAATGGGCGTTAAACAACATTAAAAAAAAGCTCATTCGTGATATTAATTCATAAAGACTGCCATGAGATAGTCACAGATTAAGAACCCCCCCTCCCCGGTCCTCCATATCACCTTCACCATAGTTGATCCTGGTGGTGTAGTGGTTACCATGCTTGCCTCCTAAACCCAAGATCGCGGGTTCGATTCCGGCCAGGACCGATGGATTTTTTCGGGAGTAAAAATCCTAAGTATGGTTTCCTTCGGAAGGGAAGTAAAGCCGTGGTTCCCATGTCGTACATTTACGGCATGATAAAGAACCTCAAGTCTGAAAGAAGAGACATTTGAGCAAAAGTTATCGGCCGTTTCACGCCCTGAATAGAATGGGACGCTGAAGGCCTGAGATGTTAAAGAGCGTCCGTAAATAAAACAAATAAAAAAAAACCTTCACCATCATCTCCACTGGGGAAACCTAGCAGCGCCCCATGGGCCTCCCGGTCTCATAAGTCGGGTACCTCTCTGCCAGGGGAGAAAGCCCATAAGTTTATGACACTGCAATTGGAGCAAATACTTTTTTTTAAAAAAAGTTTCTATATTCTCTTCATTTATTAACAGAAGAGTGTTTGTTATTAAATGCCTTTTGATAAACAAAAATATTAATTTATTTGTATATTTACGGAACAAAATATTTAAATTTCATAAAGATTGGTAAATAAAATAAAAATTCTAATCAAATATCAAGCAAATGTTAACATCCTCTCAACAATAACTTTCTAAATTGGTAAACTTTAATTAACACTTTCACAATTAAATTTATAGACTCTTTTCTATAATAGTCCCTTATAACTTGGACTGGTAGGATGATAAAAATGTCTGTGAAAAGCGTCTCGCAAAATTACAATATATTCTTAAAAAATTTACACAAAAATGGGGGGGGGGGAAAAAAAGGAATTTACGATACCAGGTTTTCACCAAATCTTAATAATTAATTTTAAACATCTGTTTTCCTTTAAATCTCATCACCGCTGAATTTAGCTGACCAGAAAAATTAAAAGAATGAGAACATATCTTATTCAGCGTTGCAGCGAACAACTCTATTGTCATTCGCAGATGCCAGCCTTAAAGGAGTCTCCATGCCTTTGAAAAACATATGCATCGCAAAACATATCTCTTCCTCGACTGATGCCTGAGGTCCATACCTGAAAAGAGTAAAAACCTCTGATGAAAAATTCGCTTCCAAGATACTCTAAACACTTTACAGAATGTTGCCTACTTTAAACATTGGCAGCTTACATGTTTTTCGCACACCTCTACGGAAAGTACACTTTTAAGAACTATCTTTTGTTTTTGGACATTTCAGTCCCCATAATAAAAATAACATAATATACTTTCTAGTATAAATTGGAAAAGTTCTCATAGAAACATCAATGACGTTGTATTTTAACATTATCAACGCACGGCCAATTATGAAAACAGTGTCACAATACAACCGCAGAATACACTGTAGGACCGGCTTGGGTATTTCGAGAGATGGGATTCTGTCTGAGTGCGCCTGTCACGAAATGGACTGTATTACCTATACACTCATTCATATGGCTCTGCATAAATAAAGGGATGCCATATTTCAATGCAAACTGAAAGTTTTATTTGGCTATTTCACTTATGTGGCGTCATCCAACAATCGAACAATGAAACGAAACAACAATTTGAATTTTGACCAATTACAGCCGGATACCGCAGGAAAAAAAAAAAGTTTTATTGCGCGACTTGCATTTGTCTTGTGGTTAGTGTCGTCAACTCTATACCTCCACTTATAATTCCTTAGCACGCATCACTGACCACTTTTATGTGTTTTCTCTGTTGGTATTACTAAGTAGAAAGGTACCGACTATAGTAGTCGGCTTTGTCTATTTCATTCTCACTGTTTCTGAATAGGTAGATTAGGTTTCATAAGTTTCATAGTTTTCATAAGTATAATTAATTAATAAATATATTAATAATTGTAAGTAATTGTTAATAATCCGTGAGCGAATGTCAATTATACGTTTCTTTGATTCTTATTCTAATCATGAAATAGTTGTAAACCCGTATTTGGCTCTTCCCTATAAGATTACTGACAATCGACACTATCATCAGGTATGAAGTCTGAATCTAATTTTCTAAAATAATAACTTTCACCTGAATCACTCTCCTGCAGTAACTCAACAATTTATTTTTTAGTCAGCTTTCTCTCAAATATATTGAAGAACTAACAAAAACAGAGCAAGGTTTTTCCAAACAATAGACCCCAATAATAATAGTGCAGCATACAAACAGTACACAAATACTCATCAAACGAGTCTCTCACACTCACTCTGGGCGTCAGTGTAACTAAAACGTGTTTTAAGTTATGCGCACGATATGACAAAGTAAAACGGTACCGTTTTCATCGTCTGATAGAAACACTTCTAGAAAAAAAGACAGATGAAAGATCAAAAGTTAACATTTTAACGTAAATCATCAAAAAGTGCATTGCAGTGGGACTGGAAGATCGTTTTAGGTATTCCAGGGTGAAACACAATTTAGTTCCAATGATAAAGAGTCATGCAATTGAGAACCATGGCCAACTCGGAGCAGGATTTTAGGACCTAGAGACATCAAAGATGCCGACACAAACTTCCCTACTGTATACCTATATAGTGGTAAGCTAGTAGAGCTCCAACTCCAAAGCTAACAAATTCGTAATAGTGCAACATAAAATAAACTAAAGCCATTAAATTGCATACTGTTTCAGTATAGTTTGCTGAAATATGTTGTTCGTGCTTCGTATAGAAAGTAGATTTCGAGTACTAGTTTCAAAATTTCCGAACTTCTTATTATTATACGAAAGTATTACTTTCTATACTTGCCATCAAAATAACTACTTCCAACATATCTATATCCTTAGCAATATACCCGACATAACTTTCCAAATGCTGTTTAATATCCATTACTTTTTCAAGAACTAAGTGAATGTTCTCTTTAAGTTTATCCCCCACGTTTTTTTTTTCCAGATTTAAAACCATTAATAAATTAAAAGCTATTCTTATACATTCCAAAATTTTCATCAGGTCAGAATCAAAACGTAAGTTATGTTTTCCATGATCAAAATGATCGCAGTACGCCAATGCCCCAACATGCAAGGTCACCTTGCAAAGATATTTGGAGTATTTTAATGGAAATATCTTATTCCTGAAGATGATTTCTCAATGCCTGATACTCAGTTATCAATCTGAGGAAAAATTCTGTGCACAAGCTCACTCAGCCTATGAAGAGCATAGCCCAAATCTGTTACATGAACTGTAAGTGCAAGGAAACCAGTTTAATGACAAGTTATCCAAAATCTGAAATTCACAGCATTAAAAGAATGTAACAGACTAAAAATGTAACGAAATTTTTTTCTATAAAAATTACCAACTGAGAAAAAAGAAGCTAAAATACAACATTTTAAGAAAATGTTCACATTTTTGTATAGGCTTAGCGTATTTGTCTTCCCACAGATCGTTCTTTCATCGATTTTGGGGCACAGTGTCTTTCAGTTTTACTTCGTACTATCATATTGCTTACAACTTTAATTAATCGTGTGTGTCTTCTGCTCGATCTTTAAGGGCATTCCAATTTTCTTTCTTTTGTGAATTTCACTACATCTGTTATATCACGTTCATGTCTAATGATTCGCTTTGCACTTTGTATTTCTGCCCCAGTTTCCACTCCATATATAATTAATAGTCAAATCACTGTTTATATATTTCAGACACAATATTTATTTTTCCAAATTATATCTTGTAAATATTCTAATTTTTGATGCCTTTTGAATCTTGTACTTCATTTATAACATATCGATTACTGGTTACAACCATCCTTAAACATTTCAAATTCATAGCCTGCTCGATAATTTTCCTTGTTTATTTCTGATTTACATATAATTGATTTCTTTTATATTAACTTTGGTATAAGTTTTTCTATAATTATTTTATATATTGTGCTTGACAATGATAGTATTTTTCGAAATTTCCTCGAGCGAGGCTCCGTTTAAAGCTCTCTCGTTGTCAAAGACACCTAAAATTTAAATCAAGACTTATAATGTTATATACATTTTTTTTTAGAGTAGATCTTCACTGATTTACAAACTTTAATGATAACAACAAGAAATAATGCAGTATCCTTACACAATAATAACAATTTACATAAATTATATAAATGCATAATTAATTTATATTAAAACTGACAATAAAATTCTGAAGGCTCATGTCGTTAATTGTAATTGTTGAATGAGAGAAATATACACTTCACTTAAAGCTGTGATATGGGTGCCAAAAATGTATACACACTTCGAGCAAAGAAAAAACTGCGTTAACATAACAAAACTGAATTCATACAAACAGATAATGATGAGCACTAATCATCTTAGACTTTTACAGTTACAACAGTTGCTCAAAATGCCCACCATCGGCGTCGATACACTTCAGAGTACGTTGAACTACTGATTGAGCAACGTTTGCGAAAGTGTCCTGAACGATTGCAGCACATGTTTGAATTTCTTCCCGAAGTGCTGTCAGTGTAGCTGGTTTTCTACGGTATACAACATCCTTAAGAGGAATCCAGTGTGCGGGGCTTGTTGTTGTGCGAGGTCTCCCAGATCTGTCCTTGTGAACATCGCATACGGTACCACGTGTCTAAAATTTGTCTTGAATGTGTGCAATTGTTACTCGCGTTGGCGGTTCTGTTCTGTACACACGTCTCCATTGTCTTTGAACTTCAACAACATTCTGGTTTTCCAATACCACTTCAAAATTGCTTTCCGATGTTCTTGGCTCCATTTTGTTGTAGCAACGCTAGCATATCGTAATGTGAGCACATCTGTTTACAGAACATCATACAACACATTACTCTAATTTTTCGGTACAACTTTGAAATATATTAAATAAATATCTACTGTGAAAGTGCGTAAACATTTTTGGCACCCTCGGTATTTGGATTTTGAGCTCCGTTTTTACGTTTTCAAAACAATTTATATATTTATATTTTATTGCGGATGATTTTTCTCTCAAGTAAGCTGTTGCCAAAGACATTAATACTTTCATGACGTTCTTTGATAGATGCTTGGTTATCTGGGAAACTATGACAACGCATATCAGTGTTCTGCCTAGTACACATTTTCGGCTTATCTCCGGAAAAAATATTAGTCATCATTTGATTCTAACTTAGCTTTCCTCAATTAATATGCATCGTGGATGAGATACCTTTCGTTTTCTCGTAATTCATTGTTTGTGCCTATACATTAGTGTAAATATGTTTACATTGCTTTAATGCAGTTCGAAAAATGCCGGTCTCTGATATCTGATATACCATCAGCTTCGAGTCATAGTTATTATAATTTTAAAAATACACCAGTACTTATCCTTGATAAATGTTATAAGAGCTCCGCCTACAAAAATGACTAGCCATCCTCAAATGATTAGGTTTGGTTTTTTAATTTTGTATAAGCGAATACAAAATAACCAGCAATGAATGTTCACAGCATGAAGAGACCACAAGCAAACATTTCGTTCGTTTTATATGAAGATAAATTTGTCCTCTTTTCTCTACGAGTTCATTTTTTCCACTTCGCGTTTTGTTTTTGTTTGCTACCTTGAACGTTTTCACGAATGCTATTTATTTCAAGTCTTGCTTCTCAAGTTTCTTTCATACAAAATGCCGTCATTGAGTTGCAAGGCTGCTGAACCTAATTTAGCAACAAACGTGAGCCCCGTACTCAATTACTCATCATTTACTGCACAGACTGAAGATGAAGTGCCTTGACGTTTCGGGGAAAGGGGGCAAAGCACCGAACTGCACGTTCTACCAACACTCTGCTCTTCCTCAAGTCGATTACAAAACTCTCTCGGCGCAAGAACCTTTTGCTCTGCTGTTTCTGTTATGGAAAATCGTTTGTATCGATTTTATGTGCACATATCATCTTTCTACACCAACGAAGCGCAATATTCTCACTTCCCATTCACACTTTTATACACTTGCTTTAACAAGAGTTTACCATGCCTCTGTTTTCGTTACCTACACGTATAGAATTCAATATCCTGCGTTAAGTGAGATCAATAAATATTCAATTATCATACCCAATGTGTTGAATGTCAGTAGATTTGTAAAATACATTGCTTTGAATCTAGCAAGATCTACTTTATGTTTTTAGAGCCTTTCTAGACATCAAATACTATAAATAATGCTTTAATTGTCTACACATTAAGTTAATTTATACTGCTTAACTTAAAATTAATGATAATTACTTGATGGTTAACCAGTATCAATCTTTGATCTAACAAATAAATATTCTAAACTGAACCAGAAGATTCAGGAGGAATAAAAAGATTTCTGTATTCAAAAACATAAGGCGACAAAACCTGCAGAGAGACAATCTAAAAAGTCTATGTGAACGTCCTTAAAATCGCATAGCCCAGAATGAATGAAGCACAAAAAAGGATTTCCCTGTATAAATTCCGCGCACACGGTATATCAGACAGTGAAATGGAAAAAAGAGGTACCGATTAATATATATGGCGGCCGTAGCAAGGGATGTGGTTCCCGGCGACAGGTCGAGCATCAGCCGGTAAAATGGTTGTGAACTTTACCTTACAGAAGATATACAAGCTTCATATCGCGGGAGTGTGTTGTCACTCACTCGTCTAAGTTCAAGAACTAAAATTCTGCTTATTTCGTGGTCAATATTAGTTTAGAATTATTATAATGCATGGGAGTCGTGCAAAACATTTTGTCTTTCAAACTACCCCATAAATAAAAAGCACAACTGGTTAAGCCGGGGGAGCCCAAGAATCAAGATTAATTACTTATCTCAAATTTTACCCTTCTAAATTGCATTTAGAAACAAATTGCAATAATTCACTCGCTGAACCAGATCATTTTTTCACAAAACCATGAACATTATTGCGTGACTATATGGACTTTAAGAACTTGACTTTACTCTTGGAGAATATCAGAAAGCTTTGTAACTGATGTTTGTCTTTTTCTGATTGTATCCAATTTTTCCTCCGTCAAAAACTTTTGTCTTTGGGAATGTGTTTTATTCATAACTGTGCCTGTGGTTTCATGTATTTACTAGTATTTGGATAGTATTTTTGAAAGGAAAAAGTTATAAAAACTTTCTTCAAGCACAAAACGAGCTTTTACAATGAAAATGTCCTTCTTTCGCAGTGAAATGTTTCACCATTTTAAATGCACATCCCTACCAGAACAACTGTATGTACGTGCACGCATCCCCGTTTCACATTGCGTGATTCGCGTGTTCTTGTGTGACTCTTAGTTTACGGTTGATGCCATTGCCAAGGGAATAGGGAAGAGCGCGTAACGGGAGCACTGGCCAATGCAGTGGCGTTCGACCAGGGCGCATATGCCGTACGTACGGCAGCCATATATTTTAATTGCACTATATGTACATAATTTTTAATATTAATAACACTGAATATAACACGTCTTTCTTGATAATATAGTAGCTCTCTTTAGTTTTGTAGTTTAGCCAATACGTACAGTAGACTAACATGAACTGATAAGAACTTGGGTAGGAAAATGTCGGATATGATGGTACGCTAACTCCAGCAGGTAAGTCACCGAGGATGTTCATTTAGTTCTATTTTTATCCGCAATATGTCCACAGCTACTTCCGAGTGTGACCGTAAAAACTCAAGAGCAGAAATGACTAAATATACAAGTTAATACCATTTACAAAATTAAACACTCTTTTATTTAACGAAAACAAACTGTTATATCACTATAATAAACATAAACATTTTAAAAAGTATACAAAATAAATAATTTAGCTTAAAGTATCAAAATATAAAAATCTAAAGAATGCTGACGAAGAAAAATATTTGTAGCGAATAGGGGCCCAATGCAAGTAACTAGAATTTGTAGTGTTTGTTTGTGCAACACACCTTCCTCTTCCATTACCATTATCCCTATAAAGTATACATTTCCTTAAGTCAAACAAATTTAGACTAAATCGAAAATCAGAAACGACATAAGTACACAGGAAAATACTTCAAGGAACTTCATACTAATTAATGCTCTGGAGTATGCCATTGTAATAATAATAATAATAATAATAATAATAATAATATTAATAATAACTGAATTCTATATTATATAAAGGTCATATTATTATTATTATTATTATTATTATTATTATTATTATTATTAAAATATCTGTATCTTACTTAATCGAATTATTTTATAAAATGTTCCGCGAATATCTTCCAGTAACATTTAGTAACATATTATGCGTCTCAATCAGCATATGCTATGCGCGCGAGCTGCAAACATCTTAATTTTAAAGTTTATAACTAAGCCCCCTCCCCAAAAAAAACGAAAACCTTATTTATCTTTTGAAAATATTTAATATCGTTTGAAACAATGAGGATATTCAAAGTTATAATTCTGTATTACTATTAATCAATTTTGTACTCCTTATACGGAAAATATGGTGACGCTATTTGCTTTTTTTGAATTTATGGAAGTAAATTTTCGAAGTGGTGCATTTTTCCTTTAAAAATGCGGTATTTTACAAGTAAGGTGGAACTCTGGTCACTTTTAGCTGATCGCAGGAAGACTACCAGATCAGCGCATGGCAGCAAAAGAATTAAGAGCAAGCATATTTTGTTGCCTAACTGGAGCGTACTCTTCGAGGTCCATAAAACGCCCGACCCGCTCACAGATAATTCGCACATTCAATACTTGTAACTATGCATAAAATCCATGGATTTCTGTAATAGAAATATTTATGTAAACTGTTTTATTTCCCCACAGCTGCTCATAAACTAAATAATGAAAAGAGTGAACGACCCTTAACGCAACCGGTTTCACAGCGTGCGGCCAGCCGGAGGGGTTGGCTGCTGTATCGCCTGTGCGGGTGAAAGGAAGTCCGCAGTAAATATAGTACGGTTTGTCGCGTAAGTTATTTCTAACATACATAACATAAACACTTAAAAAGAAAAGTAAATTATTCGCGTATATTAAGCAAGGAAAGGCTGAAACTGGCTTCTTTCGTTGTTCAAGCATTTCTGACACCTGCTTAGGAAGTTGCTCATTATATTCTGCAATTCCCTCTGAGAAATGGCAGCAATTTCTTCTGTGAGTACTTTACGTGGCTGTCTATGTTTTCTGTCAAGAAAATTCCCGTTTCACGAAATTTGTTTACTAATATGAATCGAACTCCGATTAGGAACGTGATTATTTCCTCTTGAAATAATCTTCTTGCAGCACGCGCTGATTCTGTACGCACGTATGAATTATATATGAATACTCTTTAGGGAATAGAATGCTTGTATATTTCACTTGATACACTTTCCCTGTATTACGTCACCTAACAAACACGTGCTACTTATGCAAATTTTCAACTTACACTGAAGCCTCGCGCAGCGGAAGGGAAATATACTCCCCGCCTCTACGCCTCTGCCGGCTGGTCCCGCGGTTGCGTCAAACGTTGCTCAACCAGTATTAGATAGATTAAAAGGCAGGCATAACAGAAGTAACCGCCATTTTAAATTTACTACACCTTTAAATTCCAAATATTTGTTGTCAGATTTCTGTAATGGAGTTCTTTTAATGTTTTAAGAAATATCAGTGGAACTTCACTGTGTGCATTCCATTATGAAAGTTCTTAACTTTTCTAGAATAACAGGCTTCCCCCTTTCAGTAAGTTCAAAACTAATATAGTGGAAAAATTCATATAAAACACTCACTAACTTTAGTAGTAGTAGTGGTGACGGTGGTGGTAACGTGTATTTATTGCTGAATATTTACAAACTTAATAGTACAATACCGTTCAAACGGACTTTTCGACCGCACATGTTATTCATTACACTAATGTCTGTGTAATGAATTCTTAGAGACGAACAAATCCCAAGCATTATGGATTCGCAATTTACCCACTCAATGGCGCCAAGTCAGCTCGGCGTTTGGCTCGGTATTTTGCAACCTAATGTTCAAGAGAGCTCATATTTGTGTGAATTAAATTACCACTAGGACAGCGAATTTACGAGGGTTGAATAAAAAGCAATACCTGCACCTCCATACGTTGGCAACAGACGGAAGCACTGCAATGAAACGGATACTGGAATGTTAGAAGAATTTCTTTCTTCTTCCTCAGCTAGCAGTGGAAGAGAATGGATATGTATGTTACACTGTATAGAATGGAACCCTGTGCAGACAATCAGTCAAAGCGATATAAGCAACGTTTTATGATAGGCTTCTAGACAGCAGAAGGCATCACTCCAACGGATATTCGTCGAAAAATGCCATCCGTTATGGTGAATGTGTTGATGTGAGCCCTGTTAGTCGTTGGGCCAATAGGTGTAAAGATGGCGAGGCGGAAACTAGTGACCTGCATGAATGGCAGAGTTGGGGTTCGTGACAGCAACCACTGAGTTTCACAGAGAAGCAGTTGACTGATTGATTCAGGACGATCGCCATACTACTCAGAGCCAAATTGCTAGCATAACGGGCATTTCAAAGGAGTATGTAGGTCGCATCGTTGTTGAGAAGGCTCTGTTTGGAGAAACAGCGTTTGAGCTTCTTCCGTAACGGCTTTACCAAAGAATTCATCGTTTCCGGGGGGCCAGTGTCCAGTAAGGCTTGCTTTCTATCACTGCTCAATAGGTCCTAAGCCCAGTTGCTATCATACGTTTTAATATGAATTTTACCCAGTACTTGACCGTGAAAATTCTGTCACCTTATCTGATGTTCTTTCCTGGCCCATTGATATGCTGCGGTTCTAGCAGTTTTCTTGTTAATGTCGCGGAACATTTTTGATCCTATGAGGTTGGTCTTACATTTTTAACCAATTTATCTGCCTGTTCATTACATTCTAAGTCCTGATGTTCAAGCACCCAGCAAAGTTCTAATTGCTCCTTTGTAGAATGATTAATGAGAACTTGGAGACATTCTCATAAAGTCTACAGTTGGTTTCATGAGATTTAAGTACACTAAGTCCAACTCGCCTATCTGTAAAAATGAGAATAGCATAATTTCCCTTCTCACAGATATTAACAAAAGTCAGAAGTGCAACTATTTCTGCCTAAAATTGGTAACACAGTTCCAAAGACTTATGAGATCTTTGTTTTTGGAGATAATTCATAAACTCCAGCTACTGAAGAGATTCTTATTCTTGAGCCGTCTATAAAAAGACCAGAGTGAGTTATGAGTCCAGTCAGGTCTTCCCCAATTCTGATTCTGAATGGTAGGGTAAAATCAATTAACCAAGATTTTGGTTTATAAACGTGATTTCATAATGGTAATATTCGTTAAGAAAATTAGTGATTTTTTCCTTAGAGAGGATATGCCATAGATGGTCTTCAGTACATCGATGAAGTAGTCATTTTGTCATACACGAAATACCTAGGGTACCAAAAAATGCATACACACTTTCACAGTAGATATTTATTTCATATATTTCAAAGTTGAACCGAAAAACAACAGTAATGTGTAGTATGATGTTCTGTAAACAAATATGACTGAATACATTATGATAGCGTTGCTACGTGACAGGTAAATCAACAATGAACAAATGAAGCCAAGATTATCATATGATGTTCTGTAAACAGATGTGATTCACGTTGCGTTATGCTAGCATTGCTACCTCAAAATGGAGTCAAGATTATCGTTTGAACAGCGGAAAGCAATTTTGAAGTGGTATTGGAAAACCGAGAATGTTGTTGAAGTTCAAAGACAATGGAGACGTTTGTACAGAACAGAACCGCCGTTTGACTTCAACCTATGGGGAACTCTTAAGGATATTGTATACCGTAGAAAACCAGCTACACTGGCAGCACTTCGGGAAGAAATTGAAACGGCGTGTGCTGTAATCGCTGAGGACACTTTCACAAACGTTGCTCAATCAGTAGTTCACCGTACTCAGAAGTGTATCGAAGCCGATGGTGGACATTTTGAGCAACTGTTTTAACTGTAAAAGTCTAAGATGATTAGTGCTCATTTTCTGTTTGTGTGAATTCAGTTTTGTTATGTTAACACAGTTTTTTTCTTTGCTTGAAGTGTGTATACATTTTGGCACTCTCTGTATATATATATATATATATATATATATAGTTTTATCTGTTTTCTAACGTCATAATATATATATATATATATATATATATATATATATTATGACGTTAGAAAACAGATAAAACTAAAGTCATTAAAAATGTTGAATAAACATGAAGCTGGATATTTAAAAAAAAATCTAGTACAAACTCAAAGGATTGGAAATGATAGCCACAAAGAAAGATGTTTGCATAAATCTTGCGATTTCATTGTTGCATGTCTAGAGAACCTGGGTAACATTTCTTGCTGCACCCAGGTATGTTTTTTTGTTTGCTGCAGTTTCATTCTTAGAGCGGACCAGCAAAGACATCAAGAAAGCAACATCCCTATGCAAGCCCATTACAAAATGAGAAAATGGCAATGAAAGGACTTTACGGAGTGCCATGAAAAGAAAGTACAGGAAGATGTCGCACTAAGCCGGAATACAAAACACGACTACTATTCATCGACCCCTAGGGAGCCATACAGAGTAAGGGCTGCCGAATCTAATTTACGCCTACACCGAACATCTTTCCCTGAAATCTATGTCCCTTTACCTTTCTCAGCCAGCCTTCTCGCAATTTGCTCCCTAGGGGCTTTAATGCCAGGAAAGTGCGATTCGCCGAAACAGGCCTTCAAGAAACTTGTGTTCCCTGAAGTACTTTACACACCTGCTTATCACTCTATTACATTTCGTTTTAGTAATTGTTGCTTATTTTCACATTTTATTGTTTATATTCTCTACAAAAAAGTTCATATTCGTACTACACGTATTCTTGCCGTCTCAGCTATTACTAAAATATGTTTTATTCATAAATATCGCTCTGATTTTTTTTTATTCCTTTCGTCACCTTCAAGTGGATAGACTTTCAATGCGATTTTGAATAATAAAACATTTGGAGGAGAAATACACTTTCACAAAAGGTTTAGTATTGAACTTCCTTTAAAAGTATAAGAGCTTCTGTAGTTCTCTCTACCCATTACTGAAATGAGTTAAAGAAATGCAATCCGAAGTATAGAATATTAAACACCTGGAAGCTCTCATACTGGCGGCAATGTTCTTGCGCTAACACAAATACAATCTATGCATACAGAGTGTGCAATTATTTTTGGAACAGTCACATTTCTGACTTGTTACAGCGTACCCAAAAATAATTTTGTATGCATGTTGTATGATAGATGGATTTATCATTTGCAGTGGCACAAAGATTGATTCAAATTGTACAGTCTTCAAGTTTTCGGGGTCTAGCACAAGACTATTAGTGATGAAACATTTTCCTGTTGGACGCGGAGTTGCCTTAACATTAACCATACAGTATAACTGACCTGAGATCTAGTATGCTTTAATTATTTTTATAATTGTGGAGATCAAGACTAGGATGAAACATTTTCCTACCATGGAGTTGAAGTTGCCTTAACATTAACCATACAGATCCTAAGCTCCCTTTACGTTCCGATGTAAGCAACAACAGGTTTCTGACATGCAGTCATCGACCTCCCTCTGACGTTATGTACCCTAACTTATGTCAGGCCTAAGACTAGAGAGCGAAAAAAGTAGAAAGGTTGGAGAAATATGAAATCCATGTCACTAAAATCTTGATTTTTTAAAGGCATTAAAATATTACGTTAAAAGTACTGTAATTTAATTTTTACGCATTAAAGTGTTACAATATATTAATCAGAATTTAGATGGTGAATTACAAGTTTTCTGGCAAGAGACTGCGTCATAACATGTCCGGAGAATACTTTTGTACAATGAAAGTTGATATAATAGGAACGAACTTATATCGTCCTACATTTCATAACTTTATTTTCGCTGAAATAGATTTTTACCAAATCTTTCTAGTCATTAGTGTTTCACTTAGTTCCCAAATAACAACTTTAAACATCCAATGTCATTCTTACATAATGAGTATTTACTGTCGCATGCATTTTGGTTTTATTATTTAAGCAGTGTAGAAATCCATGTTTTGAAAAATTCACAAAGTATATATGCCGTGACGAGTAATTCTGTGGCACAGATATATATTATTAATATGCATAATTATATTTTATATTAGATTGACTTTCAAAAATATTCATATAATGTATAAATAAATATACTTTCTTCTTTTTTGAAATATTTGTATATCACAAATTTCCCATTACTTTTATTGTACTTGAAACTTACACCAAGCTTTTGAACTTTCTTTCGGCACTTTTACAAAGACCGACCGTCTAAATAAAGCAGAAGCAGGATCGAAGTGAATACCTATATCGTATACTGGCTCTGGCTCAGATTATATTTCAAACAATTTAGAAATACACACGTCTCAGAAAATCTTGTTACACTGTACGTGACATTCAAAGAATATGAAAGACCAAATCTACTTATCGGCAGTTTAGAACAGCATCAAAGGAGAAAGGGCCATTTACTTCTTGCAGCTGAATGCCAACAACGGCACGAAATGAATCGGAAAAATATAAAATCGAAACAGAAACTTACATAATTTGGGTTTCGTGAATTTACTGAAGAATTTTAAAATAAACTTTGAAAAAAAAAAAAAAAAAAACTAAAACCGCACAATACCGCTTAAAATACCACTTTTTAGAAAATAATAAAACTGTAAAACATAAGCAAATATTAAGATATATCCGAAATAGGAAACATGAAAAATTAAATGGTGCTTATTAGATTCTACACATCTAAAATAAAAATTATGCGTCTCAGCACTCTGCGATTAAAGACTAATTTTTTCGCTCTCTAGTCTTGACATTTTCATTACCAGTTATTTTGTTTTCATTGCATACCACTTTGTTGCAGCAACTAAACCATGAACATGCAGTCATTTCCATGTTTATGGAAAATACCGACAAAATTCACATTTTAGCTACAGATTGTATCGTGAATGTTAACCAAACATCTCAAATGTCGTCTTGAAATTAAGACCTGGCGAGATAAGTAATTTTCAAATAATAAACAAGACCATAACAATAGAGGTAGTTACAATTCTGCATCATTATTAGGGCATGAAGATAAAAATGCAACAGAAAAATATCGAAAAGTTATGTTTCAGAAATACTTTTACAAACTTTCGTAGCGGGTTCCTCACACCAAAATAAGAAAAAAGATGCATATAAACATGTCCACAAATCCTTATTTTTTGAGTTACTACTGAAAGTTTACCAAATCAAGAAAAAAATACCATATAAACAAATGTCCAAAAATTATTACTTTTATAATTTTTATGAAAGTTTACCAAAAACAAGAAAATAAAAAAGTTAATATAAACATGTCAGGACATTCTTAGTTTTTTAGTTATAAATTAAAGTTTATTTCAACACGTTTCAATGTACAATATAATCACTTAAGTTCGTAAGAGAAAATAAAATTGATTTTGTAATCGAATGATGTTATCGATACAAATCTGTATACTTATATGACAAAATATTATTAGTAAAATCAGCAATAACACTGTTGAAGGTTAGCCATTTGTGTGACTTGGCAATAACCCTATTAAAGATATGATGGAAATAGTAATTTTAACTCTGGCGTTTCATTAATAATTCAAAAACTAAGGATTTCTGCACATACGTTTATGTGTGAGGAACTCACCACCAAAGTTTGTGAAAGTATTTTTGAAACACTCTGTATAAAGTTATACAACAAAATTAACTGCATCCATCCAAGGTGTATTACGTACGGGTCATAGAGATGCAGATTTTGAGAAGTATTTCTATAAAAATGATGAAGCAACATTTCACAACCAATATAGTGGCATAACGGACACTAAAGAACTGAAGAAAAGCCCCACAAAGTGCTAGAAAGCATTCATCAGTATACTAATATTTGGTTTTATGGTTTGTCGCCTGTTAAACAGAGTCTTAAGATGAACTGCAAATTTTCTTTCGGCAGGTTGGGGCGCCAACACATGATGCGATTATTTGTGAGTATCTGGATACGGATTGGAACCAATGAAGTATTAAGGTGACCATCAACCTCCCATATGTGACATCTCCATGCTTCTTCTGGTGGGGACACATCAAAGGTAAATGACAGATCAGCAAAAGATTTAGAAACCGTCTCAAAGCAGAATTTAGGCAGTCAGACACATTCTGTGCTAAGTCCCAGGTGTGCTCACAAATAATGTTTTTAAATGGGCATTGTATGAGAAATACATTCCCAATGAAGCATGTCTTTGGAAACAAACTGTTGTCGAAATAGCTATAAATAATCTTTCAATTGATTTTTGGAATTGTAAAGTGCAAAATGTCATGCTTGTTCTATTGATTTGCGTTATCTGTAAATACATTAAACAAAATGTATCAAGTTCATTTAAAAACATAACTTTGGATTAATGCATTTCTGTAAGCCCTATAATATAAACAAAATTAGTTTAGTGTTGCCTAATCCATTACACTGGTGGAATTCCGTGCTCTAAATAAACCAAAATGTTGTAACACAATTTTCGCCATTTGCGTGTTGTTTGGCCGAAAAGAATACAATTTTTACGATATCTTTCACTTGCAGTTAATGCGTAAGAAATGCACGTATTCTGATTATATATTTCAAACAGAAGTAGAAGATTTTTTTTTTTTCCATAACTGGGAGCGTTTTGACGAAAATTCGCATAAAAAGATATATGTGAGATTGTAACATTAGGTTTAGCATCACTGAGCTTAATATTGTTGTGTCACTGATGTTAACAAGGATTAAAAAGTAAGCAACGCTAGTTATGAATTTGTTTTCACAGTATGTAACCACACACAACATTATAGCAGCGTTTTTAAACGTTTCGAAATAAAAGAGAAGTATTCAAAAATTCTAAGAGATGGAAAACTACACTATACTTTTATTTAATTCCTTAAAACTAAGTTTAATCCTATAAATTAGTGCACAATTACGCACTTGCCGCAACGAACTTTACGATTAAAAATGATTTATCCCCGAATTTGTTTAAATAAAGTCACATAAGAAAGGTACTAGAAGTATTGCTTTTCAATTGTTATTATCCTTCGATACGCGGACAGGGAAACAAACAATTAATTCAATGGTATAAATTTTAGCTTGAAAATGTCTAATTAGAATCGAAGTTATTAAATTATTCAACGGCAACATCATTGGTTACCGATTGCAGAGACTTCGGTGACCTTGTTTAGAAAGCGACTATACCGAGAAACTATTGTAAATTCATGTTTACAGTCTTCTGGGATGTTTAGAATGACGCATTCAGTGTTTATGCCAAAGGCTGCGAAACTGTAAGGAGACGGAACAAAACTTCCATCGATTCTCCCACAAGTCAAACAGCCTTTGTTTCAAGATGATGGTGTTCGACCGCACAACAGTGAGAGGTGAATTTCAGAAATGCCGCAACTTGGTCTTTTCGACTTGTCTGTTTCCTGAACTAAAAAAAACGCCTCAAGTGACGTCGTTTTGTTACTGCAAACAAGAGACTTGGCCAACAATCCTTTGATTCACCAAAAAGAATATAAAAAACGTAAAAGCTTTTTAAATGGCGTGGCTTGACATAACAGATCTGAGGCATCATGTCCTATTAAAACACCCTGCAGGGAACGCATACTAAAAAACGATGGAGATAAACGTTTCAGCAAGGATTAATTAAGTTTAACTGTTTACCTGACGTATTCAAACAGCTTAAAGTTATTATACATCGCTTGTTGCACAGGTGTCTGAAAAGTTTGTACCAATGAAGGCAACTTAATGGCCGCGTTGTTAATGCTTAATATATTCAATAAATGGAATAAACAAAGTTTATCACCACTTTGACCTTCGACAGACTAAAAATAACATTTCGTTCTTGTTTTTCTTTGTGGTCTACTACGTTAACTCATGGAGTTCATGCTTTTAAATGGAAATAGACAGGAAATGACTTATGTTTAATGTTTTTAAGCACCGAGATTTTCATGGTTTTGCCACCGGTTTTACGGCAGCTGGAGGGTCGGCAGTCAAAGCGGTAACTCCCGGCGTGGTGGATGTAACATTCGCGCAACTAATTCAAGTTCTCTCTCAATTGCAACTACAATTACAATGAAAATAACCATGTACCTTAAGATAGGAGACGTTGGAATTGATGCTCTGCAACGCCCACACTTTTTAGAAAATTGCCATTCACACATATCGGTTCATGTTATGAAATTGAATCGGTTTAAACTTCGAAGCATACCAGCCTACTGTTGTTCACGATTTGCTGATGCTCGAGCAAAATTTCTGCAATTGTGTATTTATGTTATCTGCCATTTTTTCGATTTCAAAATCTATTTTTTTCCTTATAATCTTAACACAAGTTAATCCAGCATGTACTATTATTACATTGCAACGAAAATCACTTTTTACTCATCGTCTATGACCGTAACCACAAACCGTCTCTGAAATGCATTGCCAAAGAAAGTCATAGGCTGCCAAACTTTAGGGGTATTGCATAAAAAAAATTGTTTAATGTTATTAGAAATAACAGATTACCTTATTCTTTATAATAGATTTATTTGTTACATCCGGATGTATAATTTTTTATTCTTATTATCTTATTACTATCATAAACCGTCTCATTTGCTTAATCGATTGCTTTTCATGATATACGTTTTATTAGTAAGTTTATTTCCACTCTCTTTGATTATTTACATAAGTTTGTAATGTGTTACAATGAGAATACACTCGTATTATCTAACAAAAGCAATGTAACAATTTGCAGAATGAACAATAATAGCTACATACATGCTCTACTTGTAGGAAAGTGGCTTATACAGTCTACTTGTCACACAAACACTCTAGGCAACACATTCTAGATCTTTACTTTCCTCTTCTCTCTATCACTATCTTCGTTTTATTCCTCCTCATCCATTTATTTTGGCCATTGATTTGGATCATTCGATACTCGAGACAAAGCACCAGAGAAAATAACCGAAAGCTACTTTTACACCTATAAATTTTCAACAGTACCTCTCACTTAAACGGCTTCCAAAACAATGACGCGAGTATCGGCGTGGATGACAATAATTAAATATCACGTGAAACTATTTACAGCACTCTAGCAACAGTAAAGACACATTTTAATTAAAGTAAAAGAAATTAGCAACTGAGAAGCGCACCATTGTCGACAACATTGAAAGAAGGCAATAAGAGGAAATATAACAGACGTGTCCACTGGAGGGTTAAATGTTCATTATAATAAAATTATTTTTTTCTTCATACACACGCCTAATCTCACTATTATCATCACTTTTACTATTACTTTACATATTTTTGCCGCCTGTGGCGCTTCAGTAGTTAAAACGGGCTTTGAACACTAGTCAAAAAAGTACATATTTAGGCCAACTGAATCTAGGATATATTAAAACTGCACTAATATTTGAAATTACCAATATTCCTACACATGTAAAGAAATTTATACAAAGTACAAGAGCTTGACTACTATTAATGCTTCGAAAAATCACTTGCACACTTGTAAGTATGTATTTGTAAGAAAACTTTTGTAGAACACAAGTCTACTATAATTACATTTGTAATGTATTAAATCAAACTTTTGTGGAATAGTGCCTTGCATAAGTTTGCCCGTTATTAGATGGGTTTCAGTAAAAACAGACAGCGGTCTAGCACATTATTTTTATTCATTAAATCTCAAATAATAACCTAATAATGTAGTTTTTATTATATTTAAGAAGGTAGACTGCACATTTTGGCTAAAATGCGTTGTATTAGGAAGTAATCGCACCTGAAAAATAAATCTTACTTAAGCCCCTTTGCGGAAGTCCTAGTGTAAATGCAAAGTAACGTCGCTGAATCGTGCGGCATTTTTTTCTCTCCCTTACTTGCGTGGGCTTTTCCCTTCTTTTTTTATCTCATGAAGGAGGCCTTCATGTGGGTTTAACTGCAGAATAGCTCATGCATAAATTAGGGACTGCTCCAATTCGAATGTTTTGTGTGTCCGTTGTGAACTATACGCCGTCAGCAACTAGGATAACCTCATACGGTATGCAGTTCTCTTGCTTACGTATGTAACGAACCAGTTTTCATTTTTGCCTGGCTCGTATTTCTTTTCTCAGACTTGTCACGAAACAGAGAACATTATGAAAGCGCACTTTTTTTCCTTTTTTAACGCAATGCTCCCTGAAGCACATAATGTGCCTTTCTGTCATTATGTAATTAGAGCTTTAGAGACCCGTTCCGGACGACAAAGCATTGTCGACCTCTGGATACATTGTAGAATCTGCACGTTATAAATTTACCGACGTAGTATAAAGAAAAAAAAATACACGGTCATTAAAGCACAGAGAATGCAGGTAAGGAACTTTCAATCCAGGCAACTTCTGTGGGGTCAATAAACTCTTGGCTTATTAGCATTTGCACAAATCGTACAGGGGATATTAGAAGGCAAATGTTATCGGCATGATCACTATCGAAAAATGTGTTTTCTTAATCGTTCCGTTTCTCTTTCGCTAGTGTTGGCAACTGTTGTTACTTTAAAAGTCACTAATTATGAGTCATGTTGCTTTTGTCCCAAAATAATTGTATTTCATCAACGGCCTTACTAGCTCTAGAAACGAAAGTGAAGAATCAGATACGCATTCAACTAGAGACAGTCACAGAGCATATGAAACGTGCATGAAACGCTACCTACCCTTACACATAGCGAAATTCTCGAAGCTGCTAGAGCTGCAGTCCCGAGCCACTCCCGAATGATAGCGGAGAAAGCCGAAGGTAGTGACCCACATATATAGATAATAAAGCATTCAAGCTCAACGGAATGATACGAGTTGCAAAGGTGGTGGTTTCGAATCCTTACAGCCCGATACTTTTTTTTCTGCCGGAGCTAAAGGAGATTTGCCACCATTATAATGATTTACTCGCTGACTTGGTACCACGCACACAATTCGCCATAAATTTATAGGTAGGGTAGCGCAGGCCGTCAGGCCGTAGCTCGCCGTAGCAAACCATTGGGTCCACCGGTTTCTACGATTTACCCGAGGCTAGCGTTAAGTTTAGGTGTATGTATAGGTATATGAATTAATTGCAAATTCCAATAAGAATGGTACAACGTGAAAACAAAGTTAAGTAATTACGAACGACATATTGCAGCAAAAAGTTGCGGAGGACAACGCATTGGTTACATTACGTTTAGCCAAAAATATATATACACACAGCATTTACATTGTTACAGGCGGAGCGTGAATAAGGAAGTGAAAGTGATGTGTTAAATATTCGCGCTCTTGTAAAAAAGACAGCCATCGTACGCCTATCACTGTGAAATGAAAACAATTACGTGCAGATTATATAGTTATTAGGCAACATTGGAGTTTCCCCACTGCCGTTCGGGACTGAGGCTTTCGGCTCTCTCCGCTGTCGCTCGGGATTGCAGCTCTAGAAGTTCTGAGAATTTCGCTACGGGTAGGGTAAATTGAAACGTTCGGTAAAGTGTTGGGGGTTATTATTTTAGTGTTCAGTTCAGAATATTTATTAAGCAAGTGCAGTGACTACTTCATTAATTTGAGGTTTGTTGACATACATTGGAATATTATTGCGCAGTTTGTGACCAGAGGAGCGTAGTGTTCAGATAATGGGAGGAATGCAGAATATTGATGATCAACGGTGAGTCATTTCTGATCTATTTGTGCCAGCAAAAATGATGTTTTGCAAAGAGAGTTCTGATAAAGGAAAATGCTGAGAAATTTGTCAAACATTCTATCCAACATCAACAACCACACGCACAGTAGATGAACGAGTTATGGCTTTGCGAAGGTTTTGAAAGATCCTTCTGCGAAGACATCGAACAACGTCTTCCTTGAAACATGTCATGATCGAATGTTTGAAGGTTATTGGAAGAAGTGCTGCAAACATTCTCAATTGCAGAAACAGAGTTTGCTTTTAGTCTTCCATTGCAACCCCGACAATGTTATTTCCGCCTGTGCTGGTCGTCTGAGAATACTGCTAATACTATCTACTCGTTATTTTTAGCAGTACTTGCTCTTTGCAAATAAATCTATATTCATTTATTGCCAATAAATATTTCTTTAAAAATTACTGAGATATATATTCAAAATATTCCTAACTGAAATTGTACAAATCAAATTACACAAAACAGAGAATATCTCAAGTGTAATAAAATAATACTAAGCCAAATATAAGCAAAAAAAGTATATCTTTGAAAAAATAGATTGTTTTATGATGATTTTAATTGCAAAGGAATATATACTGAAACACTCTATATAAAAGCAAAATTTGAGACAATGTTATTCCAAATAAGTATAGGACACACTTTTAACAATATTATAAGAACATTTTATAATATTGTGTTTACATTTACAAAAAATGAGAAAATATTTAACTTAATTTTTTTAAAATATCATTACAATTTTTTTCTGTTCATATTCCTTTCTTTTGATGTCTCTGGGAAATATTTTTTTTATGTTTCAACTCTCAAATGAGCTCCTTTATAGAACGAAACGCGTTAAATGCAATAAAACAATAAATATGCAAAAACAAAGTAATATACACACTTTCAAACTAGAAAAGTTAAGGAGATATTTTATTTAAATCCACAGATGTGCCGTTACTAACTTTTTTCGATTTCCTAAATCCTCTAGATTTAATTGACTGTCGCTAAAGTGGCAACACTGTTTTCTCTTTCTGTTAACAATTAGAGCAGCCCCACCCTTTAAATGCATTATTATTCTTGTAAAGTCATTAATTTAAGTCTCCAGAATCTATATCAATATTTTCAAATGTTACCTAGTGAAATGAATTTTTTTTCAATATCTAACCACTTCCTTTCAAAAAATGAATTCGCTAATGCTTGTGGACGCGGAGGAAGTTTAACTATACATAGTTTTCATTTCATAACTTCCTATTATAAATAACTACCTATTTAAAATAGATTTAAATTAAACGAAACAAAAACACCTCAATTTAGATATTGAAGGGAAAGTTTAAAACCAATGCAGATTAAATTTTGGTTTCACTAACTCGTCCCCAGCATTCCAATTTCAAAATTCAAACTGCATACCTAACTTCTGATTGTTAAATATTAAAGAGGATGCAATTGTTATCACATATGCTTTTTAAGAATTTAGACTTTTATTGTTGTTCGAACTTGGACAGAACAATACTATAAAAACTAGTGAGAATTTAATGTAATAATTGATTTTTGTAAGACATTTCAAAATGGTGTTCACTCTACAAGCAAGAACGGAATATAAGTCGATTAATCAGAATCCGAAATAAACTGAATTATTATAATTTTTAATAATTGCATTTTTAACCAAAATAAAACGAGTTTTCATCTTACAATTGACTTGTTAATTTTTTAATCCTTCCGTAATTCAATTTAAAAAATAAGGCGACCGTTAGATAGCCGAGGTCGTTAAGGCGCGGATTTGTGAGCGGGTGGTCTGGGGTGCAATTCCCGTCCTTCCTGACTGAGGTTTTTTCCAGCTTTTCTTAAATCTTCATAAATGGGAAAATGCCAGGGAGGTACCTTAAGCTTAGGCCTGGAACGTTTCCTTCCTTAAAAAATCCTTTCCCAAATTAGCATTTCATTTTATGTATCACCAGTGTCCACTGCCTGTGGTGCCTCAGTAGTAAAAAACGGGCGTAAAACAATTAAAAGGGGGTGGGTGAGACAGTGAAACCTAAAATTTAATCAATATTGGTTTTATAAACTTTCCCCTCAATATCTAAATTTACATGTTTTTTTTTTTAATTAACTTTATGTTAAACAGCAGTTATTTACACTGAGATGTTTTAGAAATTAAAACTCTGTATATTTTTAAACAAAGTTCTATTTAGAAATGGCGTAGAATGTATTGGGATTTAAATTTCAAAGTAAAGATCATGTAATTTGTGCCTAAACTACATTTCAGCCAGTGCCGTTATCTCGTTGTTGCTCAAGAATTCAGGCAGGAGTCATTCGCCTTAAATTTTTCCAACACTGATTACAATCAAAAGCGAGTCCTCTTATAACAGGAAAAAAAAAAAAGAAAGAAAAAAAAACGCACGCACACACACATAAATTAACACTAATAATAAAAGTAGATAAAGATAAAACACTGAGAAAGAGTCACACTTGAAATTGCTATATTTCGAACTTCTTGCCATTGAAGAACTCGCAGTAGTTCGAAATATAGCAGTTTCAAGTGTGACTCTTTCTCAGTGTTTTATCTTTATCTATTTTTATTATTAGTGTTAATTTGTTACATTGTTAATAGTGTTTCTTTATTTTTATTTTTCATTAATATTATATATATATATATATATATATATATATATATCATTACTTTCCGCTGAAACTATTTTTCATCAGTGCGATAATCATGGTAATATTTAATCCACGAGATAAATGTACCTGAACAAATATCCACTGCATACTGAGTTACAATTTCTGAATACTTTTCTTACAGTCTGTACGTAATACTGCATCTTTTTATGTATCAAGCTCTTGTACCGGCCTACGAGTGCTTTTTGGGAGATTTTCTTTCAAAACTCTAGTACAGTAAAAAAAATCCCGCAAATTAGATCGGCCGACCAGCGAAATTAGCCCCCCTAATCGCTGAGATTTCCCACGCGGCATGCGTGCATTCTCTCTTTCACCCAGTTGCGAGCGGGATTTCGACAGTGTCATGCAATTGTGTCGTGCAGCCGATGTTACTAAATAGTACAATAGTGTAATGCAATGGTGAGATAATCATTGTGTCGTATATTCACCTTCAAGGCATGCTCGAGGTACAGAAAGTTGTGTGGCAGAACAAGACAGGTATTTAGGCATAAACTTCCTAGCAGCCCGGCTCCAACACGAAAAAGTAAAGTTAGTACAGAAAATTAATGAAACAGCTTCTGTGACTGGTCGGGAAAAAATCGATGACGTCATGTGCTCAGAGAAGAAAACCTTCACGTAATAAGAACTTTTGTTAAAGCCCCCTTTATTCCCCAGTGCTTACGATTTTACTTTGGGGGACTTTGTAAAATATGTATAGTATATTCACCAAAAATTCACACACTGTACTAACTTGAAACAAGCATTCGAAACGTAGTAAGGCCATCAGTGATAGGGAATATGTGTGTTTAAGCGATAATTTTTAAGATTTTTTAAAATTTTATTTACTGACTCTCATAGGTCGGTCCTGGTGGTGTAGTGGTTACCATACTTGCCTCCTAAACCCAAGATCGCGGATTCGAACCCGGCCAGGACCGATGGATTTTTTCGGGGCGTAAAAACTCTAAGTATGGCTTCCTTCGGAAAGGAAGTAAAGCCGTGGGTCCCGTGTCGTACATTTACGGCACGAAAAAGAACCTCAAGCCTGAAAAAGAGGCCTCTGAGAAAAAATTGTCGGCCGTTTCACGCCCTGAGTTGAATGGGACGCTGATGACTTGAGCTGTTAAACAGCGTCCATAAATAAATAAATCAACAAAAACTCACTAAGGTCATGAGCGCCCCATTCAATTCAGGGCGAAAACGGCCGATAAATTTTGCTCAAAGGCCTGTTCTTTCAGGCTTGAGGTTATTTTACTTTTACTTAGGATTTTTACACCCGAAAAAAAATCCACTGACCCTGACAGGGAGCGAACCCACGATTTTGGATCTATAAAGCAAATATGGTTACCATTAAACCACCAGCACCCACATTTAGATGTAGATTATGTGTCAGGGAAAATGGACAATATTTCCAGAACCTAGTCTCTGGGGCATGAGTGCCCAATGCTATTATTTAATATGTTTTACTTATGCAAACTTTAAAATGTTGAAGCGCTTGCCGCGAATATACACAAGAAAATACCGGCCGCAGCGCGGGGTCTAACAGGCGACAGACTGAACTATGTGTCGGGACTTTTAAACTGCTCTCACTGTATCATTCTTAATCTCTCATACATTCCAGGATTACGTGGATAGTACTTCGAGCGCCAAGCGTGGCCGAGATCCCTAAGACACAGACTTCTGAATTTCGATCTCCACCATCAAGATCCTCCCTGACCAAGGTTTTTACAGCCTTTCCTTCGACCCCATATATGGCAAATGCCGGAGAAGTACCCTTAAAGAATAAGCAGTAAAATGGGCGTTAAAACAATTCAAAACAAAAACCAAAATAAAAAAAACACTTCAGAGACTTTTCAACGTGTTATAATCTTGGTTCTACTAGCGCTTAAGAAGTTGTCGAATGCCAGTTTTGTTACCTCCATCGTATGTTTTTAAAGAATCTTCGTCAGACGCAGTCGTCTGTCATAATAAAAAAAAAATAGTTACCGCCTTGATATTTGTTTTAATAATGTTTCATGCATGTTTTTACTGCTGAGGATCACAGGCGGTGGACACATGATACACGAAATGAAATGATAAATTGGAAGAAGATATAAACCTTTTTAAAGGAAGGAAACGTTCTAGGCCTAAGTTTAGGATACCTCCCTGGTATGAAAATAGAAAAAAACTCAGTCACGAAGGATAGTCACGCCTGGAATCGAACCGAAAAACTCCCGCTCAAGAGTCACGCCTTAACGACCTCGGCCACCCATGGCGGTAGGCCTTTATGACTGCAGATGGACAACCAGTCGCAGTTTGCTGTCACGAGAGCAATAATTGTAATCCTTATGTTATTATAGACTAATGTTTGCAGTTTTATAAATTACAATATGTTAGTAAAATATATTTTGCTGTAGTGTCTCGTATTGTAATATTACCATTAGAGCAGAGAAAAAGTAAAGAAATAAACTAACCCTGGGACACTGTACAGGAATTTTAATACAAATCTCTTTAAAAGAAACCAGAAATGTAGGATACAGATGAACAACTCCAGTAACACATTTTTATTTTTTATTTTTATTCTGCAACACTTACATCCTGATACTTGTTACTACATCAGGACGTAATACTCCAGATTTCATTTATTTATTTCACTTATATTTTCAATACAATTTAAAATTACAATTTAGATTGTAAATTGTAATCCAGTAACACGTGTAATATACATTATGATATAAATCTATTGTTGATCAAAATTGTGCGAAGGAAATTTGTCGAGTAATAACTGGCTAGTAACGCAGGCCACAAATAATTCTCTCTAACAGTAAACCCTGACATATTCTCACAATACATAAGAGTGTACCATAACCTCCTCTAACTTTCCTAACTAACTTAAAACCCGTATTTTAAAAAAACCAACCTCTCCCCCTTCCCGCGTCATGGGTTTGAGGGGAAAAGCAAATGCTAAATGAAACAGAGGCCGCTTGAAATTAACGAGAGTGGCGTTCCTATGGCAGCTAGAAGGCACGGTCCAGAACAATTGAAGAAAAACACGGATGTAGTCAGTGACCGTAATCCGGAACGGATTAAATAGTACACCGTGAACAGAAGGGAGGAACGGGTAGATGTACAAGATAACGGACTTTAATGAGATTTGAAACGAGACAATTCTGCTATGCTCCCGAAAGAAGACTTTGCTTGTAGAACCGAATCCGTAACAATGGAATTCAAGAGAAAATTGTCTAACTACATAAATAGCTGTCGTTAATTTAAAATAACTGAAGAACGAAATTACCGCCTTCTAGTCCAACTTAGACATACGAGGGCACGTTGATAAGTCTGGTACATTTTTAACGAAATGACGCGAAATTTAGTTAAGTGGCATAATTTTTGTAATGGATTTTCAAACGCTGAGATTTTTATTGGCATCTTTCTTAAGTGATAAGAGTAGCACGATTCGTAGAAATGAATAAAGACGAGAATGGTGAAGTGATAATATATTTTTATTTAAAAAAGTGCACGAAGGCTGAAATACAAACTGAAGGTAATTTAAACCTGTTCGTAAGAGAATTGCAGATGCTGCACATTACGCACGCAGGTTGAGGTTTCTTCTGCAGAAATAGTAGATCAAATTCATGATGCCGTGAAAGAAGGCAGCTGCATTAAGATTCGTGCAATTGATCTCGCCAATAAGGATCACTTTCAAAAATCCCTTATTTGGTGTTATACCTTATCTGTTAAGTAAATAATTGAAGCTGTAACTTCCACTGCGCTGTGTTCAGTTACAGTTGCGTAAAGAAGGCTATGTGTAGAAGATTGTGACAATTTCAAAATAGAGTTTCGAGCTGCTATTAAGTTCTTCACAAAAGAAGCACTTACTTCAAATGAAATTAAACAGCAATTGGACGATGTATATGGGGAAGCATCCCCCTCATATTCTACTGTAAAAGAAAGAGCCAACTTTTTCTAATGGATCAAGAGAGAATTAAAGAGCAGAGCGTGCGGGTAGGCCCTTGGAGGTACTCACTCCTGAAAACTTCGCTCTTGTGGAAGGAGAAAGTATGAAAGACCGGCGGCTCAAAGTTACAGAAATAGCAGCAAGGTTGGGTCTTTCTAAATCAACAGTCCTTAGAATTATTCATGAATAAGGTTAGTGCAAGATGGGTGCTTAGACTTCTTTCCTCAGTTCAAAAGCAGCAACGAGTCATCTGTTGTCAGGTATTTTTGCAGCTCTGACGTGGCAATGAGAGAGAAGTTCTGCAAACAATTGTTACAGGAGATAAAACTATTTTTCTATACTTTTAACCCTTGTCCAAAAGAAAATCAAGGGAGTGACACAAACCTGGCGAAGTATCGCCTCTAAAGGCCAAGGTCACTCAATCAACCTAGAAGACCATGGCCACAATCTTTTGGGATCGTGAAGGAATACTCTTCATTGACTTCAAGGAGAGGAACACCACAGTAAATGGGGAGTACTATGCTGGCTTACTGCACAGACTACGTGCTTCCATCAAAGAGAAAAGGCGAGAAAAGCTGAGTGATAGTGTGCGCCTTCTTCACGACAACGCGCCTGTGCACACAGTTCTTGTTGCAAAGGAAGCTGTGAAGAAATGTGGCTTCAAGGAGATTGACCATATACCCTACAGACCAGATTTAGCTCCCGGTGACTATTTCCTCTTCTCAAAACTCAAGAAGGACCTTCGAAAAAGGGAATGTAAGTGTGACGAAAAAGTGATGGATGCTGTTCGTGCCTCAAATATGTGAGAAGTGTATAAAGCGTAACTATATTGAAAAGTGAAATGTAGTTTTTGTCTTTATCATAGATAAAAAATGGTTAGGTTGGAAACCCTCATATATATTATTCTACATGAAGCTAAGTGTGCGAGGGTTGCCGCGTTTGTTGACTCCAGAGGAAAAACCGCTCGGCAAAGGACATTTCAAAATCGTGTTTGGAAAAGTTGCAGCATAATCCGAATGACTTCTGGCGTCGTTTTGTGACAGTAGATGAAACTTGGATCCAACACTATACCCCGCAGTCAAAACAGTCCATTGGCGAAGGTGAAAGTGTACCGAAAAAGGCTAAACCTTTATCGGGGAAAAGTGACGGCAACCTTTATTTTTTTTGAGGGTAGGGGGACTCACAGGGCATCGTCATGAGTGACTGACTGTTATTGAGCAAAATTATTGGACTTTCTGCATGGTGAGCTGAAGCAGAAGCAATACGGCTGCTCACATTTGCCGTTGCGATGGCAAAAGTGCACGAAATAGTCCCCTACTTGGCCTCACATCTCTTTTCTCCTTCCTAGACTCAATAACTGACTTGGGGGGGGGAGGTTTCCCCAAAATGAAGAGGTTATGTGTGCTGTATATTATGTATAGTTTTCTGATGAATTAAAAATCGGAATTTCGCTGAATCAAATGTATTGAGCTCACAGGGAATAATGTTCATTATTTCACTCATGCGACGTCATCTTAAAATCGACCAATGAAACGCAAAACAATTTTTAATTTTAACCAATCACAGCCAGATTTCGGAGTGAAATCACATAAAAAAAACTGTCAAATCCGTTTTATCGCGTGACGTGCACTTGTCTTGTGGTCAGTGTAGCCAACTCTATACCTCCACTACACAATTCCTGCACAGGTATCACTGACCACTTTTGCTAGAGGAGGTGGCGAGCTATTGATAGCAACAAAAGCATGGACAACCGACAATCATAACGCAAAATTGACAGCTGATCAAAACGTTTTGGTTATGCGTCAAATGTGCAAATTGATCTTAACATTCGGAATTCCAAACCATAGAATACAAAGAAAAATAGAGACACTGTATGCTATATTTTTTTTCTCTCAGTTGGTATTAGAAAATAGAGCGGTAGCGATTGTAATAGTCCGCTTTTGTTCATTTCAGTCTCACGGTTTCTGAATAGAATAGACATGCATAAGTATAACATTTTATACAAGTGTTAATATTCTGCGTATTTCAAACATATATCACTTTTATTCTTACTATATTCATGAAATAATCTCAGACCCTGTCGTGATATTTTTTGTAATAATCCGGTCAGTATCGATGGATTTTTTTCGGGTGTAAAAACCCTAAGTATGTCTTCCTTCGGAAGGGAAGTAAAGCTCTGGGTCCCGTGTCGTACATTTACGGCACGATAAAGAACCTCAAGCCTGAAAAAAGAGGCCTCTGAGCAAAAATTTGTCGGCCGTTTCACGCCTTGAATAGAATGGGACGCTGAAGACCTGTAATGTTAAGTAGCGTTTATATATATATATATATATATATATATATATATATATATAAAATCTTGTAATAAATAACATTTTATTTTAGCAAAAAATGGTATTTGCCAGACTTATCAATCCGCCCTCGTAATGACGTTTCAGTAAATCAAGCTTGACGCAATGTTGTAGTCTATCATATTCTCTTCTAAATGTTCATAAGTAGATATATATATGTATATGATAGTCGAAATATATACAAATAATAGTATGTACAATCTTATTTACAGACGACCAATACTCTTAGCAGAAATAGAACATTATTCCAGTGAAATTTCGCAATGCTAAATAGAAAAATATTCAACAAAACAGAATCTGTCTACTCTTGCGCTCTATTCCATTTAATTATGCAATGACATAAATAAAAACATTTTTTGTGGTTCACCATTGGTTACTTGCAGTCACACGCCTCCTGAGAGAGAAAATATTTTCGCAAATGCTTAATTTTATTTCTGAAAATTCAAATCATATAGTAGTGAGAGTATAAGCTTTAAATGTTTCCATAATGTGCTTTGTCATTCTATAATATAAAATATTCGTTTAAGTCATTTGAGCTCCCACAGTTCTCATTTATCCCTCCCCGCCAATCTTGTGAAGTCCTTTTCGTTATACAACATGGCTGAACAAGGCATAGGTACTAAACAGGATGAAAATACTCTCTAAAGGAAAGCCTCTGTGAAATGGTTAAATGCAAATAGTGTTGTAATGTATTCAATAGTTTTATTAATACATACCCAGCTTTTTGTGTAAATGAAATAGTAAAATTAAGTGCAGAATTTACAGGTGTGTCGGAACATAGTCTGCACAACGTGCGCGGTTAAGAAAAGCAGGAAAAGACTACATAGTGAATTCGTGAATAGTGCAGTTCGTGGTATAGTTTATAAATTCTTCCTTGACAATGATCTGCCGACCTTAAATGAAGTGCTTACAGCTGTAAATAGTGCTCTTGACCTTAGCAATTACATAATATTAGACTCCTGGCGGGAAATGAGCTTGTTTTTTAAATAATAATCACTGAGAGGAAGATATAGTTTTGTGGAGAAGACGTTACGGGGGCCATGCGCCTCTACAGGAAATTATATTACTTAGACCAGTATGGAAGAAGGTTAGAAAAAGGCTAGAGGACATCAGCAGGCAGGAAATCGAGGTAAAATGTAACACGGAAGTCTCCTTGAGCATACTGAATGAAATGATTTTAACCTGGGGTAAAGATGCTCGTTCTAGGGGGAAAACAAGAGATCAGAAATGGCCAGGTTTAGACTGGAAAGTTAGATGGCTAAAAAAATTACGGATAGTTCCGGTAGGAGAATCTGCACATTTTGTGGAGGAGATGAGAAATGGGTACATATTCAGCCAGAATGGGAACACTTGAGAAAAACACCGTTTCCTGAAAAATTTTAGAGGCAATTAGAGAACCATTAGCATGTTGGGACCTGTTTGTGAAGCACTCTAATTGGCTGAATATGGGCATTTTCCTATCCAAAGTAGGCGATGCTAGAAGCAATTTATTTTCTGATTAGAAGGCAATAACTAGTGTAATTATAAATAATACGTAATATGTTTCCATTCATATACCTGTAAATATCGTTCATTCCATGTTTAATTAATTTATTATTAATATTTGTTCCTCTTTTTATAATTGTGTATCATATTTAAGCATGTATGATCTATGACCCATGCATAAAATATATTTGTAATATGTATATAGAATTTTATAACAATATACACCTACTACTACTGCTACTACTACTACTGCTACTACTACTACTACTACTACTACTACTACTACTACTACTACTACTACTGCTTCTGCTACTACTACCACTAGTACTACTAACACCATCACTACTACTAACACCATAACTACTACTACTACTACTACTACTACTACTACTACTACTACTACTACTACTACTACCACCACAACCATCATCACTGCTGCTACCACCACCACTACTGCTGCCATCACCACCACTACTACCACTACTGCTACTACTACTACTACTACTACTACTATTACTACCACTAATACTATTACTATTACTACTACTACTACTACTACTACTACTACTGCTTCCGCTGCTGCTACTACCACTAGTACTACTAACACCATCACTACTACTAACACCATAATTACTACTACTACTGCTGCTGCTGCTGCTGCTACTACTACTACTACTACTGCTGCTACTACTACTACTACTACTACTACTACTACTACTACTACTACTACTACTACTACTACTACTACCACCACCACAACCATCATCACTGCTGCTACCACCACCACCACCACTACTGCTACCATCACTACCACTACTACTACCACTACTACTACTACTATTACTACTACTAACACCATAACTACTACTACTACTACTACTACTGCTGCTGCTGCTACTACTACTGCTGCTGCTGCTACTACTACTACTACTACTACTACTACTAACACCATAACTACTACTACTACTACTACTACTAACACCATAACTACTACTACTACTACTACTACCACCATAACTACTACTACTACTACTACTACTACTACTAACACCATAACTACTACTACTACTACTACTACTAACACCATAACTACTACTACTACTACTACTACTACTACTACTGCTGCTACTACTACTGCTGCTGCTACTACTACTACTACTACTACTACTACTACTACTACTACTACTACTACTACTACTACTACTACCACCACCACAACCATCATCACTGCTGCTACCACCACCACCACTACCACTACTACTACTACCACTACTACTACTACTATTACTACTACTATTACTACTACTACTACTACTACTACTACTACTACTACTGCTACTGCTACTACTACTACTACTATAACTATTACTACTACTATTACTACTACTACTACTATTACTACTACTACTACTACTATTACTACCACTACTACTACTACTACCACCACAACCATCATCACTGCTGCTACCACCACCAGTACTCCTACCATCACCACCACTACTACTATCACTACTATCACTACTAATAAATACTACCTAGACCAAACATGGATTCAAAATGGAAATCAACCGAAATCTTTGGAGAAGGTTCCTTCCTCTCAGTGATATGCTTTGTTACGGCCAAGGATTGTGGATCATCTGTTGCCATATTGCGCCTTACTATAAAGCAAATTGACAAGTCTATGTCGCTTGTAACTAACATGAATGTTGCTAAGATATAAAACAATAAGGAAGCGCATTCCAATTGTAAATTCCTTTCAAGACGGCTGAAGGAGTTCATGCTAGGGAATGCACTGTGAGTACAAATTCTATGAGAAACATAAAATGATTCATAACATGAAAACAATGCTGGTCTAGTATTGCAAGTGGGAATCTGGTGATGTCACCATAGGCCTTCAGGCTGCCCTTGTATTGCTGTCTTCAAGAGTGTTACGTAGTCAACAATTCAGCAATGCAAGGCCAAATCCTTGACATGCAGCGAAACGGGAAGGGATATGATATCTAAGTTGCCAACAGCTTTACCACGTACTGTAACGTTTCACGCATGGAAACTAACTATTGTTGTAACTTCTAAAAATCACTTGGCAATACATATTTTCAAGATGACTAGGTTTACAGAATACGCGCCTTGTTAATGTTAAGAATTTGGAAACGAACTGAAGAAGTTTCCACAGAAATGTTCTTATCTTTCTTACTGTATCTAATTATTATCTTCAAGAAGGGTCAAAAGATTTGTTCTGCATACAAAGGAAGTTTACTTTGTGATGTTCCACATGTTTGATTGTCAAGCTAATGTATTCTATTATAATTGTGCACATCAGTTCGTTTTCCTTCCTGTGGTTTTTTTATCTATTTGTTTTAATCTTCTTTTGAATGTTTTTAAGTTCTTTTTTTATGTTCAATTAGCAATTTCCCTTAAAAATTATCTCCGCGTTTCTATAGTCCATTTATCGTTTTCACAGAGTGCGCAATTCCCATAACCGCACATTAACATTGGAATGTCATTATCTTAATACAATTAAACTTAAAATATTACTAGATCAAGTTAAATGGAAGATTTTAAATATGGATATGCCATGAAAACAGAAAGAATAGAATGTGAAACATTATAAACATTAACAAAAATATACCCCAGCTTGGGACATGATGATCCTGAGATAATATACTACAGAAATATTGTTGATTTGGTTTATTTACGGACGCTCTTTAACAGCTCAGGTCACCAGCGTCCCATTCTATTCAGGGCGTGAAACGGCCGACAAAGTTTGCTCAGAGGCCTCTTCTTTCAGGCTTGGGGTTCTTTTTCATGCCGTAAATGTACAACATGGGACCCACGGCTTTACTTCCCTTCCAAGTGAAGCTATACATAGGATTTTTACGCCCGAAAAAATCCATCGGTCCTGCCCGGGTTCGAACCCGCGATCTTGGGTTTAGAAGGCAAGCATGGTAACCACTACACCAGGACCGACCACAGAAATAAAATAAGAGAAAGATTGATCATATTATTTCAAAATAAAGGCTAAAAAAATCAAAACAGTACTACAAAATACACAGATAAAACTGGACACAGTAAACATCCTACACGAATACTTGATTATAAACATTAAAACTAAACAAGTAACATAAATGAAAACAACGACAAAACGGGTGAGAAAGGGCCAGACTGGAATGTTTAAACCTATTAGTAACATAAAAATGGAGCCGAATTTAGCAAAAGGTCAAGTCGGTAATCATATTATTCTGCGGTTTATTTATTTCTTTTCTATAAGTGTGTAAATCTATTTTTTTTAACTTTTTTTCCCTAGTATATTTCTTTCAATTAAAATGCACAATCCAAAGGAAATAATAGCTGCTGCCAAAAATAAACAAATAAATAATATATATACCAAAATAGGGTTTTTAATAGTGTTTAACGCCTGTTTTTGCTACTGAGGCACCACAGATGGTGGGCACTGATGATACATGAGATGAAATGATAAATTGGAAAAATTTTAAGGAAGGAAACGTTCCAGGCCTAAGTTTAGGGTACCTCCCAGGCCACCTGTGGCGGTGCAAAATAGGGTGTATTTGTACAAAAATGTAACGCATTTTGAAGAAACAGGGGTAGCAATTTATTCATTGGTCAAAAATAATAAAAAAAAATACGAAACTTGTTTCTTCTGAAATAACATTGGCTTAAAATGCCAATATCTTACTGATAATGCTTTGAACGGAATTTGTATTTTTTCAGAAATAGACCACTAACATGGTCAACAATCTTAAGATACCTCGAACAGCGCAAGCAAAGTCCTTCAAAAAGCAAATAAACATACCCTGATCTTAAACAGTAAGGGCTACAAACATTAAATAACTGCCTTACTTTACCCCTTTGCGCTGCAATACATACCTTCCACCTACTATGTATATACACCCTATCTGATCGACAAAATTATAAATATGGTTCAGCGTAAAGAGCTTAAAAACTACTGTTTAGAACCTTTCCAGCCATCCGTATATACAACAGAGGTTTTCGCCACGTACTTGGAAATGCAACCTGAATTAAAGTTGCAACACTTTCACCAAATTCTACGTTCCTCGCTATATAAAGGTATACCGTTTAACAGGTATGAAAAATGAAATCTTTTTTTTTTTTTTTTTGAGTAGTGTTTAACGCCCATTTTTACTACTGAGGCACCACAGGCGGTGGACACTGATGATACATGAAATGAAATGATAAATTGGGAAAGGATTTTTTTTTTTTTTTTTTTTTTTTTTTTTTTTAAAGGAAGGAAGCGTTCCAGGCCTAAGTTTAGGTACCTCCCCGGCATTTGCCAGTTATGAAGACTGAGGAAAACCTGGAAAAAACCCCAGTCAGGGAGGACGGTCCTGGCGGGATTCGAACCGCAGACCTCCCGCTCACGAGTCCGTGCCTTAACGACCTCGGCCACCCGTGGCGGTGAGAAATGAAATCGAGAACCATTCTTCGTGATATCAAAGTTTATAAAAGTTTAAACTCTTCTTCCTTTGATTTAGACAAGATCAACTTGTAAATCGCTTTATTTTGCAAAAGAAAGCACTGACATTCTGGATGCATGCATAACTCTGCTATAGCCATATTCATTCATTAGAAACCAAAAGAATTTTGAATTGTAAAATAACATATATGATGATATCTCAATACCCATTTATAATGAGAATAAAATGGAGGAAAGGTGTAAGTAATGTATAGCAGGTTTGTCACTTTGCATAATTAAAAACAACACTACTAATGTTTATCCTACTTCTTGTTCGAAAGTAAAAAATCAGTTATTATACTTAAATCTAACGTAAGAATTATCTTTTACTATAGGTTCTATATAAAGGCCCGTGATGTAAATTATTGATGAAATCACAACACTCATATGCTCCGTTCGGGCATTAATAGAAAGGTACAGAGCCCTCGCTTGGACGCGTGGCCGGTGTAAGGGCTATTTGGTTATGGAATGGCATTTCGTGTACAAGATCGGGTTTTCTGCATTCCAGTATCAATTGTTTTCAGTCGCTAAAGGGCCACAAAAATAAAACCCTGTGTCGTATGTAAATAATAATAATAATAATAATAATAATAATAATAATAATAATAATAATAAATAAACGCGGGTCAATAAAGCGAACATTATTAACATTATCCAACACCCAACTGCAGAAATTAACTCCACTCACATTATCGCGTGGTTGTGATTCCTGGACTACAGTTATCTCAGAGGGTTTCAGTTTTAAAATTTTGGTAGCATTCCAAGCCGAGCTTTGCGAAATTCGTAATTCCTGTGCAAGTTTTTTCAGAGATTTCTTTGGACTTAGTTCTAACTTTTCTCCTATGCCACAAGTTTTTTTTTCTGTGTAAGAACATGCCATTTTGCTTTCATTTTCTTATCAAGAATAGATTTCGTTTACCTAAATTTATTCACTGGATTACGAACCGTTTCTCTGTGAGGTGCACGAACAGTAGGGAATGTGTCTATAAATCACCGTCTTACTTCTCTATATGAGTTTGTTGTCACATAGAAAAAATCATGTATGAATATTCTGTGTGCTAAAGTATATAGTCTTTCTGGCATCATAACAGTACTAACACACTATTACACATCGCTACGGGTGACCGAGGTCGTTAAGGCGCCGACTCGTGAGCGGGAGGTCAGGACCGTCCTCCCTGACTGGGTTTTTTTCCTAGGTTTTCCTCAGTCTTCATAACTAGTAAATGCCCGGGAGATACCCTAAACTTAGGCCTGGAACGCTTCCTTCCTTAAAAAAAAAAAACACCCTTTCCCAGTTTATCATTTCATCTCATGTATCATCAGTATCAACGTTTAACGCCTATGGTGCGTTAAACGTTAAATACTATTAAAAAAACACTATTACACTGAAACACGTTGTCTCACAACGTTGAACTTCTGTACAGCACAAAGACTTCGCGTCATCACATGGAGAGGCGGGAAAGCGGAGGGGAAAACAGAACCGGTTAGAAACAGTATAGGCCAATTCCCGTTAAACCGGCCACACATCCAAATAAAGGCTCTATATTAACATGTCCATACCTCTGGGGGAAAAAAAAAACTATATTTTAGATAAAAAGGTTTTTATTTGATATGATTCAAAATTTAGGAAAAAACTAATTTCCTCTAATTGCTTGCATTAGTTAAAAATTAGTTTGGCCAAAATTATGAAGAATTCAATTAAAATATAAAACAAATCAATATTGTATAAGCGTAGCATTTTTATGAAATAAACTTATGTTTAAGGTTGTATATACCCAAATATTTCTATGTACGGGTGTTAATGAAAAATATTTAAATGTTTCATATATATGGTGTAATATGAGAGAAACTATTGAAATAATCAGCATTAAAATAATTGCAATTTGGTTATTCGTAATTCCTATTAAATCTAAATAGCGTTTAAATTTGCACGACAATGCTTCACGCCTTCTTAAAATTGTTAATAATCAATGAACAATCTTTTCCAAACAGCGTAAATATCATATGAAAGTTTTCAGACTAAACGCGTGATAGCATGCCACTGCATTGATGTGTTAATGGGAATTCAGTTGTTAGTAACAAAGTCGCGATTCAACTTTTTTCCTAATGTTGTGAGAAGTCTGTCAATTGTTTCATGCAGAAGTTGTTTGTTTTGCAACCAAAAGATATAAGACAAAACAACTCATCAAATAAATTATAATTTGAAGAAATGAGAATTGTTACAGTATTCCTGAACTTGTCAATATGCACCTGATTCATGAGAAAGCAAGAGGTCGTGCTGTAAGAGCTGCTTCGCAATTAATCTTCTTAGCATTTATTTGTATATTTAATCTTCTTTTTGTTTACAAATTCTGAGAAGAGTCACTGCGAAACAGTAAGGAAGTATACTGAGGAATAATAATAACTAAGGTTGCAATAAACATAAGAAGCAATGGCAAAGAAAGTTTAAGAGGAGAAATAAAAAAGTGTATGGAAGGAAAAACTTATTAGAGGAAATTTCCCCAGTTAAAACTTTCTGAAAGTTGTTTGAAGACTGGTCCGCATTAAAATTTTCTGTAATTGTTCAGAAGATCGTCGAAAAGAGCATTTCGTGATACGAGTTTAATGACTGCTGCCTAAAAACGATTGTTTGTGGGTTGTCAGTTGGAATTGAAG
This sequence comes from Metallyticus violacea, assembly GCA_030762175.1. Lineage (NCBI taxonomy): Eukaryota > Metazoa > Arthropoda > Insecta > Mantodea > Metallyticidae > Metallyticus > Metallyticus violacea. The sequence goes on from CM060844.1 coordinate 56,291,758, forward strand.
TTAAGTAGAACCTACAATTAGCGTTAAGAATGTGGGAGTTAATGATAAAAATACAAGACGTTCTTAAGCGGTTCATTGTGCTCCAGTGTTTATTATAATGTGTTGATTTTCTTTTTTTTCTTCTTTTTTTCTTTTTTTCTTTTTTCTTTCTTTCTTTCTTTTTTTTTTTCCGGCGTCTGAAATACATTCACCACCTTACCAGCACAGCCTTATTTCAGACTTGCTCACCAATTATAGGCAAAAAAGAGACTAAAGCCCTGTTACGACTTCACTAAGTCCTTTCACTTTTCTCTTGGCCTCCCATAATTCAAAACTCCTTTTAGCTTATATTGTTTTATAAGTATCGCTTCTTTCATTCTCGTTATAAGCTCACGTCGTTTTTGTCTGTACATTTTCTTTGCATTAATTATTATATATTTTAACTTTATTTAACTGCTAATTGAACGTTTGCCACGTTTCTTTAAAATGTCATATCTCTGAATTGCAGTCCTTGTTTTTTCATTTTTCTCGTCATTAATTTTTCACGTCCATATAAATATGTGCTTATGATGCTGTTTCCTAAAATGTAACTACGTTTTATTTTTTAATTCCTTTTAATAATTCTGCATAACTATATGTTTACGACTTTAAATGCATTTTATTATTTAAATCTGCATATTCCTAACTTGACACACAAGGAATCGAAAATCAGTTATCAGAACTGTTATTTTATATAATATTTTAATTATATTTTTCAGACAATTTTAAAACCTTAGGACATAGTGTAATTATAACCTTTAGCTATATTACTTAATTCAATATATTTTCCTTCTGTGCGTCAGGAAATAAAATGTATTACAGATTCGCACCAAATTCTATAAAACTATTCACTTTCACTCTTCCACCCCCTCCCAATATATAAATTAAAATGTGATACACCACACCTTTGCCTTAAGCAAGATTTTGCAAAGAAAAATAATGTGTTTTGTATTATTTCATTTTAATGTAATATTAATATAAAATGCATGAACAATCAAATGAGTCAATTTATTTTATTTTGCATTCCGCTGCCTGTTGTAGCTTTTATTTGGATGCCTGCTTTTTTTATTAAGCTCAAAATTACAAACACGATATTTCATTACCAATAGGGACACACATACATGGATTTGAAGATAAACTTAGTTCATTTAGATTTTATTTGAGCGAAATACAGACTTGACAAATATTAGACAAGAGTTTTCAGAAGTAGAAATTTCTACAGTGGCCTTTTTCTTCCTAATAATGACATTGATATTATACAATTCTTAGAAGAATAAATAAGTACATTTTAAAGGAAAGGGCAAGCATTTATTATAAGAAAAGTCCATAAACACATATAAAAATAGACCAAATATTTAATCAATATTTGTGTGCAAAATTGTCTATCTGTCATTTGTACATTTACCCTCGTACAACAATAATAATGCTATTATAAAATATATAATTTCCTTCAAAAAGAACTCGTTTTGTTTATTTATGGACGCTCTTTAGCATCTCAAGTCATCAGCCTTCCATTCAATTCAGAAAATTTGGCTCAGAGGCCTCTTTTTTCAGGCTTGAGGTTCTTTATCGTGCCGTAAATGTACGACACGGGACCCACGGCTTTACTTCCCTTCCGAAGGAAGTTATACTTAGGATTTTTACGCCCGAAAAAAAAACCATCTATCCCGGCCGGGTTTGAACCTACAATCTTGGGTTTAGAAGGCAAGTATGGTAACCACTACACCACCAGGACCGACGAAGTTCTTAAATGATAATGTTCACTCTAAGTTTCTGTATCCTTAATAAATGAACAGTAAATGTGTTTATATGATAACATTTTTCTTTTATAGTCTAGTTAAGGTTTGGCTCAGATAATTTACTTCTTTGAAAATTATTATAAAATTAATTTTAATTATAATAAACATTTATTATACTTGTATGTAAAACTGTAAGTACTTGAATGACTTATTGTATCATAAAGCCTCCAAACATCATAAACCAGGAAAATTCGAGGTATTATTTATATACTCATTTTCATGAAACTAAATCTATGCAATGGGTGGACTTATATTCTTAAATCTGTTCAAGCTTAATCTACTTAATTATGGGTTCTTTATCATTACATGGTTATAAGACAGATCCAAAAATGTTCCATGTTTTAGTTTTTCAGATGTAAAAAATTTGGGATCATTTAATAAATAGCACTCAATCGTCTAGTTTCATGTCCGTGGATCACGATTCCTGTTTGACATTTTGTTGTAAATACCAAAAGGTTTATATAAATAGATTTGAATACACCGTTTTTTAACTAATGGCGGATTAAGATTAGTGCTCACAATGCCACTCCATGGAATGATTCTATAATGAATAAATGACTGGATCGCAGCTAAAGCCAATAAATTCCGTAGGCAGATGTCTCAGAAGGTTAGGAATTTATTCTCAATTTATTTATTTATTCATTCTATAAATATGCATTTCATGTATGTGAGCTTGTCGTTAAATAATTAACTATATTATGGAAGCAATTTTATTTGTTCAAAATTTTAATACATTCAACTTTATTGCAATATGAAGTTGGAGATTTAATTTAACTTCCATTTAGTGATAAGCGTGCTCACTTTGATCATAGTTTCAAGTGAATGTTAATGAAGTTTTATCAAATTTATATTAATTTTAGTTCATTTATTTATTTTTTGCATGTGCGTGACCTTCCATTCGATATTTAGTAAAAAAACATTACCATCAAGTTATTCAAATTTCAAATTTGCATATTTTAGACAATTTGGATCTCAAATTTTGAACTCAAAAGCAAAAATGCAAATGGGGGATTAATTAAAGTAGCTCAGCAAAGCAAATTCTTCAAAATAATTGTCGAGAATTAAGTGCACAAAAAACAAATAGGAGTTCCATTATACCACCGTTATCTTTTATCATTCTCTCCCTTGCCTCAAAATCTGCCTATGTCACTCACTATGTCTGAATGAAGATGCCCCCCCCCCCCTCAAGCGATCTGCACGACGCATGGTTGCAATTCTCTTAAGTGACTTGTCCAGTAACACCGTCAGTTCTTTTGCAATGTTTTCCCCATACACACCTGTCTGCAGTTCAGTTTTACACCACTTTTTGAAAAATAACCTAATTGAAGTAAATGAGTTTTTCTAAGATACGTTTCAGTGATTATGGCGCGCTCTTTGCCCAGTGCATTAGCAAATTCATTTCCCGAGATATAATTACACTGGGCAACAAAAAAATAATTTTTGAATGTTTCGAGCACTTCATGAGGCAATTCCTACTAATTTTGGGTTGAGAAAAACAAATATGACAATGAACATTTTTTATTAGCTCTAGTTTCTATGATATACACAAGGTGGAAGTATTACATATTAACGGATTGAGAGAAAAGGATACATTTTAATTACATACATGCTAACAACAATGAAAGTGCATTTGATTTTTTCAACTGGTAATTACATGCTAAGAGTTCTAAATTGCTGGAAAAATACTTCGCAGATAGTCGTGTCTGAAGAGAATCATGTGGTGGCCTATTGACTTCGTCGTCTTTTAGCTTGCCTCTTGTGATGGAGTTCCGCAGAATCCCTATACAAAGACCAACAGTAATCCGCAAGCATTACTTCATTCCAACGGCCCTGATATCTTTGTTCCATAACAGAAATGTCCTGATGGAATCTCTCCCCATGTTCATCACTCCACAACTAGGAGGGAAAAAGTCTAGGTGGGAGTGGAGAAAATGGATCTTAAGGGACATGTTGCATCCAAGTTTACGGTATTTTTGCAGGAGCACTGTCACCAAATGCTTGTAGTTGTCATCTCTTTTGTTGCCTAAAAATCCATGAACAACACCCTTGAAGGCTTCCCAAGCTTCCTTTTCTTTCCCCTCCAAAACTTGGTCAAATGCAGGATCCTTTACAAGTTCTCTTATTTGTGGTCCGACAAAAATGCCTTCCTTAACTTTTGCATCACTTAATTTCGAAAATTTCTCTCTGATGTACTTAAAGGCCCGTCCTTCTCGGTTCATAGCTTTGACAAAGTTTTTCATCAAACCCAGCTTGATATGCAGGGGTGGAAGAAGAACGTCTTTTGGGTCCACAAGAGGCTTGGCAGTCTTTACAAGAGGCGTCAGATTGCGTTTCTGTGAGGAAAATGTTATTTCACCACAAATATAACAAAAGTTATTCACCATATTTACACATTTTCGTGGCATTTTTACAAATTTTACACTAAAAAAGCACTCGCGAACCAGAAATTTTGCATTAATTTGAGTAGAAACTACATGTAATTCACAGTCACAGCAACAGTATCTATGTTTATGACTTACAAACAGCTGAAGAGCATTTGTGTTTTGTTATTTGACAGGTGTGCCAACTCCCCCAAAAAATTCCCCCAAATTTAAAATCTTCACTCTAAAAAATTAAATGTCACTTTATCTTCAAAACGCTAATCTATCATTTTTATGGTGATTTTTGAATTCAGCAGATGGAAATACATGTAAATTCACTATTTTTAAGCCCGAAACATTTGCATTGTTGCCCAGTGTTATCTGTGGTAACCACAGTGAACCAGTTTATTTATTTTTAATTTCATATATGCATTAGTTCCTGACATCTTGTAGCTTAGTTAATAGGTTTTGCCTTAGTACGTACCACAAGGTCAATATTTGAGGGCTTCGCATTATTAAAAATGTTTTTCTATCATAGAACTGTCACCCCAATAAATTGGACTAATTATCTTTCGCTCACCTGAAAATTATTCTCACCATGAATATAGTCTATTCTATGAAAGTCGCTGGTCCTGGTAGTCTAGTGTTAACCTCCTAAAACCCAAGATCGCGGGTTCAATCCGGGCTAGGATCAATGGATTCTAAGTATGACTTCCTTCAGAAGGAAAGTAAAGCTGTGGGTCCCGTGTAGTACATTTACAGCACGAAAAAGAACCTCAAGCGTGAAAGAAGAGGCTTCTGAGCAAAATTTGTCAGTCATTTCACACCCTGAATTGAATGGTACGCTGAGATGTTAAAGAGCGTCCGTAAATAAAACAAGTCAACAAAAAATCTATGCAAGACATATGTCCGTGTCTTATTGGTTTTCTAAAGTGACCCCCCCCCCCAAATCGTTTATGGCAGAAACCTGAAAGCAAGAGCGATGAACGTAACTCCAACTTCGGCTCCGGAGAGTCAAAAAGCCGTTTTCTGCTGATTACTCCGAAATGACGCGTCCTACTCGAGAGATTTGATGAGGATGCTACGCTCCAGAAATTGTAGACCGTCCCAATACAAGTGCCCCATCTCGTTAAGATTCCTTAAAGAGGCAGGGATATTTTTGAAGAAAAATCTTTGATTATCTACATTCTTCCATGAGCCATTTCCATATTGGAAATTAGTTTATCACGCGTCTTCATCTGCCCTCTGAAAACTAGGTGCTATCAAAGTTATTTCCGGAAAGAGCACTTAAAAATCATTTGCAATCTCTTTCTTATAGGGAGCAGTGTTAAATTATGAAAAGTAACGCCCAGACATTCTCTAGGAACAATACAGAGAAAACTAAAGGCTCAATAAAGGCAAATAAAATTACTAGTAAAATCAATCGTGCAATTAATCGACATACAATTTATTTTATTTATTATTTTGACACATATTTAATAGTTTAACCATACGGTAATCAATAAACCGTTTTATAACAAATTTAATTTCTTCCGATTGTACAGTCATTGAAATGGATAGCTGGATAAAGTAAAAAACCTTGACAGGTCGCTATGCTTGTTACTACCTACTGGGGGGATTCGGTCACTTTGAGCTGAGCGGTACGTTGAAAGTTCAGAAGCGGAATGATTCTTATCTCTTTCACAAATAAGATAGAGGTCGCATTCTGGACATATGTTGCAAGCGAACATGATTGCGGAGGTGTAAGGCAGTAAGGAGGCAAAACCTACCGATCTCAGGGACGATGGAACGGCAGAACAGCGTCCACAGTACCTGGAGAGAGGTTTACGTTAACCAGCTGTCCATTTCGAAGACTGTGCTATACTAATGAAAGAGAGATGACTACCTCCTCTTGGCCTTGTGTTGTTGATTTGTTTATTTACGTACGTTCTTTAGCATCTCAGGTCATCAGCGTCCCATTCAATTCAGGGCGTGAAGCAGCCGACAAATTTTGCTCAGAGGCCTCTTCTTTCAAGCTTGAGGTTCTTTTTCGTGCCGTAAATGTACGACACGGGACTCACGGCTTTACTTCCCTTCCGAAGGAAGCCATACTTAGGATTTTTATGCCCGAAAAAAATCCATCAACCCTGGCCGAGTTTGAACCCGTGATCTTGGGTTTAGAAGGCAAGTATGGTTACCGCTACACCACCAAGACCGACCAAGCTTAAGTTCAAGTTTAACATCCAGCAAGTGCATATTGAAACAATTGTCATAATTAATGTTTGAGCATTGAAGTACTTGGTTACTGAACTGTTAGATTAAAACATATAAACATTACAATCAAATAATACGCGTAAATGAAAACAATAAATGCAAAATATACCAGTGTCTAGTTCGGAAGAAATCAAATAAAGGAACTTTTTATGTTATGCAATCTAAAAAAATTTACTTGCTACTAAAGCAACAGTATCTGGATTACTGAGAAGTTGAACGCGGCTAAAAAAATAAATAGAAATAAATAAAAAGAATTTTGCGGTAAGATGATAAAGAAGGCGCAGTGATCATGCAAAGCGTTAATAGATTCGAAATATAGAATCGTGCAAAGCCAAGCCAAGAACCGAAAGACTAGAAAGGCGATTCAAGAAGTAAGAATGATGCCACGTATTGCAACCAATAAGTAATAAAGCCCAATACGTGCTCCAACCAATGAGCGGCAAAGTATGCATCACAAGAGAGGGGGGAAGGAAAGAAAGGCGGTTAGGCAACATGGCACAGGACGGCACAATATATATTTTATATTTATACATAACTTAATACATAGCTTCACTTACAAAGATCAATGACGGAAAATATATAAATTTAGAAACACACAGTAGAAAAGATGATATTTTGCTTTACAGTTGAACTTTAAAAGTAACCATTTCATGATTTAAAAAAAATATTAAATATTAGTGAGGTCGATTGTACTAGAAATTACTTAACGTGTTTCAAAAAAGGAGCACTGCCCAGTTAAAAAGCAAAGGTTATAACAAAAACCTTTAAAAAAATTTTAAGCAGTCTGGGCCTTTGATTGTTGCAGATATTTATTAAACGATTGCAGTGGGAGATCACATATAAAATAATCGAACAATTATACAAAGGACTAAGCAAGAGGATTGAAAAAAAATATTTCAAAGAATCTCAAAACTATTAATATGTAAATTTAGGAGGTAACATCAGGAAATAGTACGGGCAATGACTTGGAGAGAAAAAAACATTTAAACCACAAACCTAAAGTTACTAAATTCAGACGCTCATCACTTCCTCGCCCGTTTCTCTCTCCTCTGTGCCCTTTTTCTACCTTTTGGGAGGCACAGAAGCACAAACTAAAAGGAGAAGTAAATGGCTGTAAACGAAGGGAAGCAGAAACAACAATTTTCAGCATGGCATGATCGTGCGCTGTGCAACGAAAGAGCTCTTCGAAAGGCAGCAGCGTCAGAGCATGGAAAAAGAGTTCATCAAGATCTCGAGCTTGAAGACGCCGCCGCTCGCCTCGCTTTATTCACATGGGTGGAATAATTAAGCGGTGCAGATGGTGAGGAAGAGAATTTCTCGACTTTACAGACGGAAGGCAAGATATAATCAGGGAATCACAAGGGAATATGCGTTAACGTTCTTGGGGAAGGAAAAAAAACACGGATCTGGGAAACATACATGGTCCTGAGAGGTCAGGAGTCACAAGGGGCTTTGAAACAGAAGCGAAAGAATAGCTTAAACCGCAGTAATTATCGCAAAATTCAAACGTGGTCGTTACTTTTTGCCCAGACACACTAGAGCGTTAAGGTAGAAAATTTAGTTATATTCTAAATCTCCTGCACAGGAGCATTTTATATTATATTCTATGGATTTTTGGCCTTAGAATAAAAATCATTGTTTCAAACAAGGTTCTAAATCTTGTTGGAGCTTTGGCAAACTATATAACTTCAGTCACTTATCTTGATAAAGAAACCAGGTGTTTAACGATAGTAGATAACATACAATCGGTACAGAAAGCCCACTATAGGTATAAAACCGGCAAAGGGGGCGCAGTAAAATATTTGAACTCATTTAGAAAATTCATTTGATCAGCAAAATGCAAAAATGGCGACGGAGTTACAAAATAAAGAAATGTAGTAAGTTTACTTCATTTAAAAAACATATCGTCACATGGAATGAAATAAAACAAGTGAAGGGAAGTGGTTCATTCTTTTGTTAAAAACGAACTTTATTTAAACTGGCAAACTTCAAACGTTACTGACTTTTGAATACTATTTAATGCAAATTGATGGCCTTCAATACTTTTAATCAGAAATATCCTTCGATGCGTGTTTTCGGCTTTATGTCAGATGTGAAAATATTAGCTCTCCTGTGAGGATTTTTTTAAATATTTACATTACCGTGCCCTCATTCTAGTATGAAATCGGATTTGTATGCACTCGGACGACCTGTAGTGGAGGCGCAATTCTAGGTAAGAATGGATCTAAAGTTCCGCTGAGGGATGCAATTGAACTTGCTCAGTCGTGTTTATAGGCCAAGTGTTTCAGATGTATTTCTGTAGGAAGGCATCTGTGGATATGTATACTATTATAGTATGCTGAAAGTAAGATAGACGCAACAACAAAAAATATTTCAAATCATTACATGCAAAAGAATCCTCAAATATTGCAGGAGAGAATTTAGTCTGAATTTCTTGAAGTAACATCTCCAACAGAATGTAATTTTTCCGATTGGTCAACAAAACAAAGATTTAAATCCAAGGAGCTTTACTAACAGAAGAAAAGCTTGATGAAATAGACTTTCAATTAGAAAATTTGCCTTGAGCGTTTAAGACGATTAGCCGAGCAAGTTGGTATATCTGTCGACGGTGCATATAAAGTTACTCAGCTGTTGCATTTTCATCTGTATAAAATGATTACTGTAACTGTTGAAGCGCTGAAACAAAATATTAGGAATACAGTTTACAATATTCGGGAGAATGAAAGTCGGCGAGTGTCTCAAAGTCTTTTGAAAAATATTCAGGCATGTGTTACAGAGAAGGGCAATCATTTGGGACATATGCTATGATAGTGAAATACAATATTAATTTTTATTTACTACCAATTAATAACTAAAGAAACTAAACATGGGGATATAATTTTCCTCGGCAGGAGGCGAGTTATTTATGAGTAACTTCTGTTTGCAAAATTAATTTCTGATTGCGTAGTGGAACGAGAAGTCTATATCTAAACAAAAAATTTAAATATTTCATTAATCAATAAATTAAACGTTTCTTTTTTTGCCATTTAAAAAGCTAATTCAATTAAATATCTTTGCAATAAAATGCTGCCTTAATTTCAATTCTTATCTATTAAACAGAAAGAGAAAAATTATTTTAATTATATTCCTATTGCAGATAAATAGAAATTATATTAAGACCGACTCAGACTGAAGACAAAAAATTGAAATTCTTAATTTATTTTATGTAAAAATCAAAGTTTTGAAAGTATAATCTTGAGTAAGGTCCATGGTCTTAAATAGTTTTTAGCAGATTAAATCTTGTTCCCCTCCTAAGTAATTTATAGAATTTGTAATGCTACCGTTCTATTCGCCTTTCTTCGCAAAAGTACAATAAAATATATTTTAGTTTTGCAAGCAATTGAGAAAACAGTTTTGGTATTTTAGAACGGATATGCGAGTTGTTCTTTGAGGTGGAGTGAAAAATACAAAAAAGTGCGATATCCCTTGTTCCATACAGCTTAAAAGTTCAAGAATGACTTCACAGGCATTATTACATTTTGGAAAAAAAAAATGGAATGAAGATTAAATAAAATTCATCTAATATTTTACTACTGCATTTTCGCTCTAATTAAAAAGTGGATATAACTGAAAAAAGCATATTAGAGAAAATTAATGTAAGTATAAATACGCTACATTTTAATATTTAAATGTATTTGATACCTAAAGCATTAAGAAAACGCTAAGGGGCTAAAAGGTTATTGGAAAGCAAAATGTTTTAAAGTGCTTTGCATAATCGTGCTACCTCTAATATCTTTTGAACCCTTTACACGTCCATATAGGTTTTTTCCTCTTTCTTGAAATATTCACTCACCTGAAACAGAGAGAAAAAAAAAATATAGCACGGGAAAAGCCTAGATGATCTTTTTTCCTGGAAATAAAATTACATTTACTCAGCTGTTTATGTTACCATTTTTTTTAATAATGTTTAACGCCCGTTTGTACTATTGAGGCACTGCAGGCGGTATACACTGATGATACATGAAATCAAATGATATATTGGGAAAGGAATTTTTTAAGGAAGGAAACGTTCCAGGCCTAAGTTTTCCTCAGGCCATTTTATGAGGACTGAGGAAGCCTGGAAAAAACCTCAAACAGGGAGGACGGTCCTGATGGGATTCGAAATCCAGACCTCCCGCTCACGAATTCGCGTCTAAACGACCTCGGTTACCCGTGGCGGTTTATGTTCGATGATATACACGTAAGAAATGTGGTGTATCGCAGTTCGTTTAGAAAAATAGCGTTGTCATGTTTCTGGATCGGTGTTGTTTAGTGCTAACAGAGATCGGATGTAGAAGTTATTCATTAAGGCACCCTCTGGTATTCTTAATAATATGAGAAACAGGAAATATTCAAGTTTTTACCCAATCTTGATGATAATACTACACATTCTGAATTCGGTGGGATGGTATGAGTTATTAAGCTTTGTTCCCACTTCATTACACTACATATTAACTAAGTACATAAATTGTAAGGTAACACTGTTGCAAAACACCTGAATGGATTTTGTAGGAGCTTTGAATATGTTATCTGTTTCCTGGGCGAAAACCTTTGGGTGTGTTCTTCGTTTCTTAAGCCAGCACTTGCTATTTCCGAAAGGTCTTGTCTATATTAACGATCATTCGACGACTCGTAGTTTTAAAATTACCGATGTTAAGATTGTGATCGAATTGGTCTAGACCTGATTAGTGCATTATAAATCATAGATAATACACGGCATCTAATATACTGAGCAAATAATTAACGTTTTCTTAACGTAATTTCCTGCTAATTAATCCGTATCTGGCGTGTGTTTGCTTGTTAAACTCAGTGGCCATGCTTTTGGAGAAAATGTCACGTTGATGAGTGATAATTGTATAGCTCAGTCAATGCTTACGAGTATATGGGAAATGATTCAGCCTATAGCGAATTGACTAACAAAAAATTAATGATAATATTTATTTTAATATGAAATAAATATTCGTTTAGCGACAGAACAGTCCTCTAATATTTAGCTGGTTTTGTTTATGTCCACGTACACAAAGTACAGCATGTTTACGCATTTAGATGTGATATGAATAGCCTGGGAGTGTTTTACAAGCTTATAATGTTTACCCTGAGCATATAGTTTCCCATCGATTTTACCTTATTTAGTGCACGGCTACCATTTTAAAATTTGCCAATATGAATAACTACATACGTAACATTAATTTAATTTAAATCAAAAAGTTTAGATATTTATGGGAGATTTAAAAATATTGTGGATTACATTTTAGGTTTCAAAATTTTGCAAATTTCTAAAAACAATTACGAAAAAGTTATATGAATGAATGGTAAATCATTCATTTGACAAATTTTTATACAAATGATACAATCTATTTCTCTCTATTTCTCCCCCCCCCCCAGTTGTTTTTATGCCATTGGGCAAAACTACACATTTTACATTTAGATTGTATAATATTATTGAATTATGCTTACATTTTAAGTTGTAATATGATCACTATTCTATGAATATGGTAATGCATATTTTCTGTATACTTTTATTTTGATTAGGTTTTTTCTTGCGAATTCCTGGAAACTAATACAATATGTTAAATCTGGTTGTTGACAATTACTTTGATAAATTATATGGACTTTTATTCATTTATTAAAAAGATTCTTGTCTATGACTGCATTACATTTTTAAACATTTTTAAGATCTCGGATCATTAGCGTCCTGTCCCATTGAATTTAGGGCGTGAAATGACCGATAAATTTTGCTCAGAGACCTCTTCTTTCAGGCTTAATCTATAACAAGGGACCCATGGCTTTGCTCGCCTTCCAAAGGAAGCCAAGCTTAGGAATTTTGGCTCGAAACAAATCCATCTATCCTTACTGGGATTGAACCCAGGATCAATGTTGCAAATTTGCATATCACTAGACCATCAGGACCGACTTTATGTTTCATAAAATATTACGCTTCATGTATATTGTAATTGTATTCAACAATTTGTTGCAAATGGTACTATTTTATCATGTTTCGATTCCTTATGTATTTACATCACGTTTTAATCTATTTATTTTATGTATTTAATATATTTTTGTACCACTGGTATTTATAATTGTTACAATATTATTAATTTACTGTTATCATTTATATTTAATTTTTTATTTTTAATAACTGTCCATTTCAATAGTAAATATGCAAACTGCTTAATTGTTTATAGATTAATTTTCTATTACATATATCGTTATGCTCAATAGTTGGCAATAAAAATTGAAATGATTCAAAACGCTAAATAACGTTTCTGCCCAAATTCAAAAAACAGTAAAAGCAAAACGGGCTGCCAGACAACGTTAGAAACAAAAAATATGTGATAAAAATTGAACACTCTTTAAAATTAAATATCACTATGATGTTATAATGTGAGGAGGCTCTGAAATTTTGGGAGTGACTGGGGTGGAAAAGTGAAATCTATAAATGTAATAAATGTTTTAATGCTCCCTGAATATTTAAATTACCTTTTTTAATTGAATTTATTTTAAAAAGAAGTTATTTATATTTTTTTTTTATTTTAATAGCTACAGCGCTGCAAAACATAATTGTAATACATTGAATCGTTATATAGCGATAAATGTGTTTTGGTGTGTTTGGGTATTGTAGGACAATTTACTTTTTGTAGCTTATTTTATGTTGTTAGTTTGGCAAAATGCCTTAATTTTGAACACGTAAGCTCTAGGTATACATAATATTAAGTGCTGACGAGTTTAACCTTCAGTGGCGCGAACGCGTAAATTTTATGACAGCCAAAGATTTCTAACAGTAAAAATAAAGTGAAATTGCTTCTTGGACACAACTACTTATATTCTGATGCAAGTCTGAACAGCAAAATCCCTAACTGATGCTATTGTTTTTAGCACCTGGAACACTTTTACTGTGTAAGTATATGAAAATAGTTTTATAAATGAGTACATGTCAAATCTCCTCAAAAAAAAAAAAAAAAAAAAAAACAGCACTACTTTCAACAGCATTTGTGATAGTGTCACCGTTTTCCTTAGAGTTAACGGTTAATTTCTTCACGAAACTTAGAAAATCTATCCTTAAAGTTTTTACACGCCTAAACCCCATACTAGGGAAACTGTACAAAACGAATCAACTTTCTTATAAATTTTATCAGTGCAATTCTCCAAAAATGTAAATGTAAATGTATTGACGGAACGATGTGGTGAGTAGAAACGCTACTAACCAAATTCGAAACACTGGAGCCTCTGGACACAGGATGTAAAATATTTAAGAGTTAGGAAAATTGTAACAGTAGAACACAGTGCATGTTCTTTGAACTTTCTTTGACCTGAGCAATGGTGTCTTCCCTTTTTTTAAATGATGCAACATCATACATAAAGAGTCAAGTACAACTTTGTAAATTAATTTCCCTGCATCACAAAACTGTGCGGAGAGCTGAGGTTTTATCCAGTAAATTAACCTCAAGCACCAAGAGAGCAACATCTCAAACTTCTAACTTCAAGACTTGCTGCTGCTGCCACAGGATGGCGAACATGGTCTGCTGCTGACAACTTTGACAAGTTGCGTGGTAAGTGATAGCTACAGGCTCTGAAGATGACGCCGTTTCGATTGCTCAATACGTAATAAATAACATTTTATAACAAATAATTATTTTACATTTCCCAAAACTATAATAACACTTTAAAATGTTGGTTTACAGGAAATAAAACAAAAAGACGATACTACTGTTATGAACTGAGAATAAAAAAAAAAAAAAAAACAGGGACAGTCCAACAAGCTAAAATAAGAGAATTCTGCAGACAGCAGAACCGCAGATAGAAAATTCAACTCCCCTGACGATTCACAATGCGAGGAGGACCCCTACTTCTCCTTGGCTTATATGATTACTGCACCTACATTTCCAAGGCCTTTGTCGAATCCTCTCCCTTTGAACAGCTATGACTGGGAAGACAGAAGAGGATAAAAAAAGAAAAAAGAAAAAAATAAGGATAAGCTAAATTTGAGGGTTAAGAGATGTACGATCAATAAATAGATATCACATTTCTTTAAAGAATGAGAATTTCCATTATAAGTGACCAACAGGACTCTTGATTAAACTATACCAGAGCGTTTCACAAAATAACCAAGATTTTTCTGATTGAAATGCAAGACAATAACCTATCGCAAAGTACTCTGGGTTTATGGTATTTTGCCTTTGCTACGGCTACAAAATAAGAACAATTTTTATTGTCAATGTAAAAATTTATAATGATAATCACTGCAGGACACGATCTTCTGTGTGAACTTCGAATTGGGAAGCCTCATTGTTGATCCGGTTGGAAATGTGCTTGCAAAGTGATCTATTATTTTTGTATTAAAATGTGGATTTAACCCAACAATCTTCAACTGTTCTTTATAAGCACTCTCGTTAACTTTATTAAATATTGAACAAACATTAGCACAGATATTTGGTAAATCAACTCCTTTTACTGCGATTAAGTGAAGTAAATAATGAATAATTTGAACACGGGACATCTAGTTGCAATTGCATCAGATTATACAGGCATTTAGCCTTTTTTAAGCATGAACAATATAACATGTTATAAAGGTATGGATTTTTTTAAAATTTATTGTAAATGTTTCATACTTCAAATTCATTCCACAATGCAAGGACACTATCAACAGACTTTCTATTAAAAACTGCCAATAAAATCAAAGGATAGGTAATTAGCAGCACTTTAAATTGTGTTTAAGAACTAAAAACACAACATAGCGAACTGTATAACGTATACTAGTAAGAAATGTAATTAGAACTTAAATCACTTTTGGTAGTTTGTATATATACCGGGTGTTCTTAAATGCAATATTCAAACTTTTTTCAGTATTTTTTTTTATTCTGGCAGAGCTAAGGCCATTAGATCTTCTCTTCCGCTCTACCAATCTAATAATAATTGCATCAAGTTATAGCTACAATATTACAATCACAACGTTGACAGTAGAGTTGATGATACTGGTACACATATAAACAAATGTAAAACATGACGTATATAAATGAATGTATAATAATACATTAATATGGATAATGAAAAATATTAACTTAAAAAGAAGAAATAAGAAAATAAAAGAACAATAATACACAACAAGCATCAGCAATAACAATTTATACATACATCAATCTACGTAAATTCTGAAAGTGGAAATAAAGATACAAGCAAAACATAAAATTAAAAACTCTAACAATACTATGAAGGAGATAGGAAGATTTATGATAGTAATAACAATAAAAGTATGACTAACTCTACAGCAGGGTAAAACAAAAGGAACGTGAATGTAGGTTATTCGATTATTTCTACAATTTCTTTTGAAATGTTCCTAAAGTTCGGCAGTCTCTAACATACCATAGCAATGCATTCCAGAGGCAGGCAGCGGTTACGGTGAATGATGATAGTAAAGTGATGTTCGGTGCAATATAATAAAAATACTTGCTGGGTTTCAGAACATGTGTTAAGATTATGAGAGGAAAACGAGAAGATAGATAAGATGGAGAAGATGCGAGGCTAATTTTGAAAAGTAGTGTGAGACAATGAAAAGTTCTTCAGTCTTTCAGGCGGAACCAAGACAGATATCGAGGGAGGGTGTTATATGATCGAACAAACGCACATTTTATTAACACGCTGTAGTTTTTGCGTTAGGTTAGAGTCTGTGAGTAGAAAATGGCAGTAGTCGAAGTGGAGCATAACCAGGAATTGCACCATTTTTTATTTTTTTATTTTATTTTATGTATTTATTTTTTTGTTCTGGGTATGGATATGTTAAACGTACTTTCCTGCAGATTTCAGCAACAAGATTTTCCCAACAAAGATTACTGTCTATAATAACTCAAATTTCTAGAATAATATACGACAGTAAAATAGTATTTGTGTGTTAAATAGTCATTTGGCTTAAATTGAGTGAGAGGCCAACGTATAAAAATACGAGAAAAACGTTTTAAGATGTGACTGAGAATAAAACGATTATATTTACATTTTGAATTATAACACTGTATAAACATTTTCCAGGTTGCGGTCTCTTGCTCAGCAATGATGTTCAAAGACTCCAGGCATTTTGCATTCAGACTTTGTAGGCGTGTGCACCTGGACGACGAGCTCTGATTTAACTGGTATCTCGTACATCAGGCTCATCAATTGCCTTCATGTGCGGAAAGGTCGTGAGAAAGAGCGGGTCAAGCAATGGGTCTACCGAGGCGAATCCATTGCTCACTGAACATGCGGTTAAATTGCTAATGAACTGCAATAGGGAAGTGAGGTACCACACGCGACCTGAAACGTCCTCGAGAAGCACAAGAACTGCAGATAAGCGATGAAGTTGAGAGGCCATGAACACTTTGCGCACATTGTCACAAACAATTATTGGAAATTGTAATAATTGTATTCTTAACCAAAGCTCCAAGCTCTGTTTCTCTGAGCGTTGACTGCTTATTTAGCATTACACTCAGACCTATAAGATTGTAACAGAAAATATTTTATTTGATCTCTTCTTATTTCCCTAGAATTTGGAGCACTGGGTTTTTGCAATTTCCGGTACAGGTATAGAGAAGCTTCTTAACTGAAGACTTAAATTCAGATCCATAAATGCATAATAACACGTGGTACTTGAAATAACATTTAAGTCCATTTTACATAAAGTGTTAAACCCACAAATAATTGAAAGTTTTTACTAAACCAAACTACACAAAATGCATTTACTATGCGATCTTCTTTATTAGAATCGATGAGTTTATTTTCCTTTCAAACAGAAAATGTGAAATCCTTAGCTTATCAGTGACACTTCTTATTCATCACTGGGACATTCTTATGCTTGATATTCAGGGCATAATACAATTTTTGTAAATAACATTTCCAGGTAAAGCAGTCTATTGGACTATTATTTTTAAACACTGTGAGATCGACAAGAAATACAGCCAAATAAAACTGAAAACGAAACTTTAGTGATGGATTATAACTCAAAAAATACAAAGAAAGCAGTTTAAAAGTCCCGGTAGAGTGTTCAGCCGGTCGGCGGTAAGCCCACTTTTGCTGGAAGTATTTTCTTGCGCAGACTCGGTAGAACATATCATAACAGAATTTGACACTCACGTTTTCTTACAGTATGTGCTGGAATTTTTCCTGATACACAATTCACATCTTCTGAAGAAAATATCACAAGTAATATTACGACACGGTCTGAGGTTGCCGATAAATTCACGATCGTGGTGAGTTAAGACTATTTCACGAATAAAATAAAAATTTAAGTATAATTCCTCTAAACTCGGCTTACAAAATTATAATAATTGTATATTTGCACTTAACCTTTTCAAGTCTTCTTGCGATAGAAGAAGGCCGATTGTCAGTAATGCCAATAGAGAAGAGCGAAATACGGGTTTAGGACTATTTATAAATAGAATAAGAATAAAAGTAATATATGCGCATAGAATATTTACACCTGTATAAAATGTTATACTTATAAATATCTATTTAAAGAACCCTCCATTTTGCATAATGATTGTTCTTACGTTTATTGCTACCAATAGCTCTCCACCACCTGCTAGCAAAAGTGGTCAGTGATGCGTGCTCAGGAATTATATAGTGGAGGTACAATGACTACAAGGCAAATGCAAATCGCGTGATAAAACGGACTTGACAATATTTTTTGATAATTTCATTGCGATATCCGGCTGTGATTGGTCAAAATTCAAAATTTTGTTTCGTTTCATTGGTCGATTTTAAGATGATGTCTCATAAGTGAAATAGTCACTGAATTCGTTCATTATACTTTATTTTTTTTTTCAAAATAACAAAAAACATCAGTAACAGTTAAGATTTGATAATAGAGCAGAGTTTTAATGGAAACCTTTATTCACCAAGCACATGATCACATGACGTAATCGATTCCCCTTCTCGCTCTTTCATTAAACGCGTGTGCTAATTTTAATTTTGTTTTTCGTGTTGGAACCATGCTGCAGGAAAGTTACACCAAAATGCCTGTCTGGTTCTACCACACGACCTTCTATACCTGATGTATGCTTTTCTTGAAGATAAATGTACGACTACACAACACAAGTACCCGAATATGTCGAAATGCCGCTCGAAACTGACTGGAAGACCGCGTGAAGAATCTCAGCAATTTGAGGGGAGAACGTTCACTGGTCGGTCGATCAGAGTTGTGGGCCTTTTAAAATACTCTGCTGTTGTTGAATAATGTATCAATGCTCTGTTTTATTTGAGATGTTAGCTGAAAGAAGGGCATATACATTCATATAGTCCCATAGTCAAAAACCAATGCTTCACTTATTTATGTTACTGCAAATATCTTTATTATTTCAAGTGCATGAATTGTTATACATGTTCAAAATAATCATCTGACATCAAAGGAACTCCTTCGCTGTCAACATACATGAACTTCCATTTATGTCGGAACACGCCAGTCAGCTGGTACCTTTCTTTCTCAACTATAGCCCATTTTTAATGATATTATTTGGTTTACTATCCAATTATTTATGATAGCTCAGCGGGAAATATGCCGAAGAGAGGGAAATGGGAACGTAAGAAGGTTTATATGCCAGGTAGAATTCTTAAATCCCACAATTATATTTGTAATGGGAATAAAATGTTATATATATATCGAGAGATACAGACAACCAGCCCTTAACCTTCCTCAAAGGCAGGCCGTTTGAACCCACGCTCTCATGGGGATGTCTCCGGGAGGAAGGGATGAGGTGAGGGAGACACAAGGTGGAAGATGTATATATACGAGATCTCTAGCATTGTTTCCAGATACATTCTGACATCGGCGGAACCCCTCAAAACAGCGTGGTGGTAGAAACATTTACAAAGTGCAAGCAACTGAAACACTGCATCATCCCATTTCGCCCTGACACTTTCGACCTTCAAACACAACGGAATTAAATAAAAAAAGGCTTAAAATTCATGGAAAGGGAGCATTTTCCGGCATTTGCCTAAGCGACCAGGAAAAACCACAAAAAATCAAGGTCAGGATGGCGGCCCCAACAAGAGATTTAAACCCAGCACTTTCAGATCGCGAAAATAAAACGTTAATGCTTAAGCCATCCTGAAATGTATACACTGAAAATGGAAAGGAAACAAAAAGATGTTCTTTCTAATATGGAAAGCTGCATGGGCAAAAGAAAGTAATAAAATGGGATATATTTTGATGTCCAATTGTAGTGATTATGGCAAAGTGCATTTGGTTCTTAATTTATCTTATTTTTCTATGGTTTTTCCGCATTGTTTTTTTAAATACAAGCATTTCTGACTCAGTGCCCAATATGTAGAAACATGTAACTCAAAATGGAGCCAAATTGTTCATTTCTTCCAACATAAAAAATGTGAAAAATGACTAAAAACAGCACAGGATCAATAAATGGAGTTATTTACTATATGTGTTATATAGGACATGCTTTCCATTTCCACTAATATTTGTGATAAACTATTAAAAAACATGTCCTGAATGTCTTTTTCGTCTTGCCGTGACGGTGATAAAAGATGTATATATGTGTTGTGAAACTATGACGAATTTAAATAATTTATTATTTTACAACATACGGTTTTTTAATGGTGTTTAACGCCCGTTTTTTGCTACTGTGACATCACAGGCGGTGAACACTGGTGACATATGAAATGAAATGATTTTTTTTAAGGAAAGAAACGTCCCAGGCCTAAGTTTAGGGTACCTCCCCGGCATTTGCCAGCTATGAAGACTGAGGAAAACCTGGAAAAAGCCTCAGTCAGGGAGAACGATCCTGGCGGGATTCACGAATTCGCGCCTTAACGACCTCGGCAACCCGTGGCGGTACAAAATATGTGCCAATTGTTACCACAATATAAAATTAGGGAACCGCCACTGAAACCTGTGTGGAATTCGAAATGGTGCAGTGCTAGTATAGGTCAGCTAGGTATAAAATGGATTTAGCAAAAGGATAAGGGATGGGGGGGGGCACTGACCTCATATGGCAAGTCGGTCCACCCCAAATACTCCCGCGTTTCTGTCGACTTAGGAATGCGAAACACGAAGCAGAGTCGAATTCCCAGCTGAGGTTTGCCTTTCATTTCTTCACTTCATTTTCCTCTTTTTTTTTAATGATGACAATGCTGAATTTGCACCGTCTCCTTTGGCTGAAATCACCTATGGAATCTATCGTCCCAGCTCATCCGGGAAATGGATAAAAAAAAATTATCCCTTTTTCACTTCCATCGCAAATGAAGAAAACAGAAATCTCGTCAAGAATTGATCACAGATTCTACTTTGTCGACTTTTTCTGTTAACATCGTATTATTCTGCTTTCTTTTTGTTACGCAGTCATTGATTTCTGCATACAGACGGCTTTGAATACCCGGATTATTATAGCAGTTATCTGACCCAAGCCAGCTCAAATGCTGGCCGCAGAACAGAGTGGAATAGAGGCGAAGATAACCGAACTAGTGGCTTGTTAATATTCTACAGAGCACGCTGTTTCAATTTCTAATTGAATCTATGGCCTAAATATCTTCTATTTGCTCATTTTGGGTTTAGCTTTCAGCAAGGTCGTTAAATACCTGTAATGACTACTTTATCTGACTATGTTAAGCAGATTACGTTCAGGCTGATTAATAGAATTAAATGTTGTTTTGTTAAGTGTAGTATTCACGAGCGAGCATTTTAAAAAGTTGATGAAATGTAATAAAATAATCAAACGTTATCTTTTAATACAAAATGATGGTTTCTGGGTGCCAGTTTTAAAGTCTACGTTGCGTTAAAATGTTCCTTGTATCTTTAATGCTTTAATTTTAATTACAATTTATTCACGTAAATAACAAAGAAAAACCACCCGAATGAACAAATACTCGTGTGCGGTGGTTAAAATATCATTGAGAAAGTATAGTTTAAGGAAAGAGTTTATCAACTGGTTTTAAAAAATATAATACATTGTGCCGCTATATTTATGTTACGATAAGTAATTATTCATTTGCTCCTTTTCCCTTTGCCTTAAGGAAGCGGTAAACTACGCTTTCATTCACCCAGTGACCCAGGTATTTAAATATATAGGTAATGTTTTGAATTGTATAAGTGAGTAAAATGTGCAATTCCTTTAAGTCAATTATTTTCATGTGTGTAGTTATTAATTTTCTTTGGAGAGATGTTTCGTGGTAAATGTATTCTTTCATATTTCTTGAATTATTCTTCAGGCAATTAAATAACGAATTCTTCTGTTTCGTTATGGCTGAATCCATGAAAAATTCCTTCGGCTTACTCCTTCCATTTTGGTAATATTTTGTGCAATTGTTTACAGAATTATTCTTTTGTGCTTTTGAGTGAAATCCCTGGGGAAATTCTGTTGGCATTCTTTCCAAGATAGTATTTTTCTAGAATCTTGCGTAATGTCAAGATTTCTTGTTTTGGAATAAATTATCACAAATAATAAAATAGAAGAGTCTGAGATTTATTAGGACTCTTTCAGGAATAAAATAAGAGTTTAAATATAATTCCCTTAATGTACTTTTGTATTATGAATTATTCACGCACAGAGTATTGACAATTGTATAAAATGTTATACCTATTCAGAAACTGTGAGACTGAAATAAACGAAAGTAGACTATTACAAGCGCTACTATTCGATTTACTAATACTGACTGAGAAAAACAAAACAGAAAACATTTTACCATTCTGGGCAACGTGTATATCACATTTAATGGTTACTTAAGCAGGTATTCTTACATAATTTACAAAATGATTTCAGACTGGTTCGCTGAATATGCAAAAACAAATGCTTGAGCGAATAAACATTAAGTTAGTTAAATGTACAATTACTGAAAATATAGAAAAGTGATCAGTGAGTGTGTTCATGAATTACATAGTAGGGATATACAGTTGGCTACACTGACCACAAAACAAATACACATTGCGTGATGAAAGGAATTTGATAAATCTTTACGATAATTTCACTGCGATGTCCGGCTGTGATTGGCCAAGATTCAAAATGTCGTTTCATTTCATTGATGGATTTTATGACGACGTCACATAAGCGAAATAGTCTATATAGCAACTCTGTCTTTTTGGGGGAAATATGTAATTTTATTTGCTTTATTTGTTAACCTGCTATATTAGAAATTGATTAATCTAAATACTTCATTAGTGGTTGCTTATTTTAATCATTTTAATATGCAATTCTTCTCAAAACTCAAATTATTTTGGAAGTACAGTTTTGCACTGTTATTAATTATGCTTTAATCTTATTAAATAAGTTTAAGAGCCTTGTCTTTAAAATTGTCTATCCTTCTCCCATAAGTGAATGCACATAAGCTGTGTAATGTATCTATGTTAGTGTTGTCCAAAAGTTTTTCAGTCAGGGACCAGATTTTTTCCGAGAATATATGAGGGCCACCCTTATTTAACGTTATTATTGTTGTCATTTGCTCAACGGGTTTATTACGGTCTTTACAATCATTCAGTTTTACATAAATAAGTACTAGAATTCAATGATTAATACAGAGTTCACTTTTATGTTCAACATGTTCGACAAACTCGTGACTGACAAGTGCTTAAGAACGGAAGTCACAAGGAAATAAGATGAAAATAGCTATAATCCCTAGTTCCATAATGAATTACTAAGTTTTCGCTTTCTACGGACATTCACCTTGGTGCTGAAGCGACCTTGCGCTGCGGTTAATTTGTTGTTCATAGAAAGCAAAGCTCTGCAACCAAAAGGAAGTTGATCTGTGTTAACTTGTTATGTTTCTACCCCATTTCTTAAGCTTCGTAGATATAGATTTGATTATAAACTTTTTTTAATTGTTTACGAGAAGTAACAAACCACTCCTTTCAAAGGACAGAGAAAAGAGCCTTGGGGCAGGTAAGCTTAAAGGATCACGAATTTCGCAATTCATCACGCACACACACTATAGAATGTGTTACTTATTGTTAATTTATTTACGAACATTAAAAGTTATCTTAAAAACAGTGCATGATAGGTGAGTTAACATGGTTTTAATTGGTTCACAGGTTCCTACCAAATAAATTGCCATTGCGCTGTACTCTTTAGTCTGTCCAAACTTTAATTAAAACTAAATTCAGATTTCTCAAATCTAATCTATATGTATTTATTGCTTCCAAGTTGTATAAACTCACCTACTACTAATAGTTGTACTTAATGTCTCCAGGACCGTCGGTTACTATAAAGTGGTTATCTGCTAATTGCAATGTATTCCTTTCTGGATCAAAGTTTTAAACAACTAAGAGCGAGTGAACATTTCGTGTAAACTCCAGATTAAATTAAGCCTTCTGAAAGTTTAGTAATAGCATATTTCTTGTCTATTGTGAAATAAGTGTTTAATATTCTGGGGAACCTCAGTTGAAAGCAAATGTGTTTTTATATTACAAAAGTAGGCAATATAAATACTTTGTGGTACGAATAATAGAAAATCATGTAGAGATTTATTTCAAAAATTAAAAAATTTAATGGTTTCTTGTGAATATACCCTTTCTTTTTTGGACTTTTATATTAAAAACAAAGATCATTTCATTACAAATATGCATATACATTACAGAAGCACTAGAGAAAGTATAATCTGCAAAGGCCTATTGCAAATTTATCTTGTTATCAAAACGATGTTTATTATGAATGTATCAGAATACATAATGCTCTCTCAATTACTATGAAATTATCATCATCTCATAAAAGGGAAAAATTTAAATCTGCTCTTACTCTATATTTATGCAATGAAATTATTATTCTGTTAACGAATTCACAGATGAATAATTATGTTTTGTTGTTTTTCGATTTTTGATTATGTATACTCTTTATTTTTATTATTTTTTGATATTGGACCTTAAATATAAGCATATGTATTTATTTAATTAAAAATCTTTCTTCTATACATAGATATCATTAATGTAAATTCATATATTTTTAATTATTCTACGTTCTACAGTAATATATATATATATATATATATATATATATATATATATATATATATATATTGCACAAGACTGTGGAATGTAAATCCATTTTAATCTTAATGGTGTTATTCTTGGAATTAACCAATTATGGACTCTATTATGAATTTGTTATAGGCATTTGCTACAAGTACTAACATTTTTTCAGGGATTCGTTGCCGTTTATGTTGTACCGTTTATTGTTTATGTATTCACACCCTCGCATACCCGAAAGATAATGTATAACACTAAATAAATTATAATAAATATTTAATGTTGTATAGCCTGTGGTATTGAATAAGAAAAAGTACCTTAACAGGAAGAAAGCATGTCCATTTGTAGGCTACCTGGTTGCGTTCCCTTTTAGCCCCAGCAAAGGCTGCCGAGTATAACAAAACCAGGTGTGCAGTGGAAATCAAAACAATAAGCCCTTTTGTATTTTCACTTGCAGCAAATCCTTTAGAGTTCGTTACAAATATCAGTAACAGATGTATAGCGTGTTTAAAAATCAACGTATGGAAGACCAGAGATTTGAAAAGTTTAAAGCAAGCGCGTTTGGATGAGTTAGAGCTCACCAATATTTAAGAATGTTTAAAGCTCAGTAGTGGTGGACGCGCCTGTGTGGACCCCGACAGTTCATACATAGCATAAAAGGGAAGTTTCCTTGTGAAGTTGCAGCAGTTCAGAGACTTCCGTTTAGATAGTGAAGGAGTTTACGATTTTAGTCAGGCAGTGATGCAGTTTTAGACCTGTGCAGTGTAGGCATTCTTATAATTGTGTGTTCAGGGCAGCAAGCAAACTTCGCTGGAAATGGGAGCGAATCAGGTGGCCGTTCAGAAAACTTCTCCAGGATAAACACTCCCAGTTCTTGATGAAGCAGTACGTATTAATTTGTATCATCTCCCTTCTCCCGTGACCAAGAGGGCACGAAAAGGCAATTTAGGACCCCTAGTAAGCCCAGGATACGAAGTGGGTCCCTCGGTCAGATGTTCTACAAGAAATACTTTCACTGAGGTGGTCGCGGCCGGCAATCAATAATCATATCAATTAGCTACTAATCAGTGCCATACCCACGGGCCATTTCCACCTACAACACCTACAAAATACCACTGTATTAAGTTGGCGCCCAACTTGGGGCAACATCAACTAAACATAAAACCCACTTTAATGTTCCCCAAAATTGATCGAAAGTTAGAAATAATACGACCGAAAGCATGCAGTTAAACTTGTTCAACATTTAAGTGAATTTTGTAGTAAGTACTGAACATAAATATTAGTATAACCATTAGTTATAACCATTAGTTTATCTCGTTATCGTTAAATTTGCGTTTTTGCTGTATATAGGCGCTTAGCCAGACATGGCAAGAACTACGGGGATAGTAATTTCAGCTCGAATCCCTGCTGTGATATTTAACTCTATCTGATGACTTGTGTGAAAAAAGTACATTTAATGAAACTTTTACTCTTTCATTTATATAACGGTTAATAGAATAGGCGCCAATTATAGGGTGGAGTAATGGTTGTTGGACGGTGACCTTAATGTGTCCTTTTGTCTGTTCCTGGTCGGTGAGCCTAGAATGTTTGAGCATGCGCAGTGACGCATTTGTTCAGTATGGTGCGAGACATGGAATGAGTTGATTCTCTGTGACTAGTCCTATTTTCCAGAACTCTGCGCGGGCAGTGAGAGAATGGCGTCGTACTCTCCCTCTCCAGTGGAGGTAAGTGTGAGGTACTTTAAATCTAAACTCGTTCTAGCGAACTGATAGTAAAGCTCGGTGAAGGTCATCGGACAATAATGATCGCCTTAGTTGCAAGATCAGATCATCAAAGACCCTGTACTACGATATTATGTTCTTATACAAACAATAACATTCGAGTCTATGTAAATATTTGTATAATGATGTTTAACGCCCGTTTTTACTACTGAGGTACAGCCGACGGTGAACACTTACGATACATGAGATGAAATTATTTATTGGGAAAGGAATGAAACGTTCCAGGCCTAAGTTTAGGGTACCTCCCCGGCACTACTAAACCCAAGATCGCGGGTTCGAACCCGGCCAGGATCGATGGATTTTTTCGGGGCGTAAAAATCCTAAGTATGGCTTCCTTCGGAAGGGAAGTAAAGCCGTGGGTCCCGTGTCGTACATTACGGCACGAAAAAGAACCTCAAGCCTGAAAGAAAGGCCTCTGAGCAAAATTTATCGGCCGTTTCACGCCCTGAGTTGAATGGGACACTGATGACCTGCGCTGTTAAAGACCGTCCATAAATAAATCATTCAAAAAAAAATTCCCGGCACTAGCCATTTATGTGGACTGAGAAAAATCTGGAAAAAACCTGTCGGCGAGAATGGTCCTGGTGGGATTTGAACCCCAGACCTCCCGCTCATGAGTCTGCGCCTTAACGACCTCGGCCATCCGTGGCGGTCTATGCAAATCGAACACGTTATTCGTTAATTATGTTTCTACTGGATTTTCTTTCGATATATCTTAACTCACTGTCTGTAAAGATAAGCGATGAGAATTAGGCGGATGTGTTTCAATTCATTCTTGTCTTATCTTCAATTCAGAAGCAAGAATCAAGTTTCCATGTACATATCAGACACGTCCTATATTCTTTTACTAATTGCTTCGACAACTGTGTCATTAAAATAAGAAACATTAATTTGTTCAAAGATCTCGAACTCTTGCTAATGAATCTGATTCAGACGGGTAGAGGACATTTTCTTTTTGCAAATCACTGATTGCTGTACGATGAATGTCGAGAGCGGCGGAGGAGGAGGAGGAGGAGGAGGAGGAGGAGGTGGGGAAACATCTTGAACGTGTTCGCTTCCTTGCAAAACTTTATCCTTGCTACCAACTTAGCAGAATTTAATTGGAGTAATTAACTCCCTCTCTGTCTCTGGGAGCTGCGGCAGAGCACGTCTGATCGGCCAGCAAGCGAGCCACCGGAAGCGGAAAGGGAAAGCACGATTCGTGCCCCGCAGCTAAACCATTTAGTTGATCGAGTTTGTTCCAATACGGAATATTCCATGCTTCTCGTAGCCCTCTTTCTACTTAAAGGTACGAGCCAGCGGGATGGTTTCTCAAAGCTATAATTTTCTAATTATGACGTACAAGGGAAGATGGAAAAAGCAGTGTAGCCAAATTTTCGTTTATTACTATATGAAAAACTTGACGTCTCTTTAGTCACGTCCAGCTTATTATCATTATTCCGCACATTGTTACATAGTACCGACGGCTCAAGCTTTTACGTCAACGCTAGGATGCACGGTTTCCACAAAAAGGAATTAAAAATGCAAAAAATAAAAATAATGTCTCAAAGGGACACGTATGTGAATTTTCAAACTTCTGCAATTGCTATTCCGTTATGTAACAAGAAAGTAAAATAGGATTTTGTTCACACTTTCACCAGTAAATAACATGTATTTACTCTAGTACTACATCCAGTATTTATTCCACTCAGTACGAAAACAATATTTAATTTCATTTAAATATTATATACATTTGCCATTTCTTAAACAAGAGCTGACTGTTGTTGGTGGCACATGTTCGTTGGTTATTATATATAATCAGTAACTAGTAAAGCAGAAAAGGATAAAACCTAAGAAAAAGTCACAAATTTATATTTCGAACTGCTTGGGTTCTTCTATTGCAAGAAGACAAGTTCTTAAGCCCAAGATGATGAAGGAGAAAATCCAATTGCACCTCAGTCTTACAGCCCCGAAGACTGTTCACATAATTTCCCTATATTGTTTTAAAATAAAAGGACAAATTAATACAGCATGTAAACCGTATTTATAACGATACATGTGTTTTATTTTTAACAAAAGCATCGTCGTGAAAATAGCAGCTGTGAAGTATAAATGTACATGTGTTTGAGAATTATATTTGTATGTATGAGCGCTCTTACCTTCATAAAACATTTGCTTTGCTTGTTACTACAACAACATTTAAATTAAATTTCAAGTCAAGTAAAATCGATGAAACTTTCGCTTGTACATTGTTTTTAAATAGTAAGACGTTTTTGTTTTATTGAAACACATGAACATCTTCTTAAATAAACAATGTAGCTCTAAGCGTTCTGTTATTTTTCTCTATTTTAGTGAATGTAAAGATGATATCAAAGGCTCAGTTCATAAACATGGTTACATTTTAAAATGTTTAAAAATGCCCACACAGTATAGCTTTGTCTATAAGTGGTATGTTAATTAAACATTTAATTAATAGTATACCATTAGTTTTCTGGTTTAATCTCAACAATAATTAAATTTCTAAAAAAGGTGATTTCTCTTTTGTGATACATATAAATTGCAAGAATTCTAAATGTTTTCCCCTAATACCACATAGTAATGTCATAACTTATTTCATTTCATTAATTAAAATGCCCCTAATTTGTTTTTTTTTTTTTTTTTTTTATTAAAGTTACTCTACTTGATGAGGAATTCGCTTAGTTTATACAGCTCCTGCGTGACGGCCTTTGCTTGTTTCATCTGTTTTTATGCATTTCGTTACCTTGGAGATTCAATATTTATTT
Source organism: Metallyticus violacea (assembly GCA_030762175.1). NCBI lineage: Eukaryota > Metazoa > Arthropoda > Insecta > Mantodea > Metallyticidae > Metallyticus > Metallyticus violacea. The sequence goes on from CM060844.1 coordinate 56,320,675, forward strand.
TAACCACTTCACTTATATTCATGGCTTTGAAGAACGCTAGTTGTTCGAAATATAACGAGCGATAATTCTGTGAATATTACGGCGTTTTATCCTTTTTCTGCTTCTTTAGTATTTGTTATTTTAGTTGTATTGTTCAAAATGTTGCTTTATTTTTCATTTATAATATATACAAAATTATCTAAAATTTATGTCTCTTCCCTAGTTCCGAATAAGTCTGCATTATATCAAAAGGAATACCTATAATTTCTTCTGCGAATGGAGAAAAGCGGGCATATGAAAGCGATGTTAATTTGAATGCAATGTTATCTAACTATTGTTTACATAATTTTGTTTTAATTCAAATACGTACTTTTTCACATGACCCACAGATTGCAACAGCAGTTCCGAAGCAGTTTTGTAGTCAAAACAGGAAAAATGATAAATATCGACATTGTGCGTTTATTAAATACTTGATAAAGAAGGGTATGAATGCAAGAGAAATTCATACAGATATAACAAACACTCTAGAGGATACTGCACTATAGTTTTCAACTGATTCCAAGTGTTTAAACAATGTGAAAGCTTGAAAGGTGAACCATGCAGCGAACGACCAAAATCAGTCAAAAAATCAGACATTATCAATAAGATGTACGACGGGGTTTTAGAGGATTGCCGATTAAAGGTGTCCAACCAGAGTTGCTGGAGTTCTGGGCATTTAGGGAGAATGCTTATTTTACATTTTGAGAGAAGAATTGTGCTTGAAAAAAAATCATCTGATTGCTGACTCAGGATCAAAAGCGACTCAGAGTACAAATCTCTAAGCAAAGTTTGGCTCGTTTTCGGAGAGATCCCTCCGACTTTACGCGTCGATTTGTGACCATTGATGAAACATGTGTGGACTACTACACACTTGACGTTAAAAAGAGACGAAAAATTCGCTGCTGCAGGGAATGTTGCTGCTTGTGCTCCTCTGTACTACTCTGCTCAAGGCATGGAGAGAGGGTTTCCTAGGGGGGAATATGTGAGCAAGGTAACAGAATCTTGAAAGGCTTCCATTTAGTTTGTTCAAACGCTACGTGATATGTAGGTAATGTGCCGGAGCATTGAGAGAAAAAGGGAATGGTTATTGCATTTTGAAGTGACGAACTGCTGTACTTCCAATTCGCAACTAATTAAGGAGTAAGATAAGGTTTATGAAGTCAGAATGGCGATTTTAAATGAGATTGAATATGTGAGCAAGTTAAAAATATCTTTTCCAATTCGCAACTAATTCATATACACACACACTAACCTAAGGCTAACCTCGGGAAAATCCTAGAAGCTCTAATTCCAATTCGCAACTAATTCAGGAGTAAAACATTTGTAATTGTCGCAAATCTCCTAACTGGTGCCAAAAAAAAAAAAAAATGATGGGGTTTGAACCGAAGTTATAATTTCCATTCACCCAGTGCAGTGACTTTACCATCTACGCTATTACATTGTTAAAAATGAGGTGGTATTATCTACCTAATACGTTCCCTCTTTCTCCGCTGTCGCTCGGAACTGGCCTCCCCCTAGGAAACCCATTCTTCTTTTCTCTCAATGCTCCGGCGCTAGGAGCAGCAGCAGCATTTGTGGTCTCTTAGTAACGTCAAATCTACTACACGCCTGAAACAAAACAGCAGTATAAACAATGGAAGCATCGCGGTTCTCCACCGCAAAGCGGCCGGGAAGATCCATGGGATGCCAAGGGAGTACTGCTAATCAGGAACATCTATCAAAGGAGCGTATTGTGCTAACCTTTCGGAGCTATTGTAGACAAAAAATACGCGCGAAAAGGCCGAGCTTATCAAAGAAAAAGTCATCTTACATCAAAATAATGCCCACAAATGTGTTGTTGCAATGGCGAAAAGCAATTAATTGGCTTAGAATATGCTGTCACGACCGTCTTATTCCCCTGACTTAGTTCTACTGAACTTCCACATGTTTCTAAGCTGGGAAGTTTTCCATTAGACGAAGAGCTCAAATCATCAGTTGAGGCGTATTTCGCACGTTTGGAGAAATCTGACTTTCGTGATGGGATAAAGGCTTTGGAGCATCACTGGACAAAGTGGCATTAGTGTCAAGAGTGAATATGTTGAAAAATAAAAGACGTTTCAAAAAGTTCTGTCATTTTTTGTGTTTCATTCCGAGAACTTTTAAAATAGCATGCTCTCGTAGACCGCCACGGGTAGCCGAGGTCGTTAAGGCGGGGACTGGTGAGCGGGAGGTCTGGGATTCGAATCCCGCCAGGACCGTCCTCTCTGACTGAGGTTTTTTCCAGGTTTTACTCAGTCCTAGTAAATGGCAAATGCCGGGTAGGTACTCTAAACTTAGACCTGGAACATTTCCTTCCTTAAAAAAATCCTTTCCCAATATATCATTTCATCTCGTGTATCACCGCCACGGGTGGCCGAGGTCGTTAAGGCACGGACTCGTGAGCGGGAGGTCTGCGGTTCGAATCCCGCCAGGACCGTCCTCCCTGACTGGGGTTTTTTCCAGGTTTTCCTCAGTCTTCATAACTGGCAAATGCCGGGGAGGTACCTAAACTTAGGCCTGGAACGCTTCCTTCCTTAAAAAAAAAAAAAAAAATCCTTTCCCAATTTATCATTTCATTTCATGTATTATCAGTGTTCACCGCCTGTGGTGCCTCAGTAGTTAAAACGGGCGTTAAACACTACTCAAAAAAAAAAAAATCTCGTGTATCATTAGTGCCTTAGTACAAAAAACGGGCATTAAACACTATTAAAAAAAGCTCTCTCTTAAGTGTACGCACTACCCTATTTAATTCATAATGCTTTTCATTATCTAGTGGTAGCGTTTGCAGCAATCTGCAGCCTGGGTTCGATTCCCTGTCGAATCAAACTATCTGGGTATGGCTTTTTTAGTTTTTCCTTACACTGAATGCCAAATAGCTTTATGACGCCAAATATTGAGAGCCTATTTGTGCTATCATTCATTCATAACTACAGATTTACACCTAATGTATACAGAAGTCGGGAGAAGACTAATGCAGTCGAAGCGGCAATAAAGAAAACATTAATGTATTTCGAGGAGTCAAGCAAAAAATCAGCAATTTAAGTTTACTTCTGTAAATAAAATCGTTGTTTGGGTTACCAAGAACAACACAATAAAGACCAGTTTAGATGCTAATAGCAGAAAAAGGATTTTTTAAATAGTTGCTACTTTAGGTCCCATAGTTTTGAAAGTACTTACTTTAAATTAATCATTAAAAAATAGCTCCTCCCCCAAATGGTTTACAAACTTTTGATTTCATGTTTTGCCAGAAGCTTAAAAACATTCACGAATATAAATATTTTGGTCTATTTTGATATATAGTCACAAAAATGCATTTAAAATAAAGGAACTCAACTTCTAAAAATATTATTGCAATGTTATAATTTACATATCCAAAAGTCATAAACCATTAACATTACGTTAACATTACGAACAAAAATTGATATACAAGGAGCATTAGTAATATAGCAGAACGAAGTAAAAACAATTTAAATAGTTATTTAACACAATTTTTAAAACGGACACTTTATTTTGAGAGTTGGATGTTAGTGAAATATTTAACACGTGTTAAACAGATGTTTCATTCCATATTATTATATAGTCCTTAAGTTTTATAAATTAATTATTATAAATTAAAATTGTTCCAACCGTTTCGAAAATTTTCTTGTTTAAAATAATATTTGGCGCATTTCTCACTATTAGCAGCATTGAAGAAATTTACCTCATTCTCTAGATATGTTAGCAATATCGCAGGGGCGGTAATTAGCATTAATAAAGGTATTTTGAAGGGGAAAATTACAAATTGAGATGTTTTTGTTCTATTATTAATATTATACTAAATATCTGTTTAAAATGCGATTTTTCGGGCTGAAAAATGCTACAGTATGCACTTGAGCATACGAAATTATGAAATCCGTCATGCCTTCTTTTGTTTTGCTTTGAGTAAGACACAGCTGCAGGCCATTTGGAGTCACATTTATGTTTTTATTTATCAATTGCATATTAAACAGTGAAAAATGTGAAATTTTAAGTGCTTAGGCGGAACCGTGGTATTAAATTTAATGTGTGTTTTGAAAAATGACCGTTGTGGTATAAAATTATTTAATCCTTTTTTTTTTTTTTTAACACAGAGGTATAGTTCAAATTTTTTACCAAATTCTTTATAAATCACTTAAGTATCTCCGGATATCTGTCGAACAAGCAATATTTTTTTCTCTTTCTTTATGTGTCCGTACTTAAGCCATTGTTGTCTTTGCAACACTTGCAGCTCATTTAGGGCATTTGAAGCAGAAAGTTGGTAACTGCAACATTTACAGCGGAAATTACGGGGGATAATGCACACAAATAATATTATTGCAGCAAAATACAGGAATGTACTAAATCATTTTTAAAACGCCTTCCAATCAATGTTATGAAAATAGATTTTATGTATACTGTTTACAATAATATATATATATATAATATTAATGAAAAATAAAAATAAAGAAACACTATTAACAATGTAACAAATTAACACTAATAATAAAAGTAGATAAAGATAAAACACTGAGAAAGAGTCACACTTGAAACTGCTATATTTCGAACTACTGCGAGTTCTTCAATGGCAAGAAGCTAGACAAGTGAAGGTGGTAAAAGTAAATATTGAGTATCGAAGGTAACGTTATGCATGGAAACAGATGAAACTAGAAATGAGAGTGTGGGAAGAAAAGATTTAAACCAGGAGGTACACGCGCTTTATGTAAAAATATAGCTGCCATTTCTCTATCTCTGAGTAAACTAAGAATTCAGAGATAGAGAAATGGCAGCTATATTTTTACATAAAGCGCTTATACCACCTGGTTTAAATCTTACATATTAGTTTTTTTCTTCCCACACTCTCATTTCTAGCTTCATCTGTTTCCATGCATAACGTTACCTTCGATACTAATTATTTACTTTTATCACCTTCACTTGTCTAGCTTCTTGCCATTGAAGAACTCGCAGTAGTTCGAAATATAGAAATTTCAAGTGTGACTCTTTCTCAGTGTTTTATCTTTATCTACTTTTATTATTAGTGTTAATTTTATATATATATATATATATATATATATATATAACTCAATAAAAAGCACTCAGAATGCAATATAAAAAGTTCACATAAAAGCTCACACTGAAAACCGTAAAACTAAACACTAAAACCACACGATATTTCGACCTTGGCTCTTGGAAACGTACAGAGAATAAACTCTGTGCTTTTTATAAGTTTTATGGGTTTAGAAGTTTTTATTATTCCGTGAATAGTATGTATATATACACATATAAAATGTAATTATTATACCAAATTATAAGTGATGCTTGTACCTTTTCTTATTTTTGTAGGTGGGTATATATTTCTGTTTGGATTCTTTGGTTGTCAGGGTCCTAACACTGTTTCCTTTCCTATCCTCGTCTCCTATCAATAAACTTTCAACGTTCATTACCTTAAGTTCCAAAGATCGGATACTTTCACTTTCTTTTCTTCTTGTTTAGTTCACTGTTCACTGGCAGCTAGACCCCGAATCGCGTCCTGATAATATCATCGGCTGCTTTCTACTATTATGGTTCCTGCGATATTGGTAAAGTGGGTTTTCCGCCGCAAAAAAACTCTTGGCTTTGTTATTTTCTTTTGGCAAGTTTGTAAAAATTTCTATTGTTGATAACCTCGACTTAATTTAACTTGAATTATGCAATTACTTCTTTGGGACTCAATCCATGTATTTGTTACATATTATTAAACTTTAACTAGAGGACAGTTTGTTACAGTAATGCGGCTATACTTTAGGAACTGTGACGTAATCCATGTACTTGTTTTAGGTCAATTATCTGACATGAGTGTTACACCACTCCTAAAGATAAATATGCAAGATTCTGTCAGAAATTGATACCACCTATTTTTTTGTCCTTTCCTTTAATTTACAAGCATGTAGCCATTATTAATTTCTCACTTTCAATAGTCTCCATTCTTTATAACGGTTTTATCCACTTTTTATTTTGTGTAAAACGGTTCAAGTTGAATTCGTAGCATAAATATAAATTCTTAGCTTCCATATTTTGTTTTGTTTAAGTTAGGTACATTAGTTCTTTTATTAATTTATTTTTTTAGCAGTTCCTTTTTTTCTATTTACATATTTAAATATTCTGTGTACCTTATTTGAATTAACAAAAAGCTTTTTTTCTATTGAAGAAGTTTAAATTATAAAAGAGACAATGCATATGTTGATATTTTGTGGGGAAGTTTATTTCTCTGAAAATTACGTAAAAATCTTTAATTTTCAAACTGAAACGAACTCGGCAAGATGGAGAACAGCTCCGACCAACAGGCGGAATGCTAATATCTTAATTTTCTCCTGGGAATTGCCACTTTGGAATTTCAAAGCTCAGCCGCTGAGCCTCCCGTGTGAATGACAAGCAAGTTACACACAAATGCTTTTCCTGAGAAATTACTAACAGGTTGTCTACAGGGAGCGGATAAAGGAGGCCTGAAAAAAAAACTGGAAAGCGGGTATGAAGAGATTAATAATACAGAGGGGGAAAATACAGGAGCAGACAAAAATTCTAGACATCCGACATAAATTGATCTAAAATATGCATGCTAAAATAACTGAAAATTAGAAAACCACCGGATAACACAAAACACTTCCGCTGAGCAGTACACTCAGTGCGTACATAGCAAGACATCGGTAGTGGGACCCTGTTGCACTAAATTACTAGCGGTAATTCCACCAATTACAATAAAACTTGTTTCACCAACATTTATTCCACATGGTAGCGTCGTTTCGGATGTTTATTACTCCGTGGATTGTTTGTTGATGCGATTTTGTTTACGCGGCATGTGTATATTTTAAATCGTATGTTCAAGCCAAGAATTAGCATTATAGCCACGTCGAAAAGAATCTCTAGTATTGAAAACAAAGTAATATATTGCATGTAATTAATGAATACAAAGAAGTACTATTTGTGCAATTCTCCGAGAAAATTACGAGCCGAAATGCGGAATTACTAACGTAAAACTGCGAAAGCATTGCGGTTAATTACAGCTGAGAAAGATTACGCATATATGATGGACACATTTTTGCAAACACCAAGAAAGCTACAATGGTAAATGTTTTTATTTTACATTCATATTCGCCATTTATATTATTATCTACAAATAATAGCTCAGTTTATATGGTATTTTTTCAGATTAAAATATATAATTCAAGAAGTAGGGAATGATAGTGGATATGAGACCTCGTATTGCACAAATAATCTTTAATGAATTTTATAATTAAAATACGTCGAGCTTTAATTGATAGAATCAATGCCTAACCTAACCTAAAATATGTACACTAGTATGTAAATTCACTATTTGAGATTCACGGGTGGAATTCCACTAGTTAACAATATGCAATAATACAAGACCAAATGTTTCGTGAAACAGAACACTGATAATATCAGTCTTTCACACTACTAACTTGTAGTTTACGTTCTCTAGTTCTACAAGCACACGCGGATCAAATGATTTTTAGGGTGTAATAATACTAAGTATGGCTTTCCTCGGAAGGGAAGTAACGCCGTTGGTCCCCTGTCGCAGATTTACAGCATACAAACAGCCTCAAACCTGAAAGAAGAGGCCTTTGAGCAAAATTTATCAGCCGTTTCGCGCTCTGATTTGAATGGGGCGCTAATTACTTGAGATGTTAAAGAACATATTTAAATACACCAAATAAATAAATAGAAATAGTCAGAAATGTTCAACAACAGGTTAAGGGATCATTTTGCGCATGCCCATTCTGTGCTTATACAGATATGAGTACACGCTATAATACAAAGTGAGCGAACCTTCACGCAACCGGTTTCGTGGCGGCGGCCAGCCGGCGAGGCTGGCTGCTGCGTCGGTGGTGCAGGTGATAGGAAGTCCACAGTAAATGTAGCACGCTGTCTCCTAAGTTATTTCAACATACATAACATAAACACTTAAAAAGAGAAGTAAATTACTCACGTATATTAAGCAAGGAGATGCTGGAACTGCCTCCCTTCGTTGTTCAAGCATTTCTGACACCTGCTTAGGAAATTGCTCGTTACATTCTGCAGTTCCCTCTGAGAAATGGCAGCAATTTCTTGACGAATGTTAGTTTTAAGTTCATCTAAAGTGTGTGGATTCGTTTTGTACACTTTCTCTTTTAATGCCCCCCAGAGATAAACAACACCTGCCATTTCACGAAATTTATTTACTAATCGTGAATCGAACTCTGATTAGAACGTGAACATCTCTTGAAATAATCTCATTACAGAACGCGCTGATTCTGTACGCACACATGAATCATGAATATTCTTTGGGAATAGAATACTTGTATTGCCCCATTTCGCTTGATACTCTTTCACTCAATATACTGCATTGCGTCGCCTAACAAACACGTGCTACTTGCGCAAACTTCCAACTCACTCTGAAGTCTCACGCAGCAGAGGGAAAATATGCTCCCCGCCTTCGCCGATATAGCACTGCTGGCCGGTCCCGCGGTTGCATTAAGCATTGCTCACCCAGTACATTTCACGATTTTAAGATGTTTCTAAAGTTTTAAACGGCAACAATCGAAATGCGGGACCAGCTTGTGGAAAATCCTTCCTTATCAAAGGTAGGTTAGGTTAGGTTATATTAGGTAAGGTTTTAAAGGCGATTCAAAATGGTCCCCCTCTTTTGCAGGAAAATCTCTTGCAATTTTTTGTTTTAGCTACTACCTAATAGTGAATTTAGTTATGATTATAAGGGTACTATAGTGTTATTTATCTTCTGTTAAAATAACCGCCGTGTGCTTCATTGCTACAAAAGCTTAAATATACTGAAAAGGAATATGAACAAATACAAGATGGCCGATCATTTCAGTCAGTATCTAAATTCGCCAAAGGAACTGTCAGAACAACTGGTGTGGGGGTACAACATTATCAAGAATTACAAAACTATTTGACTTGTTAAGAAGCCTGCTTGCTAAGTGTCGAAAAACATTGATATCCTGTTTATAAGAGTATAACTAGTGTTTTATATGGAATGTAATAGACATGATATCACGGAGTGTGTAAAAGTGAAATTGGAGTTTATGGCATCACAACCTTCTACGTGGAAAACTATTAAATCGACAGTATTTCAATATAAGCGAAGTATTAATTCGCACCAAATATTTTATGAAACGACCCAATGCTGTAGCTTGGTGCAAGCAATATCTTTAGGCCATCAAGATTAGGAACCTCCCTCGCCTTTTTTGTAGAGTCCTGGATAAATGTCAGGATGACAAAAGAAAATGTGGACGATAGACGATAACGACATCTTAAAAGTGCCGATCGGGAGAATGTTCCAGAATGTTTGTGGTTCACGCAGGGACCGAGAAAGGATTTGTACCTAATGCGTTGATAGTTTTCAATTTAAACTCAACAAAGGACAACCACAACTCACTTCCAAGGCCAATTTGTTCCCATTATCTTTGGAAAATGCAAGTTCTCATTCACACAAAACTGAGAAAGTACCCACGTCGACCTGGTGTAAAGCTGAAATTGTGAAACTGTGATGAGAAGACGAGGTTGCATTTACATTTACTTAATTAAACAACGAAAACATTAGTTTAAGAGATACGTGAACGGTATGATAAGACTACGCCAGTATTACTGCGAAAGCCTAAATCTGGAAACATAATATTAAATTTAACAACAGACATATTAACAAGATGTTTAAAGAAGCCAGTAGTAAAGTCTGGGCTAAGGCAAGAGTTAGCCTAAGAAAAGGAAAAAGTTTTGTTGGGAGATATGATTTAACTGAAATCATTCGTAATACGCAGAGCCCGGCAGTTCAGGCATTTATTTTGGTTAAAATAGGCAGGCAAAAAGGCACTTAAAATACTGAAAATAGGTGCATGTATAATTAAAAAATATATGCATTAAAATTGAAACCAGTGAATAATATAATATTATGTACTTAACAATTTCTTTATCACATAATTAAAGTACTTAAGCTTACTTTTCTTGGTCACAAGCAACAACAATTTTTTTTTTCAAAGCATCAACTGTCAGAGAGAACATTTTTCATCATGGAAAAAGAACGTTCTGCTTCCATTGAAGTAATTGAAGCATGTTTAAAACAACCTATTTCGGAAGGACTTAATTCAGTTACAACAGAACATTCATGTTGATCAAGATAAAGTAAAGTGGTTTTGAATAGTCCTGGCTAATGAGCAAAAGATGTGCATTGGTTTCTGATCAAGTTCATTTTCTGTTTGTTCGTTTATAGGGGAATCAGGTTAGTATCTCTCTTGCTTCCGTACTGAACACACACTTACGGGCGGTTTTGCACAGTTGTGCCGCTCTCATCTTTCTCGCTTGCAATATTTTTGTTACAGTAATGCAGTTGAGAAGTTATCCCGACTACAACTTTCCTAGAAATGTCTAGCGCAGACCGATACAAGGTCATTCACCAGGACTATTCAAAACTATAGTACTTCCTTCATCATCTGTTTTTCCTTGTATTCGTATGCCCGAGGTAACCGCGTGTTCCTTTCACTAATGGAAGTTCTGCGATTTAAAGAGCATAAGTAATTGGGTTGATGAGAAATCACTTTTAATTGCTTGAAAAGAAATAAATGTATAACAAGACTCTCAATAGATATTTTTATGATATGAACATGCCATTTAATTTTTATCACTTTTTTCACTTTGATATATTGAAATTCTTTATGTGCTTTTTAAAATGCGTAAATAATAGCAGAAAAAATCCATAACGAGCCAAAACACGACAAAAAATTTAAAAGAACATAAAATAGGCAACAGAAGCCAAAATAGACTAAAAATCCAAAATAAAAACTGGTCCTACCGATTGCAAATGTTTGAAAACATCTTCATTTCTATCTGGTTCGTAAATATATTCACCCAGATAGAAACTTTCGGGTTCTGGTAATAAGCCTTGATCCAGTTAACCGCGGCGTTACACCTGCATGCCACAGGTTAATTACAAATACCCAGATTTCAGGTATGAACAGAGTAATCTGCTATGCCTTCAAAGCAACTGGCAGGAAGATCATTTTAACTCATGAAACCAGGTACACAAAGTTGTTAAGTTTTAGCTGTGGTATGGCTAACTGATAATGGAGCCGATTGATGGTGCTTAAGAACAGCAAGGGTTTCTCAAGTGCCTGTACAACTAACTTGTCGCTGCACAACTGAAACAATATATGCACTGCAAGGGTGTTTGCGGCTTCACTCAAGTTTGAATGTAGCTCTGCCATTTCGAAATAGTTCAAGCAGAGGTGGGTAAAACCACAGTATGCGCATCCCAACACTAGCAGAGCTGTGTTGCGTGTTCTATGACAAAAGTTGGTAGATGCAGCATAACGGAATTGAGAAAAAAGAAGCATCTTTTACTTCATTTAATATGCGATTTTCACATTTGCATCGCCAATTATTTTAGGTTGATAGTTATTTTAAATTAAATTGCTTTTAATTCTGTACATTTCATAAATTGTATGGCTAGTGATCACTTTGTTCCCTAAGTAAACATTACTGTTATTAAAAACAATTACATGTCCTTGCTAAGGTACTGAGCAGCTTCTTTTGTTTCGATGTAAACAATTAATTAATGGATACTCTGTTTCTCTTCAATCTCTCTAGCCTCTGACAAGTTACCAAATGCTTCGGCCATCATCTATTTATTACAAATATATTTAATTAAATGTGTATATTATTCTGAAATGCACAAACTGTACTGCCCGAAAAAAACCGAATAAAATATTTACTATTACCAGTAAATAAAATATTATTATCGAACTGACTGTCTAAAGTCCTTCTCTGAACCTAAGATTTGAGGTTCTAAAACCCGACACGAGGTTTTTCGGAACGTAAAAATCTCCAGCATAAGTTCTTAAAACCGTGGATTCGCATTTTAGATTTACGGCACGTTAAAGAACTCCATATCCGAAAAAAGTTTCTGGACAAAATTACGGCCGATTTCTCGTCCAAGCAATACTTTAGCATCATACTAGAGGCATTTGAAGCGATTGACTGTCCATTTATTCTTTTGGCATCTGTTAGCGCTAAGTGTAATTAAATTCGAATGGAAGGACGACCACTCACAAGTAGAAATGTCCAAGAGTAAGAACGTTTACCGCGCTTTCACGTAAAAACTATCCCGCACGCGTGGTGTTTTGATTCTCGGTGGCGGGGCGTATCGCGGCCGCCCGAGAACGTACTATGACTATGCTGCTAAAATTGTGTACAGCTTGTTGAAAATATTCATCCATCTATATTCGTTCATTGCCCAACAAAATCCATAAAATACTCTGCAGTGTCCACACTCTGTTAAAAAAAATGAACAATGTATGCACTTTTCACGCACCATATTCTCTCTGGTATGACCTTCGAGTAGCTATAATTGAATTCGTAATTTAGTATTGTTTACAAAGAAGAGCCGTTGATGCATTTTCACAGCGACTGAAACAAAACATCGAAAAGAGTTGCCTACAATAAGGAATGAAAACTAGACAACTGCACATCCCGTGACGGAATAAAACTCCCAAATATCCCGCATAATTTGATGTTAAACTCACGCAATGGTGTATTTCCAGTCGAATAAATAAGGAAAGAAACGTGTTAGTTCTAGATAAACCACTCTGGGTTTCTGCAGAAGCTGTGGTGACATATACTGGGGTAATAAAACTTGTTGTACTGCAGTTTGAAGTACATATTTTTGAAAGTGCAATTGCATTAATTTCTAGCATGGTTTTTCACTTTTCACGGATATGGAAAAATCACTCCGCCTGCAAAACCTCATTTCTGACCTTTTGGTCACAAACTTTTGGTAAACATATAATATGCTGTTATATTAACTAATCATATGTAGCTTCATACTTTAGCGTCTTTAGCACGAAAGTTGATTTTGCATTACTATCTAGTTGCTGTTTCCAAGTGAGTTATTATTTTGAAGTTACAGAAGGCGGTGCGTTTTTTTTTTTTTTTTTTTGGCCTACATTTTTCGGATAATTGAGTGAACTATAGAATTATTTTTAATTCAATTCTGTGCATGATAATCCTGCAATCTGCTGCATATGTACAAATTATTCGCGGCGCGAAAATTTCCATAACACTAGCAATAGTTGAAAAGCGGTCTCACGCAAAAGCCTCTTTCGAAAGAAAGGAAGCTGGTTTTAGACAGTACCAATTAGTTAACCTGCTCCGGGAGAATCCATATTTGTCATTTTCTTGATTAGCATGTTGCACTACTTCCGGTACTGTACTGACGTAATTCATCCATCGTTTCAGATGCTGTTTCACGAGTGGTCATAATGCGTCGGAGTACCATTCTGCAGGAACCACATGCGACATCTAGTTTCTGGACAAAACAAATATATACTTGGTGTAAATAAATTCACATTTTATTTGTTTGATATAACTTAATACAAAATATGAAAATATTGAGTATCCAGACTTAAATATGCACACACCGCCACGGGTGGCCGAGGTCATTAGGCGCGGAATCGTGAGCGGGAGGTCTGAGGTTCGAACCCTGCCAGGCCGTCCTCCCTGACTGAGGTTTTCCTCAGTACTCGTAAATGGCAAATGCCGGGGAGACACCCTAGAACGTTTCCTTCCCAATTTATCATTTCATCTCATGTATCATCAGTGTCCATCGTCTGTGATGCCTCAGGAGTTAAAACGGGCGTTAAACATTATTTTAAAAAAAGTACAGGTATTGATCTATCTCTAATTTGAACATATTTCTTTTCAGACAATAAAGGAATATCAAATATTGTTTTTCTTCTGATAGATAGCATTCTTTTAGGTACATTTGCAAATTCTGATTTGGACAGCATTTCCAAACAATGGTCTTTCCGGTACATTTTCACAAAGGTTCCGTTAGCTAATGAGAATATGCACACTTACCACGAAAAAAGTTATTTCTTTTTCTACTTATGAACATAACTTTCACTAAAGTAGTTTAATTTCATTTTTTCAGATACACTAAACGAGTCAAATTTTGACATCTTTGAGTTCAGTACTTTCATAGCGCCAGTTCATTTACTTTTCTGGAAGGCAAGGGACGTATGCCTTCACGCGTTATAAAGTGAAAGCACGAAATAAAAGAATAGCGTATTGCCAACCTTATTCCGAATAGACCGCGCATTTTAATGCTTTTCTTAAACAAATAAAAATGTGTGCATTGTTTGGGGTAATGTTATTCTGTTACTACCTTTCTGTAATCAAGCAGGGTGGTTGCAGTTGATTAAGTTTATTTATGGACGCTTTATAACATTTCAGGTCATCAGCGTCCCATTCAATTTAGCCGACAAATTTTGCTCAGAGACCTCTTCTTTCAGGTTTGAGGTTCATTTTCATACCGTAAATCTACACGGGACCCACAGCTAAACTTCCCTTCCTAAGGAAGCCATACTTAGGATTTTTACGCCCAATAAACCCATCGATCCTGGCCGGAATTGAACCCGCGAGGGTGTATGTGAATGACTTATTAAAGGCTTTCATAAAATGTTGCTTTTCCCACTAAAGCCCATAACCACCGAAAGATTAAAAACTGGTCGTTAGCATAGTTTTGCAATACAGCTCGAAACGAAAGTAAAGACTTAAATGTTATAATTCAAGACAACTCAGTGCGAGGGCGTCACCTAAAACTCTTGCTATATAAATATTTTGCAACCACTTTAGTATTCTGTTACAGTCACTAAACATTACAACAAAATTAATAACAGTAAAACAAAGGAAAAAAGAGGGGAAGTTGAAAGCGCATAAAAAGCAAGTACAAATAAATTCTAGCCGGCCTAGTGGTCAACCTCGCTAAAGCAAGCTGTCTGTAACAGCCAATTTACCTGAAGCATGGGTGGATTTTAATCATATGTTTTATCTTCGTGCTCTCCTGGTAACGGCAGCTGTTCATATGTACAGTAGTGAAAGGGTACGTCTGGACTCTGATCTAGCTAACTGCCGACTTCATTAGTATGTAATAAAGGTTTTTGAGCGAACCAAACTTCAAAATTAGCATAGTTCATATCTGAGCAGGTACCAAAACATAAAGGAAATTAGTAATCTCCTATGTTGCTAATATTAGCTTCACTAATTTTCTTACCTTACATTTAGCATCCATTACACTCGTATCACAAATGTTTACTTCTTCTGCCATACATGTTTCATTATTTTAGTATGAGATTACTGATATTTCGATCATATCACTCGCAAATATTACGTTAAAAAGAGCAAAAATTACAAATACAGTTACAAAATGTGAAACAAATGTTTTGATAGTATACGTTATATATTTATTACATTCCCTACAGAAAGAACTTGACAAATTAGATGGCTATTGCAGTAAAAGGGAAATGATCGTGAACGTCAACAGCTAAAATCATCAATTTTAAAAATGTGCCAGTTTATGTAATAAAAATTTAGATATCAAGGTGCAACTCTTGGTATGAATTGAAGATGAATTAAACACACATACAGGGCGTCATATAAAACCAGGGGGAGAATATCAGAGGTTTTGTGTGCGTTGGCACGAGTGCCTGATATTCCTGTTGTTTAGAATATGTACATTTTCATGATACGCTCTGTCATCTTCTATGGTTATGAGATATTGGGCTGGAAGAAAATGGATAGACTGTCTGAAAACGAGTTTAATAAGTAGGGAGGAATACAGCCAACTGTGCGGTTTTACGGGAATTTAGGTGCTATGAAGACACCATTCACTATAAAACAATAATTAAGTACTCATTACACTTAATAAAAGGTGATCGTAAAATTTAAGGGATTTATGCTACCAATATCAGATTAGTAATGGGGATCAAAGATACTAGGCAGCGAAAATTAATAGAAGTTCGGAAAAAATTGGGTTGGGATGAGATGGGTGTGGGAGAAGGGGAGCAAAGAGTGGTAATTATGTTTGGAGAAAGGTACTTGGGAAATTAACCGAGAGGAAGAATGCAGAGAGAAAGTAACGCTTAGTTTAGACAATGAACTCAAAATCAGACGGAGCAGCGTGGATTAGATTGGGGGATGGAAGATGACTAAAATAACAGATGGTGCTGGCAGAGAATGTGTGCTTTTTGTGGAGAAAGAGAAAACTGAAGCACTTTCTAATGGACTGTCCAGGTACCGAATAGTGGAGGGTTACTATGCTTGGAGCAAGTTTGCTAAGTGGAATAGAGATAGGTTGGCATGTTGGGATCTGTTTGCACAGGAAGACAACTAGCCAAGTCTTGGATATTTTCTATGTAAAATGCGTAGAATTAGGAGCGCTTTGTTGGAGTAGATGAGCTGAATTTTTGTATGAGTGAGTGCGCGCGCTTATATTTAAATGTTTATGATTAGATTCATTTGTTTTATTTACGGACGCTCTTTAACATCTCAGGTCATCAGCGTCCCATTCAATTCAGGGCGTGAAATGGCCGACAAATTTTGCTCAGAGGCCTCTTCTTTCAGACTTGAGGTTCTTTATCGTGCCGTAAAGTACGACACGGGACCCACGGCTTTACTTCCCTTCCGAAGGAAGCCATACTTAGGATTTTTACGCCCGAAAAATCCATCGGTCCTAGCCGGGTTCGAACCCACGATCTTGGGTTTAGAAGGCAAGTATGGTTACCACTACACCACCAAGATCGACTTATACAGAACGTAAGCAGAAATGAAGTTTTTAGATTGTATATTGTATAAAAAATTGTAAATTAATTAATTGTAAGAGTAAATATACATAAAAGGTGCGTTGATTGAAATATAATTGAAATAGAAAAATGTATTGCTACTGGGCAATTGGAGGTTTAGTTATAGGTTATAGTTAAAATGCTTTTTGTGCTGGTTTCCAGTACAGGTTTAGTTTTTGATGTTTTAATTTTGTTTAAGTAATATTAGTACCGAAGGCTTAAAATCTGTATAATTTAAATTTTAAAAGAGGAATAAATAAAAATTAATCTGAAGTAATGTGTGCTAATATAGAATAAAATTATCAGCATATCAAAATAAAAAAATAATTACAATAAAATATATGAACAGAGAAATATATATATAATGGGAATTTTGAACTGTTTATTTATTACAGTCTTACATAAAATGTACGTACCTTTTGCAAATATTTAAAATGTACTTCTATGACAAGATGTTATTTTATCGCTGATGAAGCAAATACAATCCACGTTTAAGTGTTTTTAACTACAATTATTACATCAAGATTAATTGGTTTCAATTGTAATATTAAAAATCAAAGGCTAAGTGCAATATTATATTTTAACTTCTAAACAATGTAATTTGCTAAATCACTGCCATTGTAGCTTTGTAATTAGATTTCGTCGATTGCCACGAAGTTTGAAGCTTGAATGACATCAAAAGCCATTTGTAATATGTTTATTTTAATTCCACAAATGTTGTAGACTTTTTATAAGGGACAGTAGTTAAGCTTTCTTTGTTCTTTTCTGTTACTGTGCCGAATGTGAAGGCTTATTACATCAGCTACGTTCATTTGTAGTCGAGTTTGTTTTGTTTCCATAAAGACATGTATCTCATAAACGTTTAACTTCTAGCATGTTTCTGCTTTTCATATAGAATAGACGGGTCAAGGTCATGAAACATTCCTCTACGTAAATGTGTTCCTTCTGCCAGTACTGACCATGTGGGAACATTCTCCTTCTTTCTTTAGCAACTAATATGCGCAGCTATGTAACTTGCTGTTTATAGAAAACTACAGAGGTAACTATGAGTGGTAAACAAAGGGTCTTACATATCTTTTCTGAGTGAAAATATTATATAACAAATTTTTTAACTAATGTATTTTATCCACTAGTTAAATCGCATCTCCTAGTAAGCAGTCTAAGACAGTTACTTATACACTATAATGGATTTATTTATTTATTTTTGATTTGGTTTAATAATGGACGCTCTTTAATAACTCATTCAATTCAGGGCGTGAAACAGCCGATAAATTTTACTCAGATGTCTCTTCTTTCAGGTTTGGGGTTCTTTTACGTGCCATAAATGTACGACACGGGACCCACGGCTTTACTTCCCTGCCGAAGGAAGTCATACTTAGGATTTTTATGCCCTAAAAATCCATCGATCCTGGACGGGTTTGAACCCGCGATCTTGGGTTTAGAAGGGAAGTATGGTTACCACCACACCACCAGGAACGACATAACGGATTTAGGTAAGCATGTACATCTCCTATTCAATTCTGTTTCAGAAAAATACATTATCTTTATTATATTCAGTTCAAAATATAACTATAATACTTGTGTTTCTTTCTTAATGTGTTTACTGGCACAAGCAATTAATATCTAACATGCAAACACCCTGAAAGTGTAATATACATTACACGAAATTAACAACAAAAATTTAAAAATAAGAACAGAAACGTCTTTAACACAGTTGATTAAGCTATTCCTACTCACTACTCACTGCATTGCCGTAGTGAAAGCGTAAATCAAAAGGTTGTTTCTGACTGTTCCGTACGGTAATCTACTTTTGCCTCCAAAATATTCTTTGATGTTGCAAACACTTCACTGTAGCACACGAGATAGCATTTCTCCGAAAGGTTTAAGTTTTCAATTTCTCTCATTTGGAATCACATAAACAGACAGGGATAGTTTTCGAAATAGTTACAATGCTTCTAGAAGTTCAGAAGCGCACATGAATAAAATAAACGTAAACTTCTACACTAACGTTCAATGCCAGATGCTGCTACTCATGCTCGGAGACTGAATGCAGAGAAATTCTAAATAAAAATAGATCAGCCATAAGGTATGAGAGCTATTTAATAAATAATGATAAACAAAATGTTTCACAACATACCTTTACTCACCATCACAATTTTAACATTGGTACATTAAATATAGTTAGGTAGCAGGTTAGAAGAGTGTCAGATTTTGAAAGAAATGAAATATAAAGAAAAAAACAACATATTATCAATATGTAGCTTATAAATAATTCGTTTATTGAGTAAATTCATTGTAGCCTCTTGGAGAAAAGAAAAGGAAAATACTTTCACCATGTGTTGTGAACAAGATCAGAAAAACTTCCAGCCCAACGGAGAGCACGTAATTTTTCAAAACCATTTCCTTTAATGAAGAAGGTTAGTGGAATTATTATCATTATCTTAAATTTTGATGTTAATTATATTGCTTTACATGGACATAAATTCCTGGAATCTTGAGTACTGCAAATGACTGGTCTCTTTATTTGTGGTTCGGCAGTACAGGAGAATTTTCTTAGGAGCATTCCGTTTCTAATTCACCCGAAATAAATCGTTTACAAAGAAAAACAAAGGAAATTACATTTTCACTATGGACGTTCCATTACAGTGTAAGTGACAAATATGGTAGAAAATCCTCGATCATAGTCAACTATATTTTATCCGCTGTTGAACTTTTCAGCGTTTGCATGATTTCCAATTTTTGTAGCTCCACGCAATTTTTATAGCAGGAATAATCAAAAGATATCACAATTCTGTAAAAGGTGTATCCTCCCGAAATCTATAAACCAAGAGAATACGCAATATTTTTGAAAAGTGAATGTCCTAAACTGTTTATGTTCACCCTTTGAGCAATAAGAAAAAATATAAAAAGAAGAAGAAAAAAGAAAAAAAAAAAAGAGAGAGAGAGTAATCTCTTGAAACGCAAAATTCATCACAAAGTCCTACCCATTACAAGGTATCCAGCAAAACTGAGTAGCCACTGCAGCAGTTGTGCTGTATGGCATGCACTAAATACGCTAACAAGTGTGTGTGTTCCGTTAGTTCTGTGGCAGAGTGTGCAGTGATGCCGTGGTTAAGAGAGCTCTTTCGTTTCCCGGCTTGAAGCATTTTTTAAACAAACAAACTTCTGCACATGCAGAAGTACTAAAGATGGCAAATTCAAGAAGCCTGGGATGTTGTAGCCTCTCGTCCATGCTACTGTAGAAATCTGACATCTATGCCCCGAAGACTGAGGACAGTTAGACATGCTGAGCGTTCATACGCTCGATTTTAATTTATATTTTTTTTTCCTGTGTGTTTTCACTTTAGAAGATAACGATTTCTGTTCGTGTATCTATTTAGTTATTGAAAAGAACACGTTAATTTGTGATTACGTTTTTGTGTGTGCACAGGCAGTGCCATAAAATTCAAACGAAAATTTAAAATATGATATGATATTAAGGCAATACAATGATTTACATATACATTTATAAAACCAATAATAAAACAATTATGTCGGATTTGAACCCAGACGCTTACACAGAAGAGCAAAGCCTTCTAAACCCCTCGGCCATCGCTACTCTGCCCTAATGTTACCTTTGCAAATGCTTAAATTGTGACCATTACATTTACAGGCAAAGCGCCCACTGCAGTATGACAGTTGCTGCATACACATTGTGATTATAGCGTTTACGAGCGTTCCCGAAGTTCTCCGATCAGGGATGACCAGTCCCCCCCCCCTTTACTCAATGGGTGTACATTGTTGTGGCAATGAGCACACTTTGTGAACATTTTCTGTCAATAATGTACCGAGATCCCCATATTAGTTTGTGCCCTTCAGTGCATTCTGTATATACCAATGTGGCTCCACTCCCAAAGAAACAGAAATTAAACCTCTTTTATGATATTAATTTTATCAATAAGGCCATTAATCTCAGTCTGTTCACTTTAATTATATAATTGAAATTAAAATGAAGCTATTTACCGTTTAGCACTCTTGAAGCTCAAATTAATATCGCTAGAGTGGCGTAATTAATGCATAACAAACGAATAAACGTTACAAAAACGCTGTTCAGCATATTGAGTCACTACTATACTGCTATGCCGTTTCGATGACGTCACTGGTTATCGATAAGGAAAGCATAATTAAAGCATAAGAGAGGATTACTTGAAAAACATACAAAAATCTCTCTCTCTTTTGGGAGGGGGGTTTTAGGTATGTTTAATGCGTTCTTTATATTACTTATAATATAAAATTAAAAATAAAATAACACAAATGTAACTAAAATAACAATAGATAAGTAGAAAAAGGATAAACACTAAGAAAGTAACATTTAATATCGCATATTCAGGGAAAGTAAGAAATAAAATTAACAGAACAACAGATAAATAGTAAATAAGTCAATAGCAAAACACTTAAAAGCAAATTCAAATTAACAAGCCAAGTAAAACGCAACATCAGAGGTACAAACATTATAAATGAAAAATAAAATAGCACAGATGTAACTAAAATAACAATAACTAGATAAGCGTTTAGTATCTGTGATTTTCTTAATGTTTTATTCTTTTTCTGCTTACCAAGTTATTATTTGAGTTATATATAATTGATAAAAGGCCTTTAAAGAAAAAAAAACTAGGATTACAAATATTTTATACAGTAAAAATATACACAAATTTAATCTTCTTTAAGTTTAATGTTATATATCGCGTGTTTTGTAATTGTAAATTTAAAGTATTCATGACGCAACGACCAGATAGCGTGAAGCCTCGTGAGCAGAAAGTTACAGTATGGAACGACGTTAACTTTTGCCAACACAGAGCTACTACATTCGTCCTCGAAAGATATGAGCAACAAACTTCCATTCCAGCAGTCTGTTTGCGCACAGTTCACATGCCAGACAGCGCATCCTTCTGAAAACACGCGCTTACTTCTTATTACCATGTTGTGCAGAGCCGTGGTTTAGGAGGGGGTAAAAACAGTTGAGAAGGAATCTCTGAATTACGCCTCATTACATAACTGCTGGATTAGCGCGAGAGCCATACATAACCTAAGTTGGTTCATGTGCTGTACATAAAGTCGATATGGAGCAAAGTCAGAACTTGGCTAACAGTTCGTTAACATCCATATATCATGTAAAGGATTTTTATTTTACTATTCCATAAATGTTGGAATTTATGGTTTAGTCATCATAAAAAGCATATGTATTAGTAAAAGCGTTCCTTTACTTACCCAAAGTTGATTTAAAAGTTATTTTGATCATCGCAACTCTACACCAAGATACAGCACGGATTACTAAACTATTTTTATTTAATTTACTATAATAATTGAAATTGTTGGGAATAATTATTTTATTACATTCATTAATCGGTCATTCACAAGTTCATAAACAATTTGTTAGGATACTAGAATATAGCGTAATAAGTATTATGAATGAAAACCGCTCTTGATTTAATTTACTGTACTAACTTTATGCAAAAAATGTTAATTGTTGTGATATTTACAATTGTAAAGCAAGAAGGCGGTTGTTACTATTTTTACGTCAAATACTTTTTAATAATACTAAAGTTTTAGAACTTAGCATTCACTAAAACACATGTATATTTATGGCATGTTAAATGAACCCCATGCTTGAAAAGAGGTACCTGGACAAAATTATCAGTTGTTTCACATATATGATATACCTTAGTTCCCTGGCAGGTAACGCTGGAGGCAGTCGTCTTACTAAAGATTTCGTTATATTTTAACCAAAGCCCGGAAGTTCAGGCATTTATTATGGTTAATACAGGCAGGCAAAAAGGCTCTTAAAATAGGCAGTAATATAATTAAAATAGGCAGTAATATAATTAAAATAGGCATTTATTTCAAGTGAAAACAAAGAGTAATATCACTTATTATTAATGAAAACAGGTATTTAAGATAATTTCTTTATCACTTTTCTTCGTTACAAGGGACAAGAAGTTGTTTTTTTCGAGATATCAACGTCATAGCCAGCAGCATGTCAGAGAGAGCATTTTTTATCATTAAAACGTCCTACTTACACTGAAGTGATTGGAGCATTATTAAAACAAGATACTTAGAAGAACTCATACCAACATTCACTTTTCAGGACATAATGGAAATATTGATCAAGACAAATTAAGCTAGTTTGGCGAAGAGCAGAAGATGCGCAGTTGTTTCTGGTCGAGTTCATATTCTGTTTATGCGTTTATAGGGGAATCAGGTTAATATCTCTCTTATTTCCGCACTGAACACATTATAGAGACCTTTTATTGCACAGCTCTACCGCTTTAATCTTTCTCGCTTGCAATTGTTGGTTACATTTATGCAGCTGAATCCCCACAATTAATTTCCTAAAATTGTCTCGCACAGTCCGATGCAAGACTATTCACCTGCACTATTCAAAACTACAGTACTTCCATCATTCTCTCTATTTCCTAACTGATAAAGGTTACGCTATTTAAAGCGCTTAAGTGAATGGGTTGAAGAGAAAGTATTTTTGGATTGCTTAAAAAGAAACAAATGTATAACAAGATTCTTATTTTTGTGAGGTGAACATGCCATTTAATTTTTACAACCTTTTTCACTTCGGTATATTGAAATTATTTATGTGTCTTTTAAAATGCGCAAATATTTGCAGAAAAAAATCCATAAAGATCCAATATTTTAAACCTGGCAAAAAAGTAATAACAATAAAAATAAACTAATTAAACTAAAAAATAAAAATAATTTAAAAATAAAAATTTGGCCTTGCCGACCACAAATTTATCGACTAAATGTTCATTTCTATCAGACTCTTAAATATAGAAAAGGCATTTTGCCTAACTTCCGTGCTCTGATAATAACCTATGCGAGGCATCCGTTTTGGGTTGGAGATTCGCCTAGGCGCAGCATTTGTTTGTGCTTATTAAACCGTTATACAAACAATATCGTTCCAAACACTACACAAAAAATACATATGCATGGTACTTACGAAATTCATAATAAAGAACTTTTATCTGTTAGCTTCCCCTAAGCAAAACAATATTTC
The DNA here is from genome assembly GCA_030762175.1 of Metallyticus violacea. Classification (NCBI taxonomy): domain Eukaryota; kingdom Metazoa; phylum Arthropoda; class Insecta; order Mantodea; family Metallyticidae; genus Metallyticus; species Metallyticus violacea. The sequence goes on from CM060844.1 coordinate 56,344,411, forward strand.
AAAACCAACTAAAGACGCATTGTCTTAATTTCACATTGCAGCTATTGGTTACAACATTTTTATAAATTATTTATATGTTTCTCTAGATGTACAATAGGCTTAAAAGGAAGGATTAACTCAGTTTAAAATATGGTCCGGTAGAATTTGTAATAATTTTAAAATGGGAAGAAATTCGTTTTTAATGATTTTATTTTGTTTTTATTACAAATAATTATTTAGACGAATGTTGCAATTACAGAGGAAGTGTTTTCTTAATTATTAAATTTTTATATATTAATTACAATTACATAACTACTTTTATTTTAAATTGCATTTATTTACATATTTTAATAGTAGCATGTCTACTACTGTAATTTTGTGTCTTTTCTGTAGGTATTCTCTTTTCTAAATATTAAGTGAAATTTCGTTTTGGAATAAAACGACAAAGTTTATCTACCAATCGCAAGATTCATAATTCAGACATTGTCTCTTTAGACCGTCGTTGTCATGGGGGGCATTAAACTGTGACAAATAAAAAATAATTCTGATTACTGAGAAAGAAAGAAAAATTCTTAGATTTGTCTTCAATTCTCTTGAATTTGGAATGTGATTTTTCACTGTCGTTGAATGAAATAAAATTTTAATACTGTCCTGAGTGAACAAAGAAGTTAACATTTAAATTCTTTTCTTTCAGAAATAATTAATGAGGATCATGAATTATCATTAGCCAAAACTGCGTTAGATAAATGTTAACACTATTTAATATTCAATACTGGTAAATAAAATGTGATATGTTCACCTGTGGTGCCTTAGTAGTAAAAAAGAGCGTTAAACATTGTTAAAAACTGCTTGATGTGGATGGGCAGCGAGGGTGTTAGCCGCAGAAGTCAGAGCAAGCCACACTACAGTGCTGCAGTAGGGCGCTCCTTATCAAACATAAACAAAAACGGCTTAGCTACCGATGCTCAGTGTCTTCCAGAAACGTGGCAAGGAAGGAGTTTGAAAGGCTCCAGGTTCTAGAATAAATCTTATGAATATTCTTTCCAGCTCCTGTACATGTACACTTATAACCAAACCCCCCAGACACATCATAGCATTGTTGGATAAAGTGCGCGGCAAATTAGTAGATTAATTTTCCAATTACAAAGCGTCAAGTATTAAAAATGTTTATATTTTACAAAAATGTCCATTTGCTGCGAAACAAACATTGTAGCGTGTAAACAAAATTTGATATTTCTACTCCAAATGACAGCGTACTTTCAAAAACAAGGTTGCAACCTGTGTATAAAAATTAATTTGTTTAGACACTACAATGTCTGCTTTGCGACAAACTGTATATTTTCAACATTACGTTTAAAAATGTAGTATATCTAAGCACATTCACAGCTTATAAACTGCATGTTCTTGATGTATTGTGTTTCTTAACTTAACGGCCTTTGATGGAACCGGTGTGTCACGTAGTGGGCTGCCGACTGCCGAGGTCACTTTGCTGCGTAAAGCGAGATCCAAACAAATGTGTGGCACGCTCATTCATTATTTTATTTTTGTTAGTTCCCACTTCATATTCCCAATTCCTAAAGACCTAAAAATATGCGTCCCCTTTAATTATCTTGTAATGTAACAACCGCCACGGGTGGCCGAGGTCTTTAAGGCGCGGATACGTGAGCGCTAGGTCTGGGGTTCCAAACTCGCCAACACCGTCCTGCCTGACTGGGTTTTTTTTTTTTCCAGGTTTTTCTCAGTCCTCATAAATGGCAAATGCCGGGGAGGTACCCTAAACTTAGGGCCTGAAACGTTGTGTGTATATATATATCCTTTCCCAATTTATCATTTCATCTCATGTCGGTCCTGGTGGTGTAGTGGTTACCATACTTGCCTCCTAAACCCCAGATCGCGGGTTCGAACCCGGCCAGGACCGATTGATTTTTTCGGGCGTAAAAATCCTAAGTATGGCTTCCTTCGGAAGGGAAGTAAAGCCAGGGTCCCGTGTCGTATATTTACGGCACGAAAAAGAACCTCAAGCCTGAAAGAGAGGCCTCTGAGCAAAATTTGTCGGCCGTTTCACGCCCTGAGTTGAAGGGGACGCTGATGACCTGAGCTGTTAAAGAGCGTTCATAAATAAATCAATCAAAAAAAAAAATTCATCTCATGTCCACTGCCTGTGGTCCCCCAGTATTAAAAACGGGCGTTAAACACTACTCAAAAAAAAAAAAAAAACTTGTAATGTAACTAATAATCAAAAAATAAAGAAAAACCTCGTTGTAGAAATGTGAATTTTAAGAGCTGTTAATGGCTGTAATACGGAAGATCAACTGATGTATAAGAAAAAAAATTAAGAATGGAGTTAAGGCAGAAAAAATAATAAAAAAAATATAAGAATGTAAACAGATCACCTATAAAAAGTTCTTACAATGAAAATTATTAGAGCTTACATTAGCAGCTCAAAGGAAATGTACGCTGGGCCAAAAAAAAGAAATGATGACACTTTGAGACAGTTTTTGCCTAATACACGGCAGAAGAAAACGAGTTATATATTTCAGATGCTTAAAAGTTGAGACCTCTGTCATTAGCCAGCATACAAACCGTGAACATACAGAATGTTAATTAACTACACAGCAATAATTTCAGAGCATGTAGAGAGGTCTTAGGCAAGCAATTTGAGATAGAGAATCTACGATCTGCCTGTTCAAACTTCAAAGTTACTAAGCTTCTAAAGGAACATTTCCATTCGAAGTGAGCCATACAGTAATGAATGGAAGATGTTACTTGTCTATCTGGTGGAGTTGGCATGGTACCTAGCATCAAGTAAAAGCGGATCATTGCGTCGAGCCCTAATGTTATTGATAAACTCTTTTTTCATCTTTTAAATCATAAAATAAAAAGAAAATAAATGATCTACTCCAAAGGGTTCGAATCCACGGCCTGTGTCCTTATCCATTAGGCCACACATGGATAGCTTCCTCTATGCCAGTTGTGGATTTGGTTTATTTAGGACGCTCTTCAACATCTCCGGTCATCAGCGTCCCATTCAACTCAGAGCGTGAAACGGCCGACAAATTTTGCTCAGGGTCCTCTGCTTTCAGACTTGAGGTTTGTTTTCGTGCCGTAAATGTACGACATGGGACCCACGGCTTTACTTCCCTTCAGAAGGAAGCCATACTTAGCATTTTTACACCCGAAAAAATTCACCGGTCCTGGTAGGGTTTGAACCCACGATCTTGGGTTTATAAGGCAAGTTACTCCACCAGGACCGACTTGAGCTGTGGTGTAACTTAAGACAAACACGCATGTATTTCACATTCAACTGAAAGAAGTCTCTCGCTTTTCTTGTGTTTTTATGTTTGCTAACAGCTCGCAAAAATAGGTGGTTTAAAAATGTAAGAAGGTGATGTAATCTGCATCCACTATTATTACTAGGTATTCTTTCTTTGCTAACATTCAAAATTTGAGAATGGCAATTCACCATATTTCATTTGAAGTGTTCAATTTGAAATTTCTGCAAGTTTTCTTTCTTCAAAGGCAGGACGGTGATGCATTATGGAAACAGCGTAAGGATTGTGCACCTCTCACAAGCGAGGAGGGGATTCAAAATCAGTTTGGATGTCATCGAATCATCTTCTACTTTTCTTCTTTTAAGCAGAAACATACCCATGCTAAACTTAGATTTTTAATAAAACAAAATTAAATCAATTTAACACGTGTCAAATAGCCAACCAAGCTCAAAATATCACAACAATGGCGTCACGACTGAAAAGTTGTGCGCGCGCAAGACCGAGTCTTCCGCATTGTTGCCAACTCGTGCGTGTGTGCAGCGCGAATTCAAGTTGTAGGATTATGTGTCGTGAACAACTGAAGTCCACCACGCACAGCTGTGTAAAGTAAGCTAATTCTTCAGCTAGGTGAGTTTGTGAAGGTTATTACACAGCGTTAGAAGCAGAGAAGTTGAGTTTACAGAAATTGAGAGGAAGCAGCGGCTCGTGTGTCGACTATCAGGAGTCCACAATTCAAAACACTCACTCACTTTCCCTTCTCGTGTAGAAGAAGGCCCAAGCCAGTGTACATAGTTGTCACATTTTTTTTCAAAGTCTTTGATAATATAATGACAGATATTATCTGTCCTACAGCACCAATAATATTTTAACTTCAGCCAATAGCATGCTAGTATTAACGGCAAGAAAACACAGCTGCGGGAGAGTTTGTCACAAGAAATACCACAAAAGGGTTTGAGATTGCCGATAATCGCATTTATCTAAAAGCTCAGACCTTTGAGTGATATTCGTAAGGACTATTTCACGAATAAAGAATTTAAATACAATGGTCCTAAACCTGGCTTACAAAATTATAATAATTGTATATTTTTATTAAAAAAATTTAACCTTTTCAAGACACCTTGTGATAGACTAATATCGATTGTCAGTAATGCCATTAGAGTAGAGACAAATATCGGTTTAAGATTATTTCATGAATAGCATAAGAATAAAAGTAATACATATTAACAACTGTATGAAATATTATACTTACTTATAATATCTACTTATTTAGAAACCATAATGCTGAAATATACGAAAGTCGAGCATTACAATCGCTACCGTTCGATTTACCAACTGAGAAAAACAAAACAGAAAACATTTTATCATTCTTGAACAACGTTTAATAAAAGTATGGTTGCTTAAGTAGGTCGTCTTCTTATTTGGCACTACAGCCCGGGGTGAGTGTTGGCCTGCCGCGGCGATCTCTGCTTCCTGTATGCTTAGGCAGGTATTGTTACATAATTTACAAAATGATTCCATCACCAAAACGCTTTCAAGAACCCTATATTTTGCGATATGATTGTGAATAGTCCATAGGTTCGTTGCTATCAATACCTTGCCACCGGCTGCTAGAAAAAAGTGGTCAGTGATGTGTGCTCAGAAATTATAGTAAGGTTGGCTACACTGATCAGAAGACAAATGCACTTGTTGCAATAAAGGGATTTGGTAAAGTTTTACGATAATTTCGCTGTGATTGTCAAAATTCAAAAGTTTATTTCATATCATTGGTCGATTTTATGATGAAGTCACATAATTGAAATAGTTGGGATATCCTGTAACGGTAATATCAAAAGTTTGTCGCCTCTTTTGATACCGGCTGGGTACAGAATGAGCGTGGCAGTAATAGGTTAGTATTTTACAGTTGCTGTCTTCAGACAATGCTTTTGTTAAAAATGAAACAGATGCACCTATATAGACTGTAAGTTAATTTGTCTTTAAAAACAAGAGAAAAACGCTAGAGCGTTTTTTAAAGTTCGGTTTTTAGATATACCCCTTTTCGATTTCCCTGATCTTTTTATTTTATTTATATTTTATATACATTGAGTTTTGTTGCGAGAAAACTTAATATTTGTTTCTATAGAGCGATTTTAAAGGTTTCAGATAAATCCCCACTACTGATAATCTGGCTTTGCTTATTTTCAGCAACTATTTTACTGTCTAATTTCAATGGCATTATACATAGTTTCGTTTAGAAAAAACAACCATTACAAGCTAGAGCAATTTTTACATTTGTGTATTTGGATAACTCCTCCTTCTAATTGTCCGATTTCGTTGATTTTCAGAAATTATTTTTCTTCTTTTATTTCATTAGCAAATGCTGAGTTTTGTTGAGAAAAAACAAAAATTGCGACCGCTAGAGCAATTTTTAAATTTTCGCTTTAGGTTACCCCCCCTCTCTCTTTAAATTTTGGTTTCAGATATATCCCCACTCCTATTGTATCGATTTCATGATTTTCAGTGACTATTTTTCTTATTTTATAAATGGTATATATCGAGTTTCGTTGCAAAAGTGCCGCTAGAGAGATTTTTAAATTTTGCGTTTCAGGTAAACCCCAAACATAATAGTCTGCTTTTGCTGATTTAAAGAAGCAGTTTTTCTTATTTTATTTCGATGGCATACACCAAGTTTCGTTCAGAAAAAACAAAAACTGCGACCGCTGGGTCGATTTTTTTAAATTTGTGCTTTAGGTTAAGCCCCCACCCCCAATGGCCCAATTTTACTGATTAAAGTCGATGAATCTTTTTTTAACTGATCGTTAATTGCACAGTTTCGTTGAGAAAAAACAAAATTTGCGGACATTAAAGCGTTCATACACACACACACACACACACATATGAAATATTTTTTTCCCTCGTCATTTAAGGTTTTTTATTTGGTTTATTTACGGACGCTCTTTAACATTTCAGGTCACAGGGTCCCATTCAATTCAGTGCGTGAAACGGCGACAAATTTTGCTCAGAGACCTCTTTTTTTCAGGCTTGAGGTTCTTTATCATGCCGTAAATGCACGACACGGGACCCACGGCTTTACTTCCCTTCCGAAGGGAGCCATACTTAGGAGTTTTACGCCCGAAAAAAATCCATTGGTCCTGGTCGGATTTAAACTCACGATCTTGGGTTTAGGAGGCAATTATGATTACCACTACACCACCAGGACCGACGTCATTTATGGTACCTAGTAAGTAGAATTGATGGAGGTTTGGGGAGGAAAAAAAGACATGTGTACAACCGCAATTTCTTCGGAATTTATTAAAGGTTGTAAACCATTGCTGTAGACAGAGCTACATATTACGATAACCAGTTACACTTTGTTCAATACAGTGCAATTAGTCTGAGATTTTAAAGTTTTGCAGCTCTAAATCTGGGCAACACTGAATGTGAGCTATTGAAAATTAGAAATTCTCGCTCGTGAACCACGTTTGAAGACATTCCAAGGCCACTTTAATGACTTATAAGCATCTAATGTAACTTAGTCATTTTTCTCTGTGAACAATAAAGCTCTGTCTCAAATTACTTGTCTAAAATCGCTTTGGGATATTATTAACACCCGGTATATAATCATTCTGTTAATCCATGAGGTCCATCTGACTTAAGATTAACCTACAGTACATTTCAGTATCTGTCTTGCTATTTGACTGGAGAAACATCTGCCAGCAGCCTTTCAGCAATAGTCGACACTGCGTGCCAAAGCGATTAACCATGTTCAATAACGCCCACTTTCCGGTTACGAATCCAGCTTGCGGACTTTCACTTTCAACTGGTTTGTGATGGGCATGCTGAAAAGTGCATTGTCACAAGAACGTGGAAAGGGACGCTGTTGTTTCTGCTGTTATGACTTTACAGGTTCTGCAATAGTGCATAAACAGTCTCCTCTTGAGAGTGCACAGTTAATGCATTTCTGACCAGTCTTTTAGAATGTTCTTCGTTGCAAGACACGAAATGACTTGCACATTACATAACTTGGATTAAAGTTCGTCCGCGCTACATAAATAATGAATCAGCGTGATGAAATATCATTCATACTTCGGCATTGGGTGCAGACAGCATTGTCACTAGTACCTCCCTGTTATACACTGGTGGAAATTTAAGAAAGCAACATTCCCGAGAATGTGCCTATGTTTACGCTACAGTGGAGAAACTGCTACTTACCGATATCCATGCTATCGACATATTTTTGTCAGATACTTGTTGTTTAATGCATTATTGTCACATTTATCACTGCTATTTTATTAACAAGTAATTTACACAATAACACGTACTTAATATAGCACTGTTACAACTCTGCTTTTCTGCACTGTCTTTTTTTCTTCTTTTTTAAATTCTATGTATGCATAAAATGTTAAAGAACTCCGAAACAATTAACTCTAAATAGAACGGTCTTAGATAAGAACTGGGATACGAAAATCAGGGTTTATGATTTCAAACTTGCACGTTAAGGCATACCCCCCCCCAAAACTATGCACGCCACTGATTTTTATTAGCTCCATTTTAAAGGCATTAAAACAATGGCTGATATTTTTCGTTCGTCACCAATAATGTGCCTTCATTAAAGGTGACATTTTAAATCAGAATCTGGATTAGAAGTTTCTATTACTACACAATTGCAGTGGCGTGCAGTCATGTGAATGGTTCGTAAATATTGTAATAAGTCGAAAGTATGACGTTATGCTGTTGATGGGTTATTGAGTCTCTTTCGACTTCTTAAGATCACGAGATAATTCTAAATGCTAATTCTGTTTCACTTTGCTGTTAATTTCGGATTATGTAATGGCAATTAATTCAATGACTGTACATGCCATTAGGTAAAAAATGAAGTGATTTGATCAATAAATGTATATTTTTTGTTTACTCAGATCGGATGCCTTAGTAATATTTTTCACATGTCACAAAAGACATATCTATGTCAAAATGGCGCTAATGTTTAAATACCTTTCCCTCATACACAGAACTATTAACACATGCAAAGCGAGAGTTTCATAGTCCAAAGCAACGGGCCACCCAGTTACGCTACAATGTTTTATATTAATTTCGGAACTCTAATGTTGCAAATGAGTCAAGTCTACGATTTAATAAGTTTCAATATAAACATGCTTATTCGTCTGTCACCCTAGAAATAATTATTTCGTGCTTATATGTAAATATGATTCTGAAAGATGGTGTAGCGGTTAACATTCCGAAAATGAAATAAAGAATCGCGCATTCTAATATCTATTCAGTCATTATGTTCTATATGAATTTACATATTCAGAAGGGTACATTGGGAATTGTGAAAATTAAGCATTTTTAAATATGGGCTCCAGAGTAAAGCATTGAAGCTGCCCATACTCAGCACTTTACTCAAAGGAAAATGAATAAAATTCTTAACGCAACCAGAATTCAAACGCGCAACTCAGAAGTGACAAAAGAAACTGTTTATAAAATATGCATTTAGCATATAACTCTTTAATGTTTACAGTTTTAATTTGCAGAACCTCCAGAGCAATCCATTCATTATCAGGAAGACAAAATAACAAACTCCGTAGAGATTCGCCCACAGAGATACAAATAATTGATAAAATCATGGAGAAAAAATTGTTTGTTTATATTGCAATATTAATGGGGCCAGTAGCATTAGGGATTTAAGCCGGAAGTAAGCTTAAATTCATTAGAGGAGAACGCCGTTTACACTAATATGAATTTGCATGTCAAAAAAGAACTGAAAGCTTATGCTGTCTATAAAAAGGCACTTAAAGCGACCTCCCATTTGTTGAAAAAAATAAAACATGTGATGAAATGAATAAACTTAGGCATTTGGAGGCATTCCTAAGTCAGTATGGCATTATCTTCTAAAACGATAAGACCCACAAAAAGTTTTGAAAATGTGAAACAACTCTTCAAGTAACTTCACACCACAGACGGAATCTTTAAATTAACTTGACATTCGTTTCCTAAATGAATTATCTGTACAAGGAAACTCACAAACTCATTAATAAGCAAATATTTTAAAACAATTTCATTAACTTCCTTTATACAGACCCATTCTAAATGCTCAAGCTATGCAACAGTAACCAAAACAAATGCCGCCTTTGTCTCGATCATAGTTTGTTACCAGTGATCATTTATATTATAGCATATCATATTAATATAAGTCCATTTTTGGAAAAAGTTTCTGGGGCTCACCAAAGGAACGTCAAACTGCGGGGTCATGAGGGAGGTGGGTTGTTTTGAAGGTGCGGTTAATAGTAAAACAAGGACGGTGAAATACTGGCTTAGACTCTAATGTCTAGTAAACACTTCGCACTAAATGTTACAGACACCATAACATGTAACATAAAATTTTGGGCTGCAGAGGAGTAAAGAGAACTCAGAGGAATTGATCTGGGTTCAATATGGCAATGAGGTAATAAAATAACAAAAAACTAGGGAATAAGGTTAGAACAAGGCTAGAAGGTATCAGCAGGCAGGAAATTGAGGCAGAATGTTACACAAAAGTCTCCTTGAGTCTATCAAATGAAATTAAACTAACCTGAAGTAAAGAGGTGTATTCTAGGGAGAAAAACGAGATCAGAATGGTCTGGTTTGACTAGGAAGTTGGAAGGCTCAAAAAATAACGATAGTTCTGGTAGGAGAATCTGCCCATTTTTTGGAGGGGATGAGGAAGGGGTACATATTCTGACAGAATGTACTCAATGGAAGTACCTGAGAAAAACAAGTTTCCTGAAAACATTTTTGAGGAAATTAGAGGACAACTGGCATGCTGGGACCTGTGTGCGAAACACACTAATTGGTTGCAATTTATTTTCTGGTTAGAAGTCAAAAACTACTATAATTATAAATAATGTGTAACATGTTTCCATTCATATATCTCTAAATGCCGTTATTCCCATCTTTAATGCTTATTTATTTATTATTAATATTGCTATTTTTGTATTATTATTTATTCCTCTTTCTAATTGTGTATCATACTTAAGCAGGTATAGTCTACGACCCATGCATAAAATATATTTGTAATGTGTATATAGAATTTTGTAACAATAAAGCTACCACTACCACTACCACTACCACTACTACTACTACTTCTTTATTGCAAGAAAGGTTTAAGAAACGAGTAAGTTTCGTAATCTTTGTGAATGCAATAGTTGTAAATGAAATTTATATGCTATTTTTATGTCAGTCCTTTTATCATCATCATCATCATCATCATCATCATCATTATTATGAATGTATCAATGAATTATTTAGTTCGTTTGTCTATTGTTATTGTTAGCGAAGATGGATTTTGCGCATGAAATTTAAAATTAAATTCAATCAAAAGGCTGAATTGTCACTAATATCGAGCAAACCTTATGATACCTATCACAAGATAACCCACTTATTCATTAATTGGTAAAAGTTAATATAACTTCATTAAGTATCTCACTTCTTTTTCCTCCCCTTGTACTTGAGAAAACTTTTAAGAACTATTGTAATTGTTCTAACATTATATTTATCAACTATCTAAGTTTATTAAAAATATATAATATCCGATTTGTTTCTTTATTCTGTATTTTTCTCTTATTGTACTATATATTTCAGTGATGTTATTTACCTTGTAAAGTGAAAGATATGGCTTCATGACCTTATTCATGACCTTCTTTCCAATGTAAGAAATAAATAAATCAATATTATGTAATTTCAATGAAGATGAATTACTTATTGATTCTGTTCTAATAATATATAAATTGTTTCTTTAATATTGTTGTAATATACTATTCAAGTCATGAGAGTGTCAGTCCTGGTGGTGTAGTGGTAACCATACTTGTCTTCTAAACCCAAGATCGCGGGTTCAAACCCGGCCAGGGTCGATGGATTTTTTCGGGAGTAAAAATCCTAAATATGGCTTCCTTTCCGGAAGGGAAGTAAAGCCATGGATCCCGTGTCGTACATTTACGGCACGAAAAAGAATCTCAAGCCTGAAAAAAAAGGCCTCTGAGCAAAATATGTCGGCCGTTTCACTCCCTGAATTGAATGGGACGCCGATGACCTGTGATGTTAAAGAACGTCAGTAAATAAACAAAATCAAATCATAAGAGCATTTTGACAATGAAAACAGTTTAATGACATAATTGTTATTATAGTAACTATATACAACAAGTGATATAGTATAGCATTTTTGACTAACAATATAAACTGTTTAGAATTCCAGTATAAAAAATAGCACTTCACTTTGTTTTTGCACGCTCCCCAAAATTCATCTGCTTAACCATTCGGTGTATATCATAGATGTCAACAGTTTTAGCATCTGGAAGTGCCCCATTTAATAGCTAGGCTTCCCAAGGACCAGAAAAGCCGTAATTTTAATCAATGGCATTGCAGTACAAAACCGATAATCTGACCGCTTTATGAAATGACCCAAATCGACACACGCATCCCAATTAGTTCCTTGTAATGGCGCACTTTGCCACAAAATTAGTTAACGCCAAATGTTAGTCAATGGTTGTCTTAACATCGAATTAACAACACGAAAATGTTCTGAAGTTTTTGTGATCTTTCATTTCTCCTGAACCAGAATTTTAAAATAAAACCCGAATTCTGTATTTGCATAGTAATTGCTAGTAATCTTAAAATGAAACAGACAAATTAAAAGTGTTAGTGGAAATGGTCAACTTTCCTTAATACTCTAAATACAACACACACAAAATTCTATCCTATTTTTCAAATATAAATGTATTTTAATGAGAAAATGTAAAATGCAGTTAAAATTACACCCGTTTTAAATAAATTAATAACTTGACTATTTAACAAATACTCTAGATCTAGAAGTAAACATTTTTGTTACTTTTCTATAACGTGTTGCTCAGTAAAACCATAAAAGCCATTTTACCCTCTTCGCAAACGGAACGAAAATATTCTTTTAATTTACAAAACTTCAACAATTTCAAAAGCAAGTCATTATGTATTAAAACTTAAAGCTATTAAATATTGAATGTAAAAACATCAAAACTCGAAATATAATCCTAACATTTTATCTAACTGTATAAATTATTCCGTTAGAAAATGTTCAAATGAAATGCAATGCAATTGGCTTATGCTCGTGAATTCGCTTCAAAATACAAGATTTTTATAATTACATCATTTCTAGCGAACACATTTTTCTTATCACTTTATATTCTGAACACACTATACTTTGTTCTCAAGCAATATTAATATGCTTCCGTACAAACAAGGCACAAAGATATTCAAACCTTAAATAAACACTATTCCTTTTTGTTTGGAAGTATACTGAAATCCAGTGAGCACACTACAGAAAAACAGTGGCCTCTTTTCCCATACCGCTCCAAGACGCCTGGTTTCTAAAGAAATGCTTTCTGAACAGTAAAATTTTGCACGAATTGTACGGATTATATTTATTTTTTGCTAAATGGAAATTTCGATAACATGAAAGGGAAAAAAATGTGAGCGATTCGTTTGCCAACCAGGCATTGAACTTCCGCATCTGGGCGGCAGGGGCAGTAATACAGTACATTTGTTACGCACGCACCATAATCGGTGGACTACATTACGCTGAATAATGAAGATGAGAATAGGGATGAGGTGATGATGGAGTAACGGCAGAATGAATGACAGTGCCCGGAGCAAAGCTGCCAGACGCCACTTCCTCTGTCACAAACCAAAATGGACACTGGGAGAGTTTTTGGCCAAAATCGTGTAAAATCTTCAATTTTTTTTTGAAAAATGGTTCCTTAAACCACTGGGCATTCACAGACATTTGAGTGCTCTTTTTCCTTCCGGCTCTACAGTCAGTTAAAGACCTCTGCATGTCCTTTTTCAGCCTGCCATACCCCCCCCCTCATACATAATTACAGAATGAGATATACGACTGCTCTGTCTGATGTAGACACAAGGACTCACGCTAAAGGAAGTAACGGTATATGATGCTGATGTGGAAATAGTGAAGGAAGAATGTGTCAGTCATGTAGCAAAGAGGATGACTACAGCTTTCCTCAAGCTAAAGAAAGACACTACTGACACTAGATGTGTGATCGTGGTCGTGTTAAGCTGAAGTTAGAAACTATAACATGACTAACCAGCTAACTACAGACTGGCCATCCAGAAGCATCTGCCATAAAAAATGTCATATCTGTTACACTTTATCATTGATCAACAGACCAGAGGCAGAACACGAGACAGGCTCTTAGTGTTTCTATAATAGGAGCATGGCTGTCAGTGAGACTCCGTAGAGGCATTGCAAGACGTCTGTTCAGTTTGATGACAGTATGGCTAGGAGAATTCTCCCCATCTACCAGAGACTAGCTTGTACTCAACTACCAGCATGCTGTGCTTGTGGAGGGACACAAAATTCAAATGAAAATGTTCACTCACTCGTTTCGAAAAACTGTCCTAAAGAAGCGGCTAGAAATTGGGGAATTAAATGTTGTTTCTGCTTTTAATATGGACTGTTCAGCTTATCGGGAGCTGAGATCTGTGGTAAGGGTAGGAATGTTCGGCAGCTGCTTCAAAGATCAGTAAGACCCGGGATACGACTCGACCCTACGAGAGCAGGAGATCAGCTGCCTCAAGCAGGAGAGGACCTGCAGGTGGCAAAAGTAGCAAAATAACAAAAGTACACAAAAGTATGTACAGACACACAAAACTATAAATCAGGAAGTTTCTAAAGTGTAAAGAGCACCATTCACTGTTTCCCACTTTTTAATAAAACAGCGTTTTCCTCAAAACTTCATTTTCACACTTTCAAAATGCCCAAGAATATGCAGAATTATCCATTGCAATATTCTATGAGACAAAATACATGCTAGTTTCAATAATATTTTTCAAAAAAGTCTCTGAATATGTAGTTAATTTTAAAAATTAAAAAGTCTTACAAATTGAAACAATTATCATGATTCACTCATCAAATTTATTTAAAATATCTCCTCATAAAATTTTGGTATATGGTTCGAAGCTCTAATTGCAAGAATGCCAGCCAATTTTCTCTACTTATGAGATGCATGGAACATTTTGAATATGTGACATAATTAAGTAATAAAATTTATGAAATAATTTATAATTCGCAAAATATATTTGAATTACATTTTTAACACGTTGATTTAACAGCAATGTACTTACAGTAAACTTTTCAGAAAAATCATTACAAAAATGTGAAATTATGAAATTTAACTCCACTGTTTCTTATGGTGGGATATAACCCGTCCTGTCTCGGTGGGCAAGCACTCTAACCACTCGGGAACTCTGCACTGTCTCCCTATTGAATAACGTTGCTAAAACCAAAGATGGACATAATTTTAGGTTTCTATGAATTTTCATCTGTCTCCAAAAATAGTATACAAAAGGTGTTTTTTTTTCCTTAACTTTTCTGTAGAGAATACTATACCTAGATAAATGTGCGATTTGGTGCTTTTCGTTGTTGTAAAAAATTGTCAAAACAATTATCATGTTTCATTACTAAATAAATCCCTTATGATTTGCCACATCTAATGGTATCGTTTTCAAGACCCTGAAAGCATATTTAAAAATTACATCAGCTAGATCACACCGCGCTCTATTAGGAACACTGTAAGAGTCGTATTTGCCGTTAAAAAGAAAAGAGGTTTATAACATCAAGTTACCCTCAATTGGAAAAAGTCATGTTTCAGTGACTGAAGTGTTTGAGGGACAAAAATATTCAACACCACGCTTTCATACTTTGTAAACAGGCACAAAAGTCTGTTATAGAGTGTTTGGGATTGTATCATTTAAGACAAACACCGGATCCTTACATAAATGTAAAAACATAACGGAGTTGTTGAAAAAAAAGTGATATCAGGTGATTGTTCTATAGCTGTAAACTTGCTGGAAAATTTTGTGGATAATAGGACGAGGCAAAAGAAATTAACAGACTTTTGTTCAAATACATAATCGTGAGTAAATATTCTAGTACTACCTAAATATATGTTTTATTTGATTGATTTGGTTTATTTACGGACGCTCTTTAACATCTCAGGTCATCAGCGTCCCATTCAAATCAGGCGTGAAACGGCCGACAAATTTTGCTCAGAGACCTCTTCTTTCAGGCTTGAGATTCTTTATCGTGCCGTAAATGTACGACACGGAACCCACGGCTTTACTTCCCTTCCGAAAGAAGCCATACTTAGGAATTTTACGTCCGAAAAAATTCATCGGTCCTGGCCGGGATCAAACCCGCGATCTTGGGTTTAGGAGCCTAAATATATATATATATATATATATATATATATATATATATGTATATATATATATATATATTGAGTAGTGTTTAACGCCCGTTTTTACTACTGAGGCACCACAGGCGGTTTTTTTTTTTTTTTGAGTAGTGTTTAACGCCCGTTTTCACTACTGAAGCACCACAGGCGGTGGACACTGATGATACATGAGATGAAATGATAAATTGGGGAAGGATTGTTTTAAGGAAGGAAGTGTTCCAGGCCTAAGTTTAGGGTACTTCCCCGGCATTTGCCAGTTATGACTGAGGAAAACCTGAAAAAAAAAAACCCAGTCAGAGAGGACGGTCCTGGTGGGATTCAAACCCCAGACCTCCCGCTCATGAGTCCGCGCCTTAACGACCTCGGCCACCCATGGCGGTAAATGTATTAAACATTACATTAGTAATAATATTGAATGTTTTAGCTACATAACCTTAAACCACTGTTAACATCTAGCTATTTTTAACACGAAAAATTTAGTTGAAGTACCGAAGTAGGCCAGAAGTGGTACTGATTATGAATTTATGTATTTAAAATAACAGAAACAGTTCTTTACGTGTTCTAATGTCTTTAAATTTTCTATAATTTTAAGTATTATCAATTTATGGAAGTACTTCTTTACATACAATTTTCTTCTGTGATTTCTTTATGACATATTTGAAAATAGTAAAATTAATTTTGAAATTTTTATCAGCGAAAGTTTATTTTATTATCGATGAGAAAGATCCAAGTATATATAAAACGCGTGATAGCGGAACACTTTACAAACCCCGCAGAGTTTGCTCAGAATGAACTCGGCCATAAGGTAAATACAAGTAACAGCTTCAAGTTGTTACAAAAAGTTCTAAGTGAACGGCGTTTCAGGAGAAATCACTCTGCACTTGAATACCATCACGTACTTCTCTTTAATGCAAAGAGAAGGAACAAGAGATCCGCAATGCACTTTTTCTTCTCCATATCGGAATAGACCCTGGTTACTTCCCTTTATTTCGTTTTGTAAACAAGTTTATGTAACATAACAGGTTTGCTTCTCCACGCACGGCCTTGCATAGAAGTTGTTTTTCTCCCTTCCTGTTCACTACGGCATTACGATGCTGCGTTTTAAGAATTTACATAAATGGAGTGATCACGCAAAAACTTTTCCTCTGCGTTACTAGAACCGTATCCTTCCATAGAAACCACTGAATAAAAAGTAAAATATCGAACAACAAATGCAATTGATTCTTAAAAAGTAATATTTAAAGATTGGAAAAAAATTAATGATTACAAGTGTTAAAATAGCATATTACTTTGCAATTAGGAAGATAATGGAGAAAGGAATACAGTAACGGTGTTAATTAGTGGTTTTTAAACTTTTTAATTTATTCTCATTACATTTTCTTTAATATTTACCTTTTTTTTACAGAAGTGTATGCAAGATGTTCCATTACTTGTACACAACCTATGCAGTGGTATTTAATAAAGGAAGTGTTTTATAGATTCTCAGGGATTATGATAATTCTTTTTTCCTCTTCGACGATGTTACCGCTGTCTTACAGTTTTGCTGTAAGAGACTCTGCTGCTGGATATTTTTATGATCCTGTGACCATAGGGGAAGGAGTCCTCGAGGTTAATAATATTTTGTTATGGAAGATGGAACACAATTTATTGTTCATACACTATTGTACATAAACTATTGCACTTAACTAATAAAGGTCGATCCACTTAATTCTTGCAAAACTAACTATCGCTTTCCACTAATTTATCGGAACTGAGAAAAGACCTTGCCCCTCTGAATACTCTTGCCAGACTCTACTCTTGCGGGCCTCAAAGTTACAAACTGAAATGAACATGGTCTACGTGACGTTTCCCATGTAGTGCTTG
Source organism: Metallyticus violacea (assembly GCA_030762175.1). NCBI lineage: Eukaryota > Metazoa > Arthropoda > Insecta > Mantodea > Metallyticidae > Metallyticus > Metallyticus violacea. Next base: position 56,361,761 of record CM060844.1, read on the forward strand.
GCTTCTTCCCTTGACGAGGTTGAAGGCCTGTCTTTTCATCCCTATAATTTCCAAAAGTTTTATGGTGCCTTCCCTCCTTAAGAAAATCTCTAACCGAATAGCAATAAACATCTTGTCAAAGCATTCTTTACAAATATTGTTACAACAGGCTACAGAATTTTGCAGGTCAGGTTTTATGACTGGGGTAGCTTTCTGCACACTTGAGAGAAAATAACATTTTACTCATAACTGAACAAGAAAAAGAATTGCACTCATGGTTACAACGAATAAACGTATTTGATACAATCAATCTAATTAAATACGAGAGTGGCAGCTATAAATACGCCCTCACCTAGTAAAGAAACTCAAACTGCGAGTTATTCTCCCATTCCCGTAGGTCTAGTGAATGTACGGAAGTGCTGCTACGAGAATCCCATGCATCGAGAGCGGGCTTCCTAAACCAGATGACTCGAGAAGTCTCGAAGGCCGTACGCGTGCGACCAAAGCATAATACCATACTGAAAGGAAACTTGCCTACAGTGACGAAGGATTATAAATACGAAAACTTTTCTTGATTACCACATAGCTGCTATTGTAATAAATAAAAATAATTTAAATGTCATCCAAAATGATAATGAATGGAATGAGGTAGAAATAGCAGTATCATTCATTATCGTAATTATCACATTATATGTTCCTGAAATATTTAAGTGCCATTTAATAAAAACTACAACTATTGTTGAAGAACTTCCATAATTTTCGCCTTATAGTTAAACAAAATTGACGCAGGACGTTGTTTGTTATAAAAACAATAAATAAAAAGGTTTTATGAGGTTAAGGTTAATTTAGAGAAACAATTAACATCTTATTTTTCTATATAAATCAAGCGGTTTTAATACTGTGCTTCAAGTCAACTCGGACATTTTATTGTCATGATTAAACAAAATATCAATTACACGATCATAATCGACACAATTTGTTTCTCTGATTCAACCAATCCGAGTTCTGCTAAAATGTCACTAGCAAGTACTACTGTTAACTTGCCTACCACCGTTTCTTTTTCCCTTATCGCCATTACACAATTTCTCTTCAACTTGTGTGCTCCAGTGTTATAGTTGCCCACACATTTAGTCATAAAAACGACCTGGCTCGGTAATCCTCTTATTCGTGGCCGGATTTAGGTTCATAACAGATTTGAGTAATTCTTGAGTCAGACGCGCTCTTATAAACTATGGCTGGCGACCTCCCTCTCTTCACTAATTCATGCCATTCCCTTCTTGTGGCAGCGAGAGTGAGCAAGTCAGGCCGCCGAGATACGTGTAAGACTGAAAGCTTATTTGACCGGCTTTACTAACTTAGTAAATATGGTATGTCGTGACAGTAAACTTATATTAAACATTTAGGAGTTTACAATCTAGGCTACACTAATACAGTAAGTTACACTAATCTACTGCGTAGCAATCTAGTAAAACTTACAATGTGTGATGATTACGTCTAAAATATTACTTGATTGGGGTCAATGTTATATATTGTATTTACAATATACAAACTCACATATGTTGCATATTATACACATTTAGTAATTTATAATGTGTGATGCCTACACAAAATATTGAAGTATACATCAGGGGCAGCTGCTGTATGGAATTGCTGATTGTGGATTTCCCCACAAATTTCAAGTTTAATTTCCTATAACTATTGCAGATGCGTTTAAAGTCTTTGTTTGGGATTATTATCTGTAGGAGACCTGGTTTATAGTCTCGCTGAAAACAAATGTCTTGGCGGTAAGCTTATGGAGTATTTTGACCTGAGAGATGGGAGAAAGCGGTAGGAGGAACCTGTTGACTATAAGAGTCATTGTGTGCATGCACCACCTGAAACGTCCACTCTCGTCATGTGCGTTTCCAGGAAAGTTTGTTTCACTAGTAGAGACGCGTCTGTGGAAATGTTCAGTTGCAGAGTGCGTGAGTCACTTACGTAATTTACTACAGAACAACTTTATAAAATATGAATTACCTGCTCTGTTTGGTAAAGTATTTCGGAGACTTTTTCCTAAAATTGATCAGTTTAACAGTTCATAAAATAGTCAACAAATTTAAAACTACAGGACAGGTAATGGACTGGAAAATATTGAAGACGTCACATTTTATCAGATAAAAGCTGATGATATCAGTGCTCAATTAGAACGTCTCTCTCTCTCTCTCTAGCCAGCACAGCATGTAGCAATCAGCTATGATGTAGTAAACAAAGCGGCAAAATTACTGAAATTTCGGTCATAAGGTACAAAACAACAGAAGTGCAAGCCTTAAAAGAGAGGGATCCGCAGAAGAGGTACAGTTATGCAAATGGTTTCTTGAATCGGTAACTGCAATATAAACCCTATAGTGTTATTTAGTGACAACGTGATATGCGTATATTAACGATTTAATGCTCAAAACAATTCCCTATTGGGTAACTGAAACCCAAGATTCGTATGAAAAAATGTGTCCAGCACCTTGCTGGAACTGGGCTGGCGAACAGTGAGTGTCCGCAGCCACGGTGCCGCTAGAGCGAGCCCGGTTATATTGTGACCCTATATGAGCTGTCTAAAAATACTTTTTTATACAAAGTTATAGATTTCATTTGGATAAAATGTAAGTTTACATAATATATTCACCATTTATCTCAAATTTAAAAAAATATTAATAAACCGAATTGTATGTTATATTTTCATGAATGGTTTATTTTCGTGAGAAGTTAATTGCTTCACTTTTACAGCTCCTATACCAAAATCACTGTTTTTAGGTTACTTATTATCGACAACAAGCCACATTAATGTATTGTAAAGAACATAAATGGGTTCACGGAAAATGTATGTATTATTTCTATCGTATCTTTTTCATGATACTATCGCCAGTTTCACAGCAGTTGGCAGGTCGGCAGTCAGAGCGGTAACTCCCGACTAAGTGGATGTAATATCCGCGCTACTGATTTAAGTTCTCGCAATTATCACTACAATTAGAACGAAAATGAGTATCTAGCTTATAACAGAAGATGTTGTAAATTTTGTCCTACTACATTCACATATTTCTATAATATTTTTACAAAATTCTCATTCCCATGCATCACTTTATCTTCGGAAACCGAGTCAATATCTCGCCTGATATTTTCTATGCACTTTATTTTTCAACATTGCTATACAGATAGCTGATTTATTCGTCATGCTAGGGGATTTCGGGTATAAAATCGGGGGTTTCTCCATTCCAATGTATGTTATTTTGCGTTAAAAAACATAACCATGTAAATTTAATGTAATATTAATAAACAGAGCTTAATCAGTAAAGAATATTATCCGTGGATCAATCACTCTATCACTAACTTCCATAACATCCAATGACAGAAATTTATCCAAATATCAGAATTGTCTGCCTGCAATTCGTGGAAAGCAGTGACCTTAAATTGGCCCAATTTCGGAAGATAAATTGATGCATGCAAATGACAATTTTATAAAAAGATGCCATAAATTGTGAATGTAGCAGGAAAATATTTCCAACTTATCTTGTCATAAGGCACGTGATAATTTTCATTATAATTTTAGTTGTAATTGCGAGAACTTGAATTAGTTTCGCGAATATTATATCCGATTCGCCGGAAGTTACCGTTCTGAATACCGATCGGCCAGTTTTCATGAAACGGGCGACAAAACAATGAAAGACCAGGTTGTTCTCATATTGGATGACGAATGAATGATTCGTCTTAGATTTAAATAAAATTTCGACGCCATATTATATTCGTTTCTTTGATTTTGCTAGCAGTCGGTAGCCGAGCAGGGGGATCGCCTCAATAAAGATTTTTAATGCTGTGTAACGATGTCAGGACACCAAAACATTGGCTAAATGCGGCGAAATTTAAGGAAAATTGGCTGCGGATGCCGTCAGTTGTATGGTAGTGGGCAAAATACAAAATTTTAAAAAAAGTTTGTTACCTGGGAGTAATGTTTAATATGAGTGGGAAATGGAATAAACACTCATCTGTTATTAATTATAAAGCACAAGGTCAAGTAAATAAGTTACTACGTGTTCTGACTCGCGTTCCAGATATACCAGTAGATACACTAGAGAGAGTATACGATGCTATGATTAAGTCTATTCTGCTAAATGGAAGTGAAATATGGGGATGGGGGAGAGCTGAACATGTAAATAACATTCAAATCGATTTTTGGAAAAGGATTCTCGGACTCTCCTAAGGAAGTTTAACTATGGGGTCATAAGGGAGGTGGGTAATTTTGAAGTTACTGTTAAAACAAGGACGGTGAATACTGGCCTAGATTAATGCGGTGAGACCAGTCCACATTTCACGCTAAATCCTATAGACACCAGATACAAAATATAACACCAACATTTTGGGCTGCAGAGGTGGAAAGAGAACCCACAAAAATCTGGCAACGAGGCGATGCAATAGTAAAAACATATGGAAGAAGGTTAGAACAAGGCTAGAGGATATCAGCATGCAGGAAATCGAGGCAGAATGTAACACGAAAGTCTTATGGAGCCTATCGAATAAAGGTAAACTAACCTGGAGTAAAGAGGTATATATGCTCGTTCTAGGAAGAAAGATCAGGAATGGCCGGGTTTAAACTAGGAATTTGACTCAACAAATAATGATTAGGACAAACTGGCCATTTTGTGAAGGGGATGAAGAATCAATAGATATTCTCGGAACATCTGAGAAAAACGCTGTTTCCTAAAAACGTTTAAGGCAATTAGAGGACGATTGGCATGCTGGGACTTGGTTGCGAAACACACTTATTGGTTGAATATAGACATTTACTTAGCCAAAGTGCGCGAAGCTAGAAGCAATTTGTTTTCTGCTTAGATCAACAACTAGTGTAATTATACATAATGTAGTACGTTTCCATTCATATATCTGTAAATGTCGTTCTTCACGTTTTAATGTTTATTTATTTATTAGTAATATTGTTTTATTTGTATTATTATGTGTTCTTCTTTCTAATTGTGTAGCATACCTAAGCAGGATTGATCTACGGCCCATGTATTAAATATATTTGTAATGTGTATACATATAGAATTTTATAAAATTAAAAATAAAAATACATTACTACTACTGCCGGCCGGTTTGTATAGAAAATTAAAGCTGTTATGTTAATGAGCTCTGATGATGTGAACAACACGATGTGTATATCACGCAGCATGGTTAACTTTCCAACTTAATAGATAGTCATTATGCCTTTCATTACTAAAATTGGGTTATTGTTCAGCTGATTTTGTTTTTTAAAATACAAATGAAAATGCCTCCAGGTATTAGAACATTTACCACTTAACTTACACTGGTTTTATGATAGGGTTTATTTTCTTCTATAAATAATATGGTATATTCTATGATATAACATATCTATCGTTTCTTTCTTTCCCCCACTTTGTAGTTGGATATTTCGTGTATATTAATAAAACTGTTTTATCATTGTATAGTATGTGTAAGGTACGGTTTTACTTGGAAAAAAACTTAAAGGAAAGAAAAAGGCGCAAGGCCCGGTATCTCATTGTTTTCCTTCTTACATTTTTCTTCATCCCTTTCTCCATCGCGTCGAGTAATCCTACAGGTCGCTGCAGTTTGCAGTGTGCTTTAGTCTCTCATTTGCTAATGTCCTCCATTTGTTGTTTCCCACATTTCTGTAATTCTCCTCTTTCTAGTCCATCCATTGTTTACATTAATTCGCGAATGTTTTGTTTTCCATTGGGATGGAGGAGAGATTGCTTTCCATTCACAGCTCTTTATCTCGAGAATGTTTATTCTGAAATGAAATGCTCACTTCGCTTTACAGTGTACCTCAAGAGAGCCCAGTCGATTACGGAATAGGTACGTCTGTGAAATAAATTACTACATTGTCACACAGGGACCATCTCTGCAATTCAGACATGAGTGAACTTTGTAAGTACCTGATAACAACTCATATACGAATGACATTTGAACTGCTACTTGATACAACGTGCTTACGAAAAGCTCAAGAATGCATCTTTGATATAGTGCAGCAGGATTTAAAATAAAAATTAAATTAAAACACACACACACACACACACTTCATAGTAATAGCGTATAGAAAGTATTTAAAGATTTCCACCGTACCTGTTGTACTATTAAAATTATCACGCAATGATTGTACTTTGCGTTAGAAATAACTTGACGTTACCAAACGACGGCTTTCTGCGGCTGAAGTCCCGAACGGTAGCGAAGAAAACCGACTGGTTATATTTTAATGCTAAGGATTCTCTTCTTCTCATTGGACACTACAGCTCGGGAGGTGAGCCTTGGCCTGCCAAGGCGACCTCTGCATTCTCTGCCTCCGTCTTACGACTTCATTGATTAGGAGCAGTATTGCAGGGGGCATGTGATCAGCTTGTCGTCACTCCATAGGCTGACTATCAGGCGGCTTTCGTGATCGAAGAACGCCACCTCTCTATCAGGCGCTTCTCAATTGTCCTCACGAGACTGCGTGGACCCCGTTCCAGACCTCCCTAAGGCCCCCATTTACAATGAAAGTTAAACATAACGTAAACATTGAAACGGTTATTTTGGGTGTGGTTTCAATGCTGGGGGGTTATTGGGATCTCAGGGTAAATTTGGACTGTTTTAATGACTTAAAGTCATTAGGGGGGAAGGAGATTGTTCCCTGTATTAATAAAGTTCGGCACTGGTTGAACATTTAATTTATTTTACAACTTGGCAGGTTACTTCCTGATTGCTCGTCGCTGACTTCACTACTCACTTAGACTGACTTTAGAATCACCTTAGAATACCTTAGAATGCCTTCGACCGCTTTAAAATGACTTAGACTGCCCTCGACTGACTTCAGAAATGACTTAGACTGATTGCTTTCGCATGACTTAGGCTGCCCGCTACCGTATATCTCTTGAGTGAATTCTCTCGTGTGTCTCTCGCGTCTCTCTTCAGCGACTGCCCAGTATCTCTCGTGACTCTTTCGTATATCTCACTTCTGATTCTGTACTCCAGTTTTATACCACATCGCCACGCCACTCGCTAAATTACATTCCCTCGTATATTATCCTATTTTGGTGTGATTTGTTCATCTTTGGCTATCTTAAAAATATTTATTTGTATCCAAGTTCTCCTTATTGGTTGACTTTTATCCGATGCCCATTGGCTAGAATTATTCTCTCCCTCCTGATCTACAATGTCTTCCCACGAGCCTGAATTTTCCAAGAACAGCCTGTCATAAATTTTGGCACTTTGCTTACATGCTGATTTCTATTGAAACATCTTTTGCCTCCCTTAGTTTGTAGATTTCAAAATGTTCTTAGAGATAACGCACGTAGTTATGGGCGGTTTTTAATACCTTGTACCCTCGCCTTTCCTGTAATAAAACATTTTCGTCTCCGTTCTGACATTTCCATTTTCTCTTAAATTATTGCTATGTCTGACTTTGTTCAAATACTATCCCGTCACAGTCATATGTTTTCTTACTGTGAACTTTCCAGTATTCCTTGGGCAGAAGTTTCGTGACCTAACAAAAGATAGTTTACCCTTTCCTCAGCAGTGTCCAAGGAGCGGTCAGCGGACGAGGCGTCAGGTATACATCTGTCTCTTTCTCACATCTTTTACCACAAAATGTATACAAAACCCTTTTGTAAGTTACAATCACCTGTCAAGTGACATACATATAAGTACAAGTTACAAATTTTATCAATTCCTGTTATACCTATCTCTAAATGATTTCATTATACATACACATAATAATTATCCTTATCAACTCTAATGTCTTAAGAAATATAACTCAGCAGCCTCAAGTTATTAAATTAATAAAGGTAGCATTATTTCCGGCTTCAACTTAAACGTAAACATAGCTAAATGCTATGTAATGTAATGGGTCCATTCGCAATGAATCACGTACACAAAAATAAACGTACAATTAGACGTAAACTAAGAAGCTTGCAAGGTCCAAAGTTTTGCGTCTACGTCTATCTTAAACTTAAGAAATCAGCCAATCAAAACAGAGCTGCTATGTTTGTAGAGCTCTATAGTGCAATTTGTCCTTACACGGAGCACGGAAATCAAATGCAATTCTTGCTGCTTGCTGCTGCAAGTCCCGTGAGGTAGTGACTTCCAAATACATAGATAATAAGGCTTTCAATAGTACCACACACAGAATGCGCTATAATTTGACATGATTTTTTTCTGTTGCAATCAAAGGAGGTCTGCCATCATTACAGTGATTTAAGAAAACTTACTGGGTCCATCGGTTTCTAGGATTTACCCGAGGTTAGCGTTAGGTCATGCTATAAATGAATTAATTGCGAACTCCAATAAGAGAAGATTTGCCACCATTACAATATTTTACCTGCCAAACAATCCGGTGTCACTCAAAAAACTTTAACAGCAAGTGACAGCTGATACTTTCTCACTACAACCAGGAAATACATTACAGGTTAGCTATGTATGTCCGATAATTGATGCATACTCTTATAGCCCATTTCCTTAATAGTTAAAAAAAAACTATACGCAGTAAAAGTTCGGTATTAATCTCACGTTCTACGACTTAAGCTGTTTTGTTTTGGTGATTTACTGTTGCTCAGCAAATATTGCATTTATTGAGATTTTTTTTTTATGGACGCTCTTTAACATCTCAGGTCATCAGCGTCCCATTCTACTCAGGGCGTGAAATGGCCGACAAATTTTGCTCAGAGGCCTCTTCTTTCAGGCTTGAGGTTCTTTTTCGTGCCGTAAATGTACGACATGGAACCCACGGCTTTACTTCCCTTCCGAAGGAAGCCATACTTAGGATTTTTACGCCCGAAAAAATCCATCGGTCCTGGCCGGATTCGAACCCGCGATCTTGGGTGTAGGAGGCAAGTATGGTAACCACTACACCACCAGGACCGACCAGGTTATTGAGATAAAAAAATAATAAAAAGTGTGAGCGTGAAGCAAGTACATCCTAAATTTGTTTCTTAATCAACTAGAGGTGTTAACCTAAAGTGTTATCGAGTTTACGAAAGCAATCTGTGCTCAGGTCATAGTGGCATTTGCATCCTTTTCTATAAGCCGATTTACTAAATAATTTCCCAATACAAATTTGCTTTGATAATCCAAATATATTGCATTTTTATTATGCAAAAACATATCTTAAATTGTTAAACAATAAAATACCAAGAAGACTCGTCAATTCACTAGTATTTTCATTAACACTGTCGTACCGGAATATAAGAATCTCATTTCCCTGGCGACATAAAAGACATAAAAATAAGGCAGACCTTCCAGCGTCGGCACGGAGAATGAGAGGTCGCTGTTTGATGGCCAGAACATCAACTTGCTGTAAACATCATTCCGTTTTGAACGTTTATTGTCCATTTAGCTTCGCGGCCTCCATAATGGAATGTACGACCGGAACTGTGCCAGCCTCATTAGTTAAATGATTATATTGAATTTTTTTCGTGTCTTTGGTCCGTTGCAAAAGAAAACCTAATAAATAATAAACAGACCTCGAAAAAAAGCACTGCTAAAAGTCAGCAATGTGACACACTAGGTATGTGTCTAGCTGCAGGATACGCTGTCACACAGCAACGGTGTCCTCAAAAAGCATATGGCATTTTAAAATCAATTATTACCAAAATGAAACTATTACATTAAATGCTGAGTAGTTATATAGCATTACTCTGTCCAAAGTCAAGCAACAGTAACAATCCATTTGTATTTTCGAAGTGGGGATGCGTTAAATAAATAGTTATTCAGTTCGAGAAGTTTTAAAATCAAAGCCCTTTACGCATTATTATTCTAACACATAATTGTGTTTATTTCCTGTAACTTTGAGGTATAATATCACATTTTTGTTGCATGGTTTTCTACCTAAAAGTACAGATTTAACTGAGTGTTACATTAAGCAAAATTACTAAGCAGTTATCGTATTAAGCGATGTTATTCCATGTCTCTTCCTTATGATTTCAGTTAATTATTAATACAGTAAGATCCGCATATAAAATGTCCGATATTTTACTCGATTCCTTTTGTTATCCAAAAAGAGACAGTATCAAAAAATGCATCAATTGAGCCCCCCAAGCTGTGGGTTCTCTTTTGAAAGTTCTAAAGTCCCGATCCAAAATAAATATTGAACTTTCACAACTGTTCATAATATCATAAACATTCTTTTCCGTTCCAAAAAAGTCAATGAAAGACAAAATATAATGCTGGATCATCGGTTTTATTAATCTTTTCCAAAATGGGAAACAAAAAGATTAGTGATAATCATAAAAGAATATAACTAAGCTTAAGACAGCATCTGAAATTAAAAATGCATTGATTTTCTACCCTCATTTCTCAACGCCCAAACCAGTAACCTCTTAATATATATTCTTGAATGATGCTATTTCTTCTTCATGAAAGCAAGCATTACATATGAAATCAGCTGAACTTTCTTATGGGTGTGATTAAAGCCTAAGTCTCTCTGGAATTGGTGCAGACTCTGACCAATCACCATCAAAGTCAGCGGAAGTACAGAGCTTTCAAGTAAAAACTATCCCCCTTGCGCGGTGTTTTGAATCCCGTCTGCTGTGAGCAACGCTCCCGCACTCTTTCCACTACAAATCTCCCCTCTCGTCGAACGTCACTTCGAAGCAGTGCAGTAGTTGAACTTCGCCAAAATGGGACAGTTGAGATATTGCGAATAAATTTTATTCTACTGGATACATGCACAAATAAAGAGGCAGAAACATGCAGTTTAACACAGGATAGATTAGACGAAATTGGTGCAAACCTTGAACGTTCGCCAACAATATCACTCCCGAAATTAGCACAACAAGTGGGGGTTTCAGTGGATTTTGCACATAAACCAACAAAATTGTTCAAAATAACCGCACAAGTGTATACGTGTCCATTGTTTACAACAGGGCGACCCAATAGCAAGAGTGCGGTATCTTCTTCTTCTTCTTCTTCTTCTTCTTCTTCTTCTTATTATTATTATTATTTTTTTTTTATTTTTTTTTTTAAACCTGTAAATGAAAGTTTATGAACCCAACGCTTCTATTCTTTTCTGACGAGGCCTGGTTTCCAAGTTGTATTATCGGTCCGATTTTTTGCGCGACAACGATAGATGCAGAAAGGTACCCCATTTTTTCAGCAGCTTAAAGAAGAAGAGAAATCTACGAGTTGTTCCAATAGGATTCCACAATTGCCCATTCAGCAGCGCAGTTCATGAATAAAATTAAGGAAGTGTTTGAAGATAGAGTGATTAGTGCTGGTGTATGGCCTTCTCGCTCACTGGATTTAACAGTGCGTGAATTTTATCTACGGGGTTGCCTGAACAACAGAATTTATAAAACAAACCCTCAAAATATCACAAATAAAATCAGAAACATTACAGTGGTCAAACGTAAAACATGTCAATCATGTATTTTCCCTATTTAACCGAAGGGGGGTGACATTATAGTATCATTAATAGGTAACGTTTTATACACAATTTTGGAAGCGGATTTTTAAAGTACGCGACACTCCCAGCCGCCGAAAATCAAAACACTGCGCGGCGGGAAAGTTTTTACGTGAAATCTCTGTTATGTGATACATTCTTATTTTTATCAAACCTCTCTAAAATAAAAATAACAGCGGTTGTGGAAAATACTGCAGCCACACTATGAATTCTGGCTGAGAGCTTAAAAACTGCTATAGAATTAAAGAACTTGCGTCTCCTACCTCTTCCCTTCAGGACGGTACAACTGCGCCGCATCTATCATGAACACTCGGAAGGTTGTAGCCTCTTACCTGTAATTAAAAAAAAGCAAATTAATGGTTTTAAAAGTAATGAAATAATTTCACAATTAAAAACGTCACACATAATAACAAAACTATTAAAGAAAAGTATGTGTTCGTGAGAAGAGGCAAAGTAATACCTCGAAATAATGACGCAACCAAACGAATTATGTTCACGAGTACGGACGTAAAAATTGATAAAAAAGTAACAACTAATAATCAGGTGAATATGATAACAAATATAGCATACCAAACATCCAAGCAAATCACAAAAATCTCACTACTGAAGACTTACGTCACAATCTACAACATATAAGGTTTAACTAACTGAAACTGTATCGTTATTACATTCGCTTGGCTAGGAAGATGAAAGGGAATTTGTTAAATTACACACTTGTAATTATACATGTTACCAAAGAGAGTTGCAATAACTATATATACGAGTATAGTGTAAATTATTTTTGCATGTTCTTCAACTGGAGGGAAGGAAGACGTGATCTTTTTGGAGGCCTGTTTCGAACTGATTTAACTGGACACGTTCTCCACACTCAATCCTACGTGGGAGAACTCCAAACCACGAATCAGGTTAAAGCATAAGACTGTTTGTTTACAGAAATGTCTAAATAACGAATAATTACATCAACTAAATACAACAATCTTAACAATGCGTATGCCACAATATTTCTTAGTGAGATCAAAACTGCATTAGTGCCGCAATTTAACACTTGCAAATTCAATTAAGTGCACTCAGTAGAGGCATAATGGAAATCTTCGTGCTGAACCTCCACAAAACACAAGCTGAGTATTCTGAAAAACTATACTGTCTATCCAAATGAAAATTTTATTACTTATTAAATAATCATTTCTAATTACAATGTAGAAATTACGAAAGTATTAAGTTTTAACATATTTTTTATGCTTTAGGTTTCGCATAAATTATTAATCTCCCATCCTTAGGTTTTAAACAGTTTGAAAACATGTTGCTTAACATTGCTGGTGAAATTACATGTAAATAAAAGCAAAAGTTTACTTTCTGAAAATATTTACATTTAGTGTCATATTTTATGCAAATTACAAAACATAATTTTTTTTCCCCTCTCCTAGAAGTTAAAAGCTTTCAACAGCTGTAGAGAGCAATGTGTTTCGCACACGTGCAAAGGAATTCATAGCTCTTTCTTTCATAGTTTTAGTGAATCTAGTGCAAGTTACGGCACATGAAGAGAGAGAATTTAAACAATTTAAATTCCCCAAGAAACAAAAAGCATATATGAGTGTAATCTGCAAACTACGAGTGTAGTTTTATATTATGCATAAAACCAAAAATTAATTTTTGACCCAAAATCTGAAAGCAGTGTTAAAGGGAGTGTGACAGCCAGGCTACCATAATTAAATGTACATTTAAATGCCACAAACACACAAAAGCGATATATAGGCATAAACTGGCGACTATGCAGTTTCATATTACGGCATAAAGTCAAAATCAATTTTTGAGATCCAAAAATTCTACCAAGTGTCCTTTAAAAGGCTAAGTATCTGTATTTGCAATATTGGTGAATTATATGGGGGAATCGCCTAAAACTGTCATTTTGAATATTTCCGAAGCAGCTGTACAATTGATGCGCTTTTATATAAATATAAAATATTTCCGTTATATTGAAATAAATTATACAAATTGATGCTTTAGCCTTTTAAATCCTACTCAAAGTTAAACCTTGTACTTCTACTTTCAATTCCATTTATCTCATAAGCTTTGTCACGATTCTGTAAATAAACAACATGAACTCTACACCTTCGTTGAGCTCAGACAAGTTATAATTCTGGAATAATGTTGGAAGGAAAAACCTCGATAATAGATCTGGAAAACTTTCCTAAAGGGGAAAGGAATTTAAGTTATGGTCCATTTTATTCAACAGCAACAACTATAATAATAATAATAATAATAATAATAATAATAATAATAATAATGTTGGAAGGGAAAATCTGGAAAAATTTCCAAAAGGGGAGAGGAATTGGCAGTTATGGTCCATTTTATTCAACATCAACTATAATAATAATAATAATAATAATAATAATAATAATAATAATATAATTCATATATTATATGTGAATATATCATTTAAATAAGTACAAAACCTTATAAACAATGTCATGTTTAATATACAATAATGTATCAAATTCTTTAGAAATAATTAAATATAGGCTCTCATATTTAAGCAGAGAAAACAGCCCACAAATTACAATAAATGCAGCACATTGGCTTTAAAATGCACATTTTCCTACAAATTAGGATAATACAAAATTAATCTTTAAGCCCATATACTCAATATGCTTTAATAACATTGTTCAAGCCTCCTATTACCTGGGTCACTGGGTCTAACGGTTGGAGAAGGATTCGGACCTATTAATTTAGAATAACAACCGAAACAACTACTTAGCCCGAGACTCCAAAGTAAACTGCTTTAGAACAGAAGATGAGGACCAAGCCAGTTCGTGCCTCTTGTACAGTTGATAGCGTCACCATCAATGGCTAACAAATGGCAAATGGCGAACCTTCCTAACGTGCACAGGTATAAAAGGATGAGGAAGAAAAGGCGTTGGGAAGAAAGGAATTACTTGCAAAAACGAAACAGTTTTTGACTGTATTTTTGTTTTAATACCATTTCAATTTTATACTTAAAATAAGTAATAATCATCAGGGCACTGTTGATATCAGCAATAAAAGAGGAAATTTAAAAAGATAAGATATTAAATGTATTTTAATCCACACACATGGGAATTAAGCAGAGCTGTTAAGTCAATTTATGAGTAAGTGATTTCATGATTGATCACAAAACTATTGTTCCGTAGTAATTTCCCTTTTAAACTTAAGACAAGTCCGTATGTGCACAGTGAGATTAGGTGCTATTAGGAAAATAAATGTATATTAGTCTTTAGATTCACGGTCAGGGCATACATTGTTTGCCCTTTAAACCTGAGCTGCGTGACTTTCCATTTCCCCTTTCCTCACACTCTTATGAAAGCAACATTATCAGATTCTCAATGTTTTATATTTGGTTACTTATATCTTACTGTAATGAACATAAATAAAGATGAACAGAACGACTGTGGCCGGCTTATCGTTTTCCGCTTATATACATGTCTCATTTCATTTCATTGTGATTTGTTCAAAAAATTATTGACGCACTCCCTTACTACAATTCAAATTATTGTTAATACAGGGTGAATGCTAGTGAGCCAAACCCCACTAATCTACTGTTGTCGAACTTCTTGGTCCAAATAGTGTTCTCAACCAAGCTGCTCAGACTCTGGGTGACACGGTGCTGAAAACTTGGTGCTAAGTCACTCCTCGCATCTTTACCGTTGGGTCAATGGGTATTACTTTGTAATACCAAAAAGTCCTTAAAGTTTAGCTCACAGTATGATTCAAACTCGTGTAGAGAAGTAAGACGGCGCTTTGTAGATATATTCCCTATTGTTCACAGAAAAATGGATCGTAATCTTGTGAATAGATTTTGGGAAAAGGGATCTGTTCGTGATAACATACTAAAAGTAAAACGCCGCGTTCTTACAAAGAGGAAAAACGCCATTACAGCGGAGAAAAGTTAAAACGAATTCCAAAGAAATCTCTGAGAAAACTTGCTCAGGAACCATAAATTTCGCAAACATCGGCGTTGAATGCCACTAAACTTTTAAAATTAAAACCCTAAAAGATAACAGGAATTGCCATCACGCCATGTTGTGAATAAAGTTAATTTCGGCAATAATGTTAATGATTGCTTTATTGGCCCGCGTTCATTTTCTTTTTACGGACAAAGCATGGTTTTATTCACATGGTCATGAAAACAATTTATACTGGAGAGTATATCTATACACCAAATGCCATTGTATGATCAAGAAAAGTTAGTATTTTATGTGCTGTGAATGTTTACAGAATTATAGTGCCTATAAGAAGAATTTTTTCTGCAATTTCAGAAGAAGAATTAATGAATATTAATGCAAAATGTCTTAAAAGGCGTAAGAGAGATATGGCGGCACAAAGAATAATTTCCAACATCTTCTATGGGGAAGATATGCGGTTATTGTAGTTATAATTTGCACTAGAAATATATGCGTTTGGATTTGAGGGGCTATGAATATCCGACTCCGCCGGCAAACAGCGTGTGCTTCCTGGTGCCAAGCAAATTGCCGTTAAGCCGGCCACGTGTCCAAACTCAGTAGCTGATAATTAGATAGAAATAATGAAATACCAATAAAGTAAATTTGTTTAGTTTAAGAAAGGATTGTTAAGGATTTTAAGATAATTTCTTCTGAAGTTAAGAAACACTTTTCCGGTGCTAAAAAGCAAGAAAAGTGAAAAGTGATTTCTTAAAAAATAATTTAATACAGATCAAATAACGTAATAGCGAGTGAGACATTAAGGGCAAGTTGCATAAAAATTGCAAACTGGAGAGTACTTTTAATTGTAATTTAAAAAGTAACTAGAAATTAGGTCAACATTTCAGTTGCATTAAAATAATCTTAGAGTACGTAATCTCTAGTTTGCAATAACCGTCAAACCTATGGTAACATCGCGAAATAATAGAGAAATTCGTGTTTAGAACGAGGCGATGTTCAACTGCTCAACCTAAGAAAAGCAACAATTGTTCAGTTTTACCGCCTCCTAGGCATATGGCATTCTTTGCTCAATATGTCACACATGAATAACGAAAAATCAAAGCGAATGTGAACGGTAAATTTTATCAAATAGTAGAAGGATATTATTATTGATCTTGTACTGAAATGAAATAATTGAAAAAAAAAATTGAACTGAAATAAGGATAAAGAATTTACTTGGGGGAGGGGAATACCAAAGATTATATTTTATTCTGAATACTCTGCATTATTAACCCCAGTTGCGAATGTTATAGGAACCTAGTGTCGCTTTCCTTACATCACCCTCTTCGGTTGACATTTTATTGAAATAACGCCCAAAAGTTGCAATTGCTCTAGTAACTTTGTGGATGGTTCTGTTGGCCGTTCCTTTCTCCACTTTGAATATACCTCCAATACTATTTGTAAGCTTCCTATCACATAGAGCCTTAAAGTTCATAGCATCCTCAACATCTAATTCGAAGCAAGATTTCGCTTAGTTTGTGATTGTAATCCAGGATGTAACATCTGTTCCAGTTCTTCATCTTTTGCTAAGTGAAATAGCATTTTGAATTTTTGTCATTCAGTTCTAGAAATAGATTGTTTCTTTTGTGAAATACACGAGGAGCACAGTGTAATTGCTCTTCAAGTGAAATGATGGAAATCAGAAATCTATTCCGCTTATAACGTTAACCTAACATAACCTATAATTGAACGCAACCCTCTCTCTTGTTATTATGCGTAAAAGTGAAACATTGAAGAAACTTTATCCACACGAAATTAAAATGAACGTAACTAATCATTTTATTTATAAATGAAGGTGTTATGCTTCTGTACTCTGAGAAATTATTTATTTAACAATTACTAAACTCTAGTTAGTGATTTAACTTATGAAATCTCGCGCGTTATATTTAATTTGAGGTTAGATAAATTAATTTTATATTACAATCAAAACGTCTAAGTATAGCTGGTGATTAATTTTACGCTCTAAACTCAAGTTAACTCTTTATACAACTAGCCCTAAGTGGATGAGTTACAGAAACATCCGTAATCAAGGAAAGCTAAGTTTGATGAAACTAACCTTGACAGAACTTACACAAATGAAATGTCCCTGAAAGCAGCTAAAGTCAAGATTTATTACAAAATATATTTCGTCAATTGTGCAACTCATTTGCAAACATTTCTGGGCCAGTATGCAAGGAATCAGATTCTTCATGCTGAGAATTCAGGAATTTAACTGTGGGGCTCTTATGTGGTGTGCAAGCTATTTTTTAATATTATTGAGGAATTAAATATTGCAGAGTCATTGTCCCCCTTTTTTTAATTTCCAAAGACTGGTTCCCGGAAAATGAGCACATTTTTCTTTCAAATTAGCATTTTAATATTTGAAATCAATGTTGCAAAATAATGAGTTCCAGAACAACAGAACTGCAAAATGTTCATGAATATAAAACACGAAAATTCTTGTGGTAATCGTTATTTTAATATTTGCAATTAAGCAAATATTACTAAACGTTTTTGATTCCGAAGTTATCATTGTCAAGAGATGTTAAGTTTTTATTAATTTTCTTAAAATGTATTTAATGACTTGTAGGGTTAAAGTAGTTGTGGCTTCAATTAATCCATTCAACCTCATTTTTAAGACGTTATTAATGACGCAATGGTGTAAACTACATTTGGGACCGGAGCACAACAAAATGTCAGCCAAGAAGTATCACTAACTTCGCTGGTTAGACAGAAAAACTATATTTTACAGACTTATCGCCTGCACTGGCTTTAGAAAATAGATTTTGCTCGCACTGCGTAAGGAATATTGCATCGTTAGATGTCAAAGCGGCAAATGGGCTATTGGTGAGCGACTATTTAGCTGCGGCGGTGGGA